>OY744543.1:22698103-22703103 GCA_963556195.1 Sepiola atlantica
GCATTAATTGTTGTCCTTATCCAGCGTAAATTAATGTTGTTATAGTAATACATGACGAATAGCAAATAAATTTAGAGTCAGAAAAATAAAATTTCACGAATAAAAGAATGACGGAATGAGTATTCTTATCAGTTTGTGGTTTTAAACTAAGTCGACGCCATGTTTTTTTTTTCTTAAACCGATCGTGTATGATGGAATAACGAAATGACAGAATAACGAAATGACAGAATAACGATTAGAGATACGATATTGAATCGTAGAGATGGCAAAGTTATTGTATCTTAAAGAAAGATAACAACTCAATACCGCTAGTGGGAAACGCGGGCTGGCACAGCAAGTTATTAATAAAAGGTTTTATATTCTGTAAAACAGACAAGACAACCCTTTCATCGTTTTGTTTAGCATTAAATCATTTCAAAAGGGGTTCATACGTGGAAAACCAAATTAAACCAGAAGTCTCTTAGATATTGAATTATACAGATTTTTTTGTTTTTAATTTCAATTATTTTAAAACACTAAATTACAATAGCAAGATTGCAATATTAAATAACAACGGTGCTACAAAAGTATGTCTCTTATAAAAAAAAGCTTTTCCGGTGTATGTGGATGGCAGTCCTAGAAGATCTGACTGAGAGCGAAAATTCCTCCGACTTCTGTATGTATGACTACCGTAAGACAATATGAAGCAAGACTAAGTATACAAATCAGTTGTGAAAGTACAGAATAGTGAACAAACCCCCCATCTCCATGTTAAGAATGGGTTTGTAAATGATAACGTTATTATTTAGAAACCCGATCCCTAACACGACAGGTATTTGTTAACTATTCAGTACCTTTACCAAATCAATGAATTTGAACGAATTTATAGTTTCCGAAAACACGCACCAATAATTGGCTTAAATCGACATCGAAGCAGATTTTATTATGTGGAACTTTAACAAAACTCCGTCAAACAAAACGATTAGAAGTTTCTTATTTTCTTCCGTTGAAAAGCGAAAGAGAACATTTCTTCGGCGGCTTTTATTTGATACGATTCAGAAAATAAGTCTGCACCGGGAGTGTCCCCCACTGATGATGGTGATGGTGATGGTGGTGATGGTGATGGTGATGATGATGATGATGGTGATGATGGTGATGATGGTGGTGATGATGGTGATGATGATGATGATGATGATGATGATGGTGGTGATGATGATGATGATGATGATGATGATGATGATGATGATGATGGTGGTGATGATAATGATGATGATGATGCCCGTCAATTGTACAGGGGGAATCTCACTCCACTTTACATCTAAGATTAATCGAATATTTGAAATGATAAAACAATAGCGTAAGTACTAAAACATACTATCTAAAAAATAATTTAAGTACGAAATCAAATCCACCGCAATGCATTTACATTTCTCTTCAAACAAGTCAGATATTTTAACTAATTGTTAATAGTTGAAAAAACAAAAAACAAAAACCCAAAAAACAAAACAAAAACACAACAAATGAATTACATTGCGATCCTTCGAGATTTGAATGGAATTTGGATACATTTAAACTGTCGAATAGGTAAAAATTTAAACGGACTTTAAGATTATTAGAAAATCCGCATTATTATTAAAAGATTGAAAGTCTCTTTTTTTTTGAAAAGAGGAAGAAAATATTTCTCGGCGATCTTTATTTGATTTGATTTAGAAAAAAAACGCCTGGACAGGGAATGCCCTTTCATGGGTGATGGTGTTGGTGTTGGTATTGATGCTGGTGCTGGTGCTAATGATGATGATGATGATGGTGTTGGTGTTGCTAATGATGATGATGATGATGATGTTGGCGTTGGTGTTGATGATGATGATGACGATGATGATGATGATGATGATGATGATGATGATGATATTGGCGTTGGTGGTAATGATGATGATGATGATGATGATGATGATGATGATGATGTTGGCGATGATGATGATGATGATGATGATGATGATGATGATGATGATGATGATGATGATGATGATGATGATGATGGTGATGATGATGGCGTTGGTGTTGTTGTTGATGATGATGATGATGATGATGATGATGATGATGATGATGATGATGGCGTTGGTGGTAATGATGATGATGATGATGATGATGATGATGATGATGATGATGATGATGGCGTTGGCGATGATGATGATGGCGTTGGCGATGATGATGATGATGATGATGATGATGACGATGATGATGATGATGATGATGATGATGATGATGATGATGATGATGATGATGATGATGATGGCGTTGGCGATGATGATGATGATGATGATGATGATGATGATGATGATGATGATGATGATGCTAATTCATCTCAGGTTGTTGTCAAACGCCAGACCCCCCCCCCGCCCATAAAAAAACAAACAAAAAACAACAACAACAACAAAAACAGCGTCTTACAGACGGATAAGTCTTACTTCCGTTTCTGAATCTGGATTAGCGTTTCGTTTCCAGCTGCGTTTCCGAACTCAACAAAGGCAACCGGGTTAATATGAGCGACGCCATTTGTTTGTGCTCGGGTCTTTAATGTGAGCAGACGAAACAGAACCCGCGTAAAAGTAGACTGAAGAAAAGTCGGCTAAGAATGAGACTTACAAACTTGGGGAGAGAGGACATTGGCAAAGGAATTTTGAAAGATGGATATTTCAGAATGTTGTTTGTTTTGCCTTTGTCTACGCGTATCTTTTTCAGATGTGCCGATAAAAAAAAAATAACGTGTTAAAGAGAGAAATGAGGGCGGAACTACGCGAAAGTGGAATTGTGTGATGCGATAATGCGTAGGCGGTAAATAGCGACAATGATCACGTCATAGAAAGGGGGAAAAAGGGAATACATGTTAAAAGGCGTTTACGCTAGGCGAACGCTGCGTAAACGAAGTGCAAGAACCATGTGTGTGTTGACAATAAAACACTTTGAATTGTAAACGAGCGTACACTCCCCGTCAAAAATTGCGAAAAAGATGATGCTTCGCCAGTGTTCACACTAATATTCATATTTATATTCAAACGAGCAAATCTCTTCACGCCCTCTGGCGGTTATTAGTCTAGTTCTAAGTCGTCTTTTTACATGAAATATCTTTAATATAAATCTATTGTAATTAAAAAAAACCTAATATTATTCATTTAAATTACCTCCCTTGAAAATGATTGAACATAATATTTTAAGAAAAGTAGTAGTAATTTACCCTTTTTTAAAAAATTAAATCACTTTAATTAATTACTGTTAACATCGACGACACTATTGAATATCTATAAGAAAATAGGACAATAAAATCACAAATGAATAACACCAAACATTAACATATTATAAATTATTTTAAAATAGTTAGGCAAATAAGGCATACTAATAGATTGTGTTTGGGTCTTAGCTCTCTACTATATATACAGTATTTCAAAAGACTGTTGTATTATTGATTTAAGTAACCGTAGGCCGTTTTGAGTGTAATATATGTGATGAATGAAAAAAACAAACTTTTGCAATTATTTATTTACATAAAATAACGTCTGAATCGGTGAAGTTAAAAAAAATCCCAAAGAAATCAGAAAAAGAGAAAGAAAACTGGGAAGTTTAAAAATTAAAAACCAAAAACACTGTATGATTCGGTAGAAAGCAGGAAAATATATGGAAATTGATTTGCTTTCTTAATTCCCCTAAATACTTGAAATTAATTCATCCGACAATTTTTTACCCGCAAACTTTTGTGTAACTGGACTGATATATATATATATATATATATATATATATATATATATATATATATATATATATATATATATATATATATATATATATATATATATGTATATATATATATATATATATATATATATATATATATATATATATATATATATATATATATATATATGAGAATGGAAGGATGATGGTAATCCGACGTAATGGGAAATGAAAAAGGAAAAAAAACAAGAGAATTTTGGGTAGACATTATGTCTATCCAAAATTTCGATGTACTTGCATAACATTTTTCCTTCAAATTATCATTCTGAGGAAGTCTTACAATAAAGACGAAACATTGATGAATACATAAAAATATCCCTTGGTTTTTTCCTTTTTCATATATATATATATATATATATATATATATATATATATATATATATATATATATAAAATCAGGTTCATTTTAAATTCCAATAACCATGTTTTTATTTTTTTTTAAAATTTATATTTGTATTTTTATTTTTTCACATTTCCAAAAAAAAACCACATTTGTGTGAGATGTATTTTTTTACGGTCCGTTTCTTTAGCCGTGAGGCAAACAACATTTTTATGTCAATATCGTCTCTGAAACACTACAAAATCATCTGAAAAATCCACAAAGAATAAAAAGTTCTTGGATTGAAATGTTTTGAAAAAAACCCTACACTATACAGTGGGCAATATTTTGGCAAAAGCAAATAAAAAACAAAAACAAAGAAAAGAGCAAACTCACACGTGGGGAAACTCACTAGTACGCTATATATATATATATATATATATATATATATATATATATATATATATATGAATATAAATACACACAGAGTGGAGAATGTAGTGTATCTGTCCGTCCAGCGATGTCATTGAAAACGAATGTTAGAATGTACGATATTTTTATTCACAACTCATTCATTAAACATATATCCCAAACATATCCATCATTAGAACGAAAGGCTAAGACCAAAAGTACGGTTAACACATTAATTTACAGTTGGCAATCATCAAAGAAAATCACAATCGGAAACATTCGGGCCGATATGGGTCCCCTACCATAGGAAAACCAAATTCATTTGGGATTACGAGAGAAAAAAAATAGTATCTGGGATGCAAATCAAATAAGAATAAATATATTTTGAAAAATGTCGTACGTGCGTTATTCATTTGAGATCATGACATATCTCAAAATGTCTCTCTTATTTAATTAGTTCTTAGAGATCGAGGCTAACGCTTAAATTGATAACAGTTTGAATATT
>OY744543.1:22708103-22733103 GCA_963556195.1 Sepiola atlantica
TATTTTTCACCTGGATTATTACCATTATTATATATATATATATATATATATATATATATATATATATATATATATATATATATATATATATATATATATATATATATATATATATTAATTAAACAAGTTCAAATATATTGATAGAATGAACATATAACCAATATTTGTTCACAAGTGCTCAGTACAAGGTAGAGCTTTATAAATATACTTTATATAAACATTTAAAATGGTCTAGAAAAAGCAATTCATTTTTCGGTACTACCGTGCACCCGACAGAGCCATAAGTTCATACTGAAATCAAATTGTCCCCCTAAAATGAGAAATCCTGAAATGTCATCATCATCAACAGCTGATGTCCCCCTTTTTTCTTTGGACAGTTTGATTTACGTAGACCAATATAATGCTAAGTTCCGGCCGATGTGTCGTTGAATACTGTTGCTGACAACATTCTATATGTGTCCCCTTATTTAGACCTAAATAGATCTTAATTCTTATCCTTGAACGTGGTTGGTTTGGTGGCCGTATCGTCCTAAGCGTTCAAACAAAAAGTTACAATAGTGACTTGGATCTGATGGTTTCAGATCGGCTGACCGACAGAGAAATCACCATCCACATTAGTGATTCCCAGTAAAAAGGATGAAACACGTGTGTCTGTAGATCAGAATTTAATAGTAGTTATCGTAATATTATATATATATATATATATATATATATATATATATATATATATATATATATATATATATATATATATATATACATATATATATATATATATATATATATATATATATATATATATATATATATATATATATGTGGAGGTGGGGAATAAACGAATGGAATAAAGAGAATAAGGATAAGATTATAGTGATGGAAATAATAATAATTATTTAAATGAGAAAGTAACACAATAAATAATAATAATCATAATAATAAAAGTACTACTGCTACTACTACTACTACTACAGCTACTACTACTACTACAGCTACTACTACTACTACAACTACTAAAAATAATAATAATGGTAATAATAATACTGCTACAACTACTACTAATAATAATAGTAATAATAATAGTGATAATAATAACAGCAATGATGATGATAATAGTAATTATGATAGTAATTATAATAATAAAGATGATGATGACGATGACAATAATGATAGTAATAATAATGATAATAATAATAGTTATTATTATTATTATAATAATAATAATAATAATAATAATAATAATAATAATAATAATAATAATAATAATAATAATAATAATAATAATAGGGGACCGATGGCCCTTATCAGCGGGAAATCGTTGGTAGGTGGCTGTTGCGATTACCGCAAGGTCATCAGCGGTGATGAACGAAAAGAGGTGGAGCATACTCGAGGCCTGAGGAGACTTGTTGTCACTCGGACTCCAGGGAATAACACAGGTTGTCGGCAGTGGGTGACCACTGACGATGACCAGTGTGATAACTCCTAGTGAGTAAATAATAATAATAATAATAATAATAATAATAATAATAATAATAATAATAATAATAATAATAATAATGGTAATGGTAGTTATGGTAATAATAATAATAATAATAATAATAATAATAATAATAATAATAATAACAATAATAACAATAATAATAATAACTCTCAATTGGTAATACTGTTAATGGTAATAATATTAATAATATTAATGGTCACATTAATAATGTATTGTAATTATAATTGTAATAATAACTGAAAATTAAATATAATAATCATACCGATCATGGTATAATAACTGGATAACTACGTTATCTGTTTTTTGTTTGTTGATAGATAAGTTCTTTTCTTAATAGGGGCCCTAGTGTTGCCGTGTTTTAGGGGGTAATTGATTCTAGGGTATTTAGTAGATACTATAGAATGATGGGTTTGGTTAGGGTTAAAAGATTTTAGTTTTTTGTTTTTACTCTATTTTTCTCATAGTAACATTGGTTCAAGAGGTTATAAATATATATTACTAAGAAGGCGTGATCTATTGTTCCTACAGTTAATTGAGGGGTCTTGTTTTTTGTTTAGAAGTTTACCTCTATCACTAAATGTAACTATCTCAAGTTTTTCACTTAAGCATAAGTAACAGGGTGAATTTAAGGAACTACAAGCGCTGGATTTTCTAACGGTGTTCCAAATCACTGATGGTGATTGATTATGGTTTGTTAGTTCCTAGTGGTATATAGAGAGTCGAGTCTTGTTTTGGTAGTCAGAATTATTGAATAAGCATTTATGGTCGGTATATCTTGGTTTTTGAAACCATAGTATTCCCTAGGTTCAATGCTTGTAGATCTCTCCAGAAAAAAACCTCACTTTCTCTCTAACATCATTATTTTAATTTAATGTTTTAAGTATATCAAATAGCGAAACGAACCGGCAAAGCTACAGTTCTTTTATCTGTAACCCAACGGAAAAAAAAACATCTTGTGGCTAAAGATCCGATGAGAGATACGAAAAGATGTTATTGATAAAGTAAGATTACGTTTTTTAGGAGATGAAATGAATTTCTTTTTACTTTAGAAAAGAACATTTGAACACAAATAAAACAATATTTGTTATATTAAAATCAAAACAATTATTGAATAAGAAAACAATAAACCAACAATAGTTGATTAATAAAAAAAAACAATTAGAAAAATAGCAACTCGCCACTGCCTCATTCTTCGATCGTTTATTGAGTCTATTTTGTTTGCGATGCAAGTCCTCCACATCTAACTATTTCCTTGACTTTTTATGGAAGGCAACAGATTATAAATAAAAATAAATTAACCATATTGTCGAAAACAACAAACAGTAGACACACACACACATACACACACACACACACACACACATATATATATATATATATATATATATATATATATATATAGATTAATTGATAGATAGATATATAGATAGATAAAGATAGATATAAATAGACCGATACACACATATATATATATATATATATATATATATATATATATATATATATATATATATATATATATATATATATAGAGAGAGAGAGAGAGAGAGAGAGAGAGAGAGAGAGAGAGAGTAAAACACCCGCAAACACAAATATATATATATATATATATATATATATATATATATATATATATATATATATATATATAGAGAGAGAGAGAGAGAGAGAGAGAGAGAGAGAGCGAAATAGATAGATATAGAGATAAAGAGAGACATGGATAGAGAGAAATATATAACAGGAAAAATCGCAGTAGAGTGCTCGATTAATTGAGAATTAAAGTTAAAAATTAAAAATTAAGAGCGTAATATTTATTTATTTTGATACAGAAAAATCAGTACAACATTCGTACCGTCGGTTTCAAGCACAGAAGGACTTAGCGAGAAGGATGTAATTGAGAGAAGACCATCCTTCTCTCCAGCCATAAATAGATGTTCTCTGTGTGACGCTGAAAACTACCATATATTAAGGGCCATTATTGACCCAAATACAGTCTGTTTGAATATTTGAGATGAAATCTTTAAGGGATGCACCCATAAGAGACAAGCGCTATTCATACACTGGACTTACCGATACACATAAAGGCCTTGCTACACCCCCTCTACCAAATACATAACTCCATAATTGCCCCATTAAATACTGACTTCCACTCCTGAAAATTTTCCCAACTATCACCCCTCATAAATATATATAAAATTTAAAAAAATACGAACAAATACCTTAATCAACCCATATCTACACTACTTTTCAAGAGCAATAATTATAACTTTCCCAAAAATATTTCTCCAGTCATTAAGAGGGTAACACCCGCATATCATATTATTATTACTCCCATAAGTCTCCACCATTTCTCGGTCATAACGCTAATCTCCCATATCTCCCAAACAGATCCAATCTTGCCGACCCAATCCTTACTCTTATCTCTAAACCAGTTGTAATCAGCATACCAATTTTATCACCCCATAAGCATTCAGTATACCTTAGTTAATAATCTTAAATCCCGAATACAAATCGTTCAAAAACCCTGCAGAGTTACTCCGCTTAGACTGTCCGGATGATATATTTATTTAAATTTCTTTGGGATTAAGTTAAAGTCATTTATCCAGGATTTAAACTTGAATTTAATTAATGTTGTTCCTTTTAACCTTTTTATTTCTTCATAAGTATAATCCTTTAACCCATTTTATCTCCCTAATTCCTTTAGAAGACAAATCATTAAACCCAAAAACAGTAACGGCCAAATTAACGATATTCATAATATTGGCTAACGGGATTTATATCAAAATATTTTTTTATTTTATTTTTTCATTTTTTTTATATCTCTTTAAATCTTCTCCGGTTTAAATCTCAACTGTTACTTTTCACCCCCCTCCTTTTTTTCAAACCTTATTAAACCTTCCTTACACTAAATTTAAACAAACATACACAACACTCTAAGCAAATAACGCGTCCAAACGAGAGTGACACGTGACTTCACATTTCCGAAACAGATGACAACAGAAGCTGAAGAGAGCCGGATGGCTAAGTCATTCTGTGCTTGAAATCGACGGTACGAATGTTGTACTAATTTTTCTGTACCAAAATAAATATAGATAGATAGATAGATAGATAGATAGATATAGGGATAGAGAGAGAGAGAGAGATGGATATAGAGAGAACGAGACACGGATATATTGTGTGTATTTAAGTATAATTTTCTCATTTAGGCAAACATAAGATTTAAAGATAACAGAATTCGTTGGCTTAATTATACCTGTTTCATCTTTTCAATTTTTCTAATGATATTTCTCTCTAATTCTCTCTCTATATTATTATACAGAAAGAGATAGATATATAGATAGATAAATATATATATATATATATAGAGAGAGAGAGAGAGAGAGAAACATTGGTAGCTATAGATATAAAGAGATATAGTGATATATAATTTCGCACATTTCCGAAACAGATGACAACAGAAGCTGAAGAGAGCCGAATGGCTAAGTCCTTCTGTGCTTGAAACCGACAGTACGAATGTTGTACTATTTTTTCTGTGCCAAAATAAATAAATAAATATATATATATATATATATATATATATATATATATATATATATATATATATAGAGAGAGAGAGAGATAGATAGATATAGGGATAGAGAGAGAGACATGGATATAGAGAGAACGAGAGAAACATTGGTAGCTATAGATATAAAGAGATATAGTGATATATAATTTCGCACGTGCTCTCGGTCTTAAACTGCAGATCCTTAGAGACGTAGAGTAGAGTCGGATAAACAATGATTTAAACTGGATTTAATTTTTTTAGCAAATGTCAGCTGAGATATGCACAATCAGATTACACACTCTTGCTGTTTATAAAAAAAATTGACACTTGATGAGGCAGTGAATTTTGAAAAGTTCCAGACATGTTTTATATTACTTGTCAATTCTGTTTGTATTATTTAAAATATTAGTCAACTATTACTTATTAATAACAAATTAAATAATGTACTATAAGTAGATGGCATCCACTTGAAAAATATTTCTAATCGGATAAAGACCTTTCCAAAAGAAATTAAATTAGATTACATTTTATTGTTCTCAAGAACATGGCACCACGATCCGCAAAAAAAAAACTGTCTATTCAGAATTGTTTTACTACAATTGTGAATATCCAATTATCGATGGTGAAAATGAATTTTAACTTAATTTTCTTTATTTAACATTTGAATTTCCACACGTCCCCGCTAGTTATAAAACTGTTTTTGATGTTCTTATGATTCTTCTTTTGTATTTTTACTTTAGCATTAAGTACAACATTGTAGGTCATATTCCGTATTAGAATTCAAACGACGACTCACTTGCACAATTTCCGAAGTAGGTGAACGTCACCAGCGGCCAGAAGTCGTTCTTCACTCACATTAGATGCAAGCTGTGATTGACATTTCATTATTTCTCTCGTCACGTGACTGGGACAATGGTTTGCGGTTGTGAATGAAACGCAACAAAGATACCACAAGACTGTAAAAAGAGGGAAAAAGAATTGAATGAGTGATTATTTGTTGCAATGAATACGACATCGTTTTAAAATATGAGCATTGTCGACGCGTTCTAGTACAGCGAGCGATAAAATGGCACACTTCAGAATTCAGGTTGAAAATGTATAGGAGAAAGTTATCACAAAATAACTCACACCAGGGAATAACCCACACACTTAAAAAAATTTTAAACAAAAAAAGCTATCTATAAAAAATAATACAACAATCATATAAAACAAAGAAAATCCCACTCAATGGAATCATCAGTAAAATTACCAACCCTTTATGAAATCAAAGCATAGTTGCTACAAATGAACTCCAGTCTCTGCCTGACTTGCCCACCAAGTTTCAATCATTAATGTAAAACCGTGTTGTTTATTCGCCGTTCAATCATAAGCACACCGTACAAAATTGTCAATAACCCTAACACACTCCTGTTGTGGCACTGCTCCGATTCCTTCTTCAGTTCAGAAATGATATGCGGATTGTTTTGATAAACATTATCTTTGAGGTAACCCCCCTCCCCCCGAGAAAAATTTCGGGGCTTAAGATCCGATGAGAGATACCAAATGGTCTTTATTGGTTAAGCAAAATCACGTTTTTATTTTTAGGAGAGAGGTGAATTCTGAAATAGTCGGCATTTATTAGACAGTTGGTGAGTATTGATTTACCCTTCTCCAGGAGTTAGGCACAAGGCCAGTTTTTATCTTACTCCCACAAGTAAGATGTGACCCAAGGTCGGGTCGAGAAAGTGGAGTTTGAAAAGCCAGCACCCGAGAGGTGAGCACTCAGGCCATTAAAAATTGCCTGGGCAGCCCCGTCGGCATTCCCCGGTAGGGGCGCCTCAGGAAGTAAGCAATAAACTTACTCCTCCCCAAAGAGGGGAGGCGAAGCCTGGGAGGGTGGACCTCCTAGAACTGCACAGGACAGACCCATAGACCGGCGTAAATCAAGCCCCGAAGGCCAAGATAATACCAGTCTATGGGGTGCAGTATCCATCGGAACAGATACTACACTTTGATCTTAGCCAAAAGGCCAAAGTTGGTAAGTAGCAGAAGTGTCTGGGGTCTTTGTCACTATTATCGTCTATATAAAAAAACTGGAAGAATACCTATTAATTTACTCGCAGAATTGTTTTGCACCATTTTTATGCCCCCTTACGATGATTAAAATCAAGATTTAATGATACTAAACCTTATGTTTAGAATCATTATTCTAATTTTGATCAAAATTCACTACACGATTTAAGGCTTAAGTTTATGGGGGTCTTAAGGAACTGAAATTCAGGTAATCTTGCTTAATTGGTGTTTAATGACTATGAATCAAATTTAATGCAAATCTGAAATATTTGAATTTTCAAATGGGAAGTTTGAGCCCATATTATGCACCCGAAAAATCCTTTAAAATACTCCAAAGAAACTGACATTTTTGGAATATTTATTAATTAATGTCAAATAGCTTTGTTACGATTCACAAATATCGGAGGTATCTGAATTTTTACGAACGGATTTCACCTCTTTTTTTTACGTTGTTTTCATAAAAGTAAATTAAACTATATATAGCCCACATTACGATCATATACATTTTTCAGCTGTGCTCCAAAATTAATAATGATCGGTTAATTAGTTTAGAAGTGAATCATGTACATACGAATATATAGACATATACACACACCTAACTTTATATAGATGGAGATGATAATAAAAAAGGTCGTAGAAATTCATGGCGCAACTAATCAGCCGGCCGATAATAATGGTTTTTAGATTTGAATAAATTGATATTATGAATTTTAAACGTTATTCTTATTTGTCCATTTATCCTGACCCATGTAGTCCAACATCTACGAAGAAAACATGGTAGCCCAAACCCGGTACACACGTAGAGGATGCCGATAAAGCCACTCAGACATTGTCAGACATTCTCAGTAAGAACTCGCCTTACTACCACAACGGAAAGTTACTTTCCTTTCTCTCTTCAAGTGCATAACGGGCGGCGAAATTTCCATAGATAAAGTTTCTTTTCAAAGATTTCTCGACCGTGGAACCCATTACCGAGGGACTGCTTCACTGTTGATTAAAATTTGTGCCTCCTTAACGTTAACATCCTCGACAAATCCGTCAAGCAGCAACATCCAACCCCTTCACTGCATATGTCCTCAGATACCAGAAAGCTTTCTACTTTAGTTGCTTTATTTCTCAAACCGTTTGCCTTTGGAATTCCTTCCCTGCTCCCTGTTTCCCGATTGTACAAACATGCAGACATTTAAATGTAACGTAAACAAGCATCTCACTGTAAAAGTCCCCACTTAAAATTCCACTATGGATCTGGCTCATAATTCATTATTAATGAATTATTAACAGCTTTTACGATCACTATTATTAAAAAAGAAGACAACAACAACAACAACAACGATCTAGTGTTACATGTCATCTGCTCTACTCAGCTTACATGCGTGTATATTATGAGCCGGCGTCCAGATAATCTGCTGGGAGTATAGATTAAGTAGAAATTCGGGAAATTCCGTCAGAAGTTTAAGATTAGAATGAGAGCTACGTGTTCAGGATGTTGTGTCACAGACAGGAAGTCTCCGGTGACACGTAGCTGATATTATTTTTCTAGTTTCTGAACCACGAAGCAAAGCGGACGTGCTTGGGACAGCGCTTCTATCTCTTATAGTGGATAGATAAGCTGGGGGAAGACCCATGAGATATTATGTATGTATACAGTAACAAAAATAAAACCCCGGAAACATTGTTAGACCCTAAATAATCATGTGCTGTCTTTATTAATAACTTATACAACTTGTACTCTGCAAGATCTTTCAAGCTGCAGTAGAGGACAGACAAGGTAATGTTGTATCGTATTGTCCCCCTCTCCACATTCGCAGAGAGTTTGTATCAGTTTTGTAGCCGCCATCTAGGCATAGAAACTTTTGATCACCCTGTTCCCGTTCTCAGGCGGTTGAGTGTCTTCCACTGGAGCCAGGCTGCTTCTGAACCAGGAAGGAGGCTCCCAGAAAGGGGGATCCCCATGTCAGTAGAAGGGGGGGCTATTCTCTAGCCGTCTGTTCCATAGCTGTAGTCTGGTATCTTCCCGAGATGTAGTTAGGGTCTGAACAGTGCTAAAGAGCATCTCCTTTACTTTAGTCGTTAAGGCTGTTGGGTCACGCTCATGGAGGAGATGGCGCTCATCACAGTGTTATTTCTACTCAGGTGGCAACTTCCCGTCTCACGATGCTAACTACTGCGACGTGCCATCAACACAACAAGACTCCAGCTGTTTATGTTATGAGCCGCCATCCGGATAATTTACTCCACCATAGTGCTAAAAATGCAATCTGCATGTTTACTGATCAAGACGCTATTTCAAACTGAAGCGTCACAGACCACCTGACCAGAGATGCGTGAGCGAATCCCAAATCCAATTACTTACCTGTGAAGTAGCCAAAATATACACTTCCCAGTCTATACGTTGAAAGCATGCTGTTTGATGGCGGTCGTACTGCTGTAGAGAGAGATAAAAAAATGAAATTAGAAAACGTATAATATTGTTATGAAACGCATCACGATAATAAAGACCACTTAGAATTATGATAAAAATATGATGTTTCTGTATTCTTGTGGACAGATGAACTTTTCATTTATATTTCAGAAGGGTCAGTTGAAAGGGAAATAATTCAAACTGTTTTTCATGAACTATAACCCATATGGAAAATCCAGAGAATTAGTAAGAAAATAAATTTTAAAAAGGGTACTTAATAAAAGCCACTAATTAGTTTTATTATATATATATATATATATATATATATATATATATATATATATATATATATATATACTAGCGTGACCCGTGGAAATTCCACAGTTGTATCCTTATCTGGTTCATGTTGATGACCCTTTTCTATCGATCACCCCAGCTGTACACTTTTTAGGAAATCTTGAATGGTTTGGACAATTATCACTGGCTACAGTGAGGTTCTCCAAATGGTCCACACAGTCATACATGCACATCTTGAAGGTTTGTTTTACATTTGAACTGATGCACAAAAGTATCCAGCACTTTCTTAAACGATCCTGTAGTAATGTTTGCGGCAGTATATTTGTTGATAGAGCTTCAATTGAGATTTAGTTACTTTTCTTTTTATTTGATGTTCTTGTAACTTAAGTAAAAAACGAAGTATTCAGGCGATGTGTAATTCTAAAAACTTCGTTGCCATTCAAAAAGAGGCGTTGCTCTAATCTACTTTGTATCAAGGGAGATAAATACGTTTTTTTTATTGAGGAAAAGTTCTTTTGTTTTTTTTTTAGATATTATTTGTCTTCTTACTTTCTTCTGCGTCATTGCATTTAAAATGTCTCTCTAAGAACTCCATCTAGGTACGTATCTGCATATGTGTACGCACTCGCGTATAACCACACATCTATACTTATTATTTCCTCATATATTGATTTGTGTCCTTCTATTTCTAAGATCACTCATAAAACTCCATCTAGGTCAGTATTTGCATATCTCAACATTAAGATCATCTAACACATGTGGTTTTGAATAAAGAAATAAGGTCCATAGATGTTTTGAAGAAAATAGCCTAGTCGTCATCATTTTTCATTTAATTCTCCAGAAAAAAAAATACTGAGGGACGGCGAAAATTGGAGCCCGTTTTTTCTTGGAGGAGGCTATATATATATATATATATATATATATATATATATATATATATATATATATATATATATATATATATATATAGTCTCGGAAGTTTCTCAACCATTAAAACTATATATATAAAAAAAATAATAATAAAAATAAAATTAAAAATATATAAAAAAAAACAAAAATAAAAAAAAACAACTTATAGTCCCAAGTCTTCCAGTGGAAAATCACTCATGTAAGTCAATTTATTTTTTACAGTTATTATATTAGTTTGTTTCTAACACTATTTTAAGGGATCATCAGTTGTTTACCATGAAAAACTGTTTCGGGAATTTAAAAACAAGACAGTATTTAATTTCATGGCTTCCCAGCAGAGTTGATCAGACCCCACTTCCCTTAAAAGACAAAAACATAAACGTTCCTTATACTAAATCTACGTTTTGTTCCATATAAATGTTTTGCTAACTTATATTAGTTATTTAAGACACAAAAATATATATATATATATATATGTGTATTTATATGTGTGTATTTATATGTGTATTTTAAATTTATATTTAGAATTTTATATATATATTCAAATATATATTCAAATATAAATTTTATAACATCAAGTAATTATAATAACTCAAGAGTGTAAGGCCCGAGCTATGCTATATTCAATATTTTTTATTTAATTTTATATCATTTCAACGTTATAAAAGACAGATTCACGTCATTTCATGAAACTTATTTTTTTTTCAGTATACAATTGTTTCAGCTAACACCAAGATATTTGTAAAATGCTCCTGTGCATTTATTTCTTGGTGTGACTATTTTCAGTGCTAATTGTACAAAACAAAAAAAAACGCAAAAAAACATGAAAAACTAGGCGAGCAGAGCCTAAATTACAATCATTAATCATTATATATATATATATATATATATATATATATATATATATATATATATATATATATATATATTCCTAAGTCACTTAGCTATTTATTTTTGAAATTCTAAAGTTAAAAAATACGGTAATACAAAACAGAAAGTTTATTCAACAAATTCATTTATGGGAGTTTAAAATTACAGCAAATTTTCAAAATGTCCACCTTCGTTCTGCATGCATAGCTCCATTCTTTTTTGCAAGGAATTTACGACTCTTTGTAGCATATTTGATTGATTAATTTTAACAAACTCGGCAGTGATTTTTGATTTGAGGTCGTCGATGTTAGTTGTTGGCGTGGCAAATACTTGGTCACGTAAATATCCCCACAAAAAATAGTCCAACGGCGTCAAATCAGGGCTTCGCGGAGACCAATTGATTGGCCCATCTCGACCCCACCATCGATGATTTACACAAATTTAAATAAATAAAAATAAATATATATAGAAACAAATATATGAACGAACAAATTTAAAATAACAAATAGCAGTAATTAGAGAGTAAGATAACAATTATCAAAAGTTCATAGTATGTTTGTGCTTCATATGGTAATCATTTTAAATAGCTAAGTGAAGTGACTTATGAATCACCCTGTATATATATATATATATAAATATATATATATATATATATTATATTTATATATATATATATATATATATATATATATATATATATATATATATATATATATATATATATATATATATATATATTAATTCACATGGGACTATGGTTTCGTTATATCCAGGTGGTACCATATATGTATCATATCCTTTTATCTATTTGTATTTCTAATCATTCATCATCGGCTATAATTATTAATCTAAATATTCCTGAATTAAAACATATATTTTCACTGATATATATATATATATATATATATATATATATATATATATATACCAATGTTTATTAAATAAATATATAAAATTATTTTTCCCTATAGACGTCGGCATTTCAAGCTATTTGCTAGCATAAGTGTAGGAAGTGATAATTTCAGACGGGGGGAGGGTATGAACCCAGTTATAGAATCATCCTAGATTCCGCAAGCTAGCGCTCTAACCTCACTGCCGCGTAAAGAAGGGAAATTAAGTTCTATTTGTGCTTTAAGAAAACGGGCAACAGACAGTAGACAATCGAGAGGGTTCAACTAACGTTTTCATAACCTTGCGTAAAGGTAGGTGACAGTTTCTCGAACAGGGCTAAACTCTAATTTCTTAAAAGGGCTTATAACAATATTTATTAAATAAATATTTAATTATATATATATATATATATATATATATATATATATATATATATATATATATATATATATGACTACTCTCTAAGGCTCTTTTAACTTACATCTCGTCATGAGAAAATCGGTAAGTTTTAAATTAATGAAAAATATTATAATGACAAAATGAAAAAGCACGAAGGGAATTTGAATACTTCATGGAATTGACGGTAAACTAATTACAAATGATTAAATAAATTTTATTTGGTATTAATTTTAAAATGATTTTGGGGTCAAAGTTGCCCAAAGTTTTAAACGAATATTAAATCAAATTTATTTTAAACGTCAGAGTGAATGAAATTTTTTGTCTGGAAGTTAAGACCATTTGTTCCACATGTAAGAACAAGGACAATGCTCTTACTTTCGGGCTGAGCTTTTCAAACGTGGTCCGACTGGGTGCCATCTTTGCACGGCACTTACGAACCCTGACGTTGTGTTCTGTCAGGCATCATTCCTGACAGCATTCGTATAGACTTCCTACTGGAAGCAGTCGCATAGACTCCCCGAACACCACAATGCAAATGTAAGTAATATTTACTTATCCAGTGCTCACGTTTCTTCTCTATCTCAGACTCTGGAAACACATGCATATTTTCTTATTGTACTAATGTCTTTTGTTTTCGTTGTATACATATCATATACATTTCTTACCACCTTAAACGTCTTGTATCCCCCTTCTACGTTCGTGATAGACGAAGATTTTATATGATACTAAACTTATTTGTATGTAAATCTAATTATTTCTTCAATATTGTCCCTTTCCTTTTCTATCGACACCCATGTGGTATTCACGATAAAATAACCCACAAAATGTCGGCCGCGTGTTCGGGAAAGATATACCCGTACACGTTAAAATATAAAAGCAAGCACATAAAATATCCGTTAGCTTTACAAATCTTTTCATCTCGAAGGGGTTAAATACCCCATTTAGTACAATTCGTCTTTTTCTCTCGAAATAGAATAAAGCATAAATTAGTTAGCACAACATTCCTCAAAGAGATATTGTTGGAAATAATCCCCATAAAGCTACGAGAGGAAAATCCGAGAAAATCCAATGACCACTCGCAGTGATATTGAAGAAAACTGATTACAGAAGCTTTTGTTATGGAAGAAACTCTAGCGCAGATTTTAGCTTCGATAGGGTTAGAGTAAGGGTTAGGGTTAGGGTTAGGGTTAGGGTTAGGGTATAGACGATGGCCGTGTCTTTAAAAAGTGCCAGAACCCACGTAAGCAAATAAATTGTAATAAAGGCTAAAATAAGTAAAAAAAATGCATGCTGAATAAAAGAGATAAGATATGTTTAACAGAACATAATATATATATATATATATATATATATATATATATATATATATATATATATTATAATATAAAATGAAGTAATAAAATAAGGTGTCAATCAAATTTTATTAGAATTCAAAGTTCAAGCAAAGTATCCTTAAGGATGTTTCATCTTTTGTTGGATTGCTTCATATATATATATATATATATATATATATATATATATATATATATATATATATATATATATTTCAATTCCCGAAACAGTTTTTCATGGTAAACAACTGATGATCCCTTAAATAATGTTAGAAGCAAACTAATATAATAACTGTAAAAGCTAAATTGACTTACATGAGTTATTTTCCACTGAATGACCTGGGACTTAAGGTTTTTTTTTTGTTTATTTCTGTACAATTTTAATGGTTGAGAAACTTTCGAGACTATATATATATATATATATATATATATATATATATATATATATATATATATATGTACTTGTTTACAAATGATTAAACGAGTGAGTAAAGGTACGTGTGCTAGAAGTGTATGTCTTTGTTTTCTGTCGGTGTGTATATGCGTGTGACAGTGTGAGAGGATTAGGCATGTGTGTGCTGCCTATGTCATAGAGTGTATGCGTGTGACAATGTGTGAGTGAGTTCAGAACAGTCATTCGCTTTTCCTAACCCCGAAAGGCAGGGAAGCGCTCAGCGTAATATCGTGTTATCAGACTGTCATGTCACTCTGTGTTGGGAATGTTGAAATATAGAGCCTTTCATACTTAGCGGTCGTATCAAAAGAGTGAATTTACTTTTGGGCGCCAAATATGATTTCAAGCGCCCGGCCGTAGTAAACAGCAACCTTACATGACCGCTCTTTTTGTGTTTTTTGTTGTGTCAATATTTCGCTGGGAGCCCCTGTCTGATATTTCTTTTTGTTTCTAGAATGTTTTAGGGGCGTGGCTTGTATATTTTCGCACACACCGTTGGTCAATAAATATGTTTATTTACTCCTCTGCAGGAGTTAGGCACAAGGCCAGTTTTATCTTACTCCCACAAGTAAGATGTGACCACAGCTTGGGTCGAGTAAGTGGGGTTAAAAGCCAGCGCTCGAGAGGTGAGCACTCTGGCCATTTAAAAATTGCCTGGGCAGCCCCGTCGGTTTTCCCTGGTAGGGGCGCCTCAAGCAGTAAGCAATAAACTTACTCCTCCCCAAAGAGGGGAGGCGAAGCCTGGGAGGGTGGACCTCCTAGAACTGCACAGGACAAACCCACAGACAGGTGGAATCAAGTCCCGAAGGACAAGACGACACCGGTCTATAGGGGTGCAGTATCCATCGGAACGGATACTACACTTACTTCAATAAATATGTGTAGCGTTGGGAGACATGTCAATCTTATAAAACTATCGGCAAGGAACTACGCAGGATTTACCTGAGGTCTCGTTACCCAAAAAGGCGCTTCTACAAAAAAAAAAAAAAAAGAAAAAAATCATCATCACTAGATTGAAGTTATCCGGTGAGTATTTAGATATGCCAGGATACCGGAAGTTGGTACGATATGTCATCGGTTTAATTTTACTCAAATATTTTTTGTACATATACGTAAATTTCTTTTAGGTATATTTGCTTCTTTCCTTCTCATTGGTCATTTTTGTGACTACTTGGCCTTTTGGCTAAGATCAAAGTGTAGTATCTGTTCCGATGGATACTGCACCCCATACTGGTTTTGTCTTGGCCTCCGGGTCTTGATTTACACCGGTCAATGGGTCTGTCCTGTGCAGTTCTTGGAGGTCCACCTTCCCAAGCTTTGCCTCCCCTCTTTGGTGAGGGGTAAGTTTATTACTTACTGCCTGAGGCGCCCCTACCGGGGAATGCCGACGGGGCTGCCCAGGCAATTTTTAAACCCCACTTTCCTGACTCGACCTTGGGTCACATCTTACTTGTGGGAGTAAAATAAAAACTGGCATTGTGCCTCACTCCTGGAGAGGAGTAAATCAATTCTCATCGGTCACTTTTCTTTCCCAGCTTTTCTTTCTTTGTCTTTATCTGCCCCTTCTTCTACAACTTTCCTTCTCGCGCCAATGCAACCGATGAACCCCAGAGATTACTAACTCTTTCATTTTATCTCCCCAAAAAACTTTCAACAATGGCTTGCATTTCTCCGTTACACCTATTTCATGTCTCCTGCTTCCCAGGCTTTTGTTTCTTCCGTTCGCGAATGGTCCGGGGTAAGTATACTTTCCCTTTTCATCACAATAGGACAAATCAAACTTCCCTAAACATATGAAAAACGCGATTTTGGTTATGGAAGTCTTTCCAGACAAGTCGTGAAGCCACTCGATGTAAGGAGCTGAAAAGAACGGGAAATGGTTAACGCAAAGATAGGCGATGCCTAACGACCTTAATCTTGAAGTGCTCAATGCAATAGGTGGAGGGAAAAACAGTCAACAGCGAAGAGAGTCTTACAAACCAGCAGTTCTTGGGAATAGGATGATGTATTATAACGAGGTAATTGAACAGCGAATTGGTGAAGACCACTAGACCAACGAGTAAAACGAGCTGGAACAAAAGAAAGCATACAATTCTTAAGAACGCATGCGATAATAGTATTATAGAAAAGACTGAGACTAGCAACATCACATCCGTATGTGTTTGTTAGAGAGAGAAAGAGAGACAGACACAGACACAGACACAGACACAGACACAGACACAGACACAGACACAGACACAGACACAGACACAGACACAGACAGACAGACAGACAGACGGACGGACGGACGGACAGATAGACAGACAGACAGATACATACATACATACATACAGACAAACAGAGACAGACAGAGACACAGACAGACAGACAGACAGACAGACAGACAGATAAACAGAGACAGACAGACAGACAGAGACAGACAGACATACAGATAAACAGACAGACATACAGATAAACAGAGACAGACATACAGACAGACATACAGACAGATACGTACAGACAGACAGACAGAGACACAGACAGAGACAGAGAGAGACACAGACAGAGAGAGGATGTTGAAAAGATGCAAGGGTGCAGCTAACCAAATTACAGATACGCTTCTTCATCAACAATCCTCAAATGGAACAGAGATTCGCCAGCCGAAATATGACTCTACTCTATACAAGATCTGATAGTAGATTTGTAGAGATAAGATAGTAGATTTAAGGAAGGGATGCCGCTTTTCGTGTGTTTAGGGAAGAAGGGTGTGCGCATAATCTGGAGAACACTATCCAGCGTATAAAATCCATATATAACAATGCAACAACACAAAAATGCTCGCGGAGCGAATTTTCTCGCATCTACTGAGAAGGAAAGTTAAATAGAATCAAGAAAAATCGAGAAAATGGCCAAAATGTAATTCTTATAACGCATGAAACTGGATTGCAAATTATATCTGTTAGATGAGTTATCAAATCGTTCCGGTTATGGCGACAAGCTATTTGTCCGCTGAGAGATGATGAAGACGGAACGAAAAGAAAATGGTCTGGAAAATGTGGTTAACCGAAACAGATTGACAGTAATCTGGGGTTCGAAGTTTCAATTGTTCCCTAAATAACCCACATTCGAACCATTCAATCATGACATAAGATTATTTTGCATTATGACACATTTTTGTTTGGATGAATCCCATCGAATTCTCGGTTAATATACAGGGTCCGCCATAATTAACTATATAATTTTATTTTAATATAATAAATGAAACATTGAAGTAATATACAACTGCAATATAGAAATTAACAGCGGGCAAAACACTTAAGTCTTTTTCAACATAAAACATGAGGTTTATTAAAGCAATTATTTTAAAGCTCCGTGTGTTCTTCATAGATCTCAATGATATTTGATAATCATTCAGAGATTAAGCGGACTACTGTGGCGCACAGCTCCAACGGCACGTGAGCAATGTCAGTTCAGATTTGTTCCTTATGCTCAACGAAGCTATAAAAATACAATTTGTACTTTCGAATAACACATGAAATAGAAAAAAATATTTAAGTATCAACAAAGTTACAAACAAAATAAAATATATCGTATATTATTGTGGACTCTGTATAATCCAGGATATGGCGTTTGCCAAATAAATGGCATGTTCACAGTATCCTTCTTGGATAATCTCCGTAAGAAATATCCACAACCCATGCCGGAGAGGTCATCACAGAGAAAGGGGCGTAATAAAAAGTTGTGTCCCTTTGTTCGTTGGGTTTTATCTACAAATCAGACTGTATTATCTATTTTTAAATTGCGCATCCATTCAAAAGAAGATTAATGGATGACCGATTCTGTAAACTGGTATTCATCAATGATCTGCTATGTAGTAATAGAGACGAAAGCGAATACTTAGCAGTTTCAAAGCGTATTAGATGTTTCGCGTGTAGGACGACCGGTTTCCCGAAAAAAAAACACTTGTGTTCATAAAAACAGATTATTATAATTGGAACCAATTTGCCTGGCTGAGAAAATAATTTGAATGTGTAGAGACCAGCTGACTTTAAGAAAAAGCCAGATTAAACACAAACGGCGAGTCAAATTTGATGCAGATGAGGAAAAAAAAGTTACTGTTAGAAATCTGGGCGATATTGAATTATCTTACTTAGATGCCACTATTCCGAATTCACAACAGCAAGCCGCCATTAAGAGACCGTCCTTCCTGAACCAAACGATCATAATTTAAAAGTTATATAAAAAAATTTCACAGGGAAAATTTTATAATTGAAATATATTAATTTTTTTGGAATAATTTTAAAATGAAAATTGAATATCAATTATAAATGGAATTTTTACTGGATTACTGAAAAGCATAAAATGATTCGAACAAAAAAATTGATTCAAAAAATTATTTATTTTTAGTGTGCAATTATTTATATTGGTTTGGAAGAGTCTGAATTAAACTTAAAACGTTGTTTATGGCCGTTTGGTACAAAGAGAAACAGTCAATTGATGGCGTCCCAAGGCCACAAATTCGGAATAGCACCGTCTAGGTAAGTTAATTCAATATCACCGAAATTTGTCAGTTTTTATTACGGTGTTATCGGAAGAGGAGTTCCTTCTGAAGATTGTGACCGTCGTTATAACCTTATTACGGCTACAGGAGATTTACATAAATCTTTTCTTATACCCTCTGTAAACGTAGGAGTTTCACATGTTGGCCGGTCATAATTCAGGAAGGAGACATTTTGTATCCAGCACCGTCCATCTTCCGGAAGACATGCGCACGGGGTAATTGTCGTGCCTCTACACCGCCTGCTTGCCCAGAGGCGGTCTTTTCGAATCAGTCAACATGGGAGTCGGGCGTTTGTTCCGCTTGTGATGGACGTTGGCTCTGGAGCAAGTAGCTTGGCAAAAATAGGGGTAAGCAATGCATAGTCTTCTAAACCTATTTGAATTGTTAGTCTTTTATAATTTGCTTTGTTTTGTCTTAGAACATGTTTGTAAGACTTGTTTATTTTCATGTATTTCCAGTTTTACAGTGAAAAGATGTCATAGTTCAGCGTTGGTCACGTGCACGCAAATAAATACATATTCATCAGTATAATTCGTGTTCGAAATGTTTGCTCCAGTTTGCTTGCTGTTACACCCTCCCTATGCAGATTTAATAGCGGGGAGGGGTGTATATGTTCTGTTGTCATGAGACCATCATCCTAGGTATTACCTCCTAGTTATTTTCCATCTTATAAAAGATGCTTAACAAGAAGCATCAATCCACGCACCCCAGCCATAAACACCTACAAGCACACTAAATTTGTTTCATCTCCGTGTTATGCTATTAATAACTTATATAAAATAAAAAGTATTCGCAGATTTTAAGAAAATGTTCATACATAATGGCGGCTTTGACTGTCAGATTGCAACAAAACTGATTTATGATGATGTGATACCATAAGTAGACAACAACACCTACTGAAAAATGAGCAGATACTATTTTAGATTTAAGTAATGTTAATTTCTTAAAACGTGAACTACAAAATGTATGCCAATTTCATATGAACAATATATTCCTGTATAAATATTAGAGATGGTATAATTAGCGATGAGGATATTCTAATCATTGATCAGTACTGGAGTATTGTTGCCATATTTGGGCTGGTGGATCTCTATTCCATTTGAGGGTTCTTGATAAAGTGCAGAAACGTATCTGTAATTTGATTGGCCCCCACTCTTTCTTCTTCTCTGCACCCTCACTCCCACAGACGCGATGTTGCTAGTCTCAATCGTTTCTATAAATACTATTATGGCACGTGTTCTTCAGAATAGTCTGTTCTATTTGCTGCTTCTTTTGTTTCAGCTCGTTTAACTCGTTGGTCTAGTGGTCTCCATCAATTCACTGTTTTGATACCGTGTTGTAATATATATATATATATATATATATATATATTATTAAAAATAACCGACAATTTTTGTCTGGTTATTTTAGTATTGATCCTTTATTTTAATAATACGTGTCTCAAGGAAAAAATGCTGCCTCGATATATATATATATATATATATATATATATATATATATATATATATATATATACATATATATATATATATATATATATATATATATATATATAACTAGCTTTGCAAACTCACCTTTTCCTGTTTCAGATAATTGAAGCCAAGCTCAATGGTTCACCCAACGAGTAACGTTTCACTTCTAGTATATATAGAAAAAAATTATTTAAACAAAAATGATGTTGTTTTCAAGTTGTTTTTTTTAATCATTTTTTAAATTCTGAATTAAAAAAATTTAATTTCAGAATGAAAGAGTCTATGCCCAATTGCAAAATGAAAACGACATTTATTCTGTTTTTACGATCTGCCTTCATGTCGTACGTTAAACAGAAGAGTGACTCAACGTTTATTTGCGCGCTCCTAACAAGGGGAGAAAAAAAGAAATATGTTTTGCCCATTATGAACTCATGTTTATTTTCTATTTCTGTTCTGTTTTTTTTAAAAAATTTTATGGCGACAAGCAGTATTTAGAATCATCATATTCGCAACGAAATTCTTACGCCTGCGGAAACGACTCTTTCGTCACAACAACAAAAAAAAAACATGGTAAGATCATTAACATTCCAGTTTCGTCCCCGTTAAAGTTTTATTATTACTTACTAGCTGAGATACTCGTTCCAGGACGGGTTAACAATACAGATCGTTGTCGACTTACGACCTATTCGATTTACGATTGACGGACTTTACGATTAGGGAATTATCCACAGCGCACTACTTTCCCGCCTCTTCACTCCGCGTGTTATACTGCTCACCCAGTCACCCTTTAGCCGTTACAGCGAACGACCTCTGTGTTTGCTTATATTTTGCGTTTTTGAATTTATTTTCTTCAAAATACTCAAGTCTCTGGCCTGCGTGGGCGAATGTCTTCTTTCAGCGGGTGAGGAAGCAAGTCGTGTGCGCTTTGTAAGCCAGCTCACTTCGGCAGTCTGCTTTCGTCCAAGATCAAAGTGTAGTATCTGTTCCGATGGATACTGCACCCCATAGACCGGTATCGTCTTGGCCTTCGGGTCTTGATTTACGCCGGTCTATTGGTCGTCTGTCCTGTGCAGTTCTCGGAGGTGCACCCTCCCAGGCTTTACCTTCTCACCCTTTGAGAAGGGGTTAGTTTATTGCTTACTGCCTGAGGCGCCCCTACCGGGGAATGCCGACGGGGCAGCCCAGGCAATTTTTAATGGCCAGAGCGCTCAAATTCTCGGGCGCTGGTTTTTCAATCCCCACTTTCCCGACCTTGTGTCACATCTTACCTTGTGGAATGAAGATGAATAAAAAAAAAAATAAATAAAAAAAAGAAAGGGAAAGGAAATGGACCAGAATGCTTAGCGGGAAGATTTAAAAGTTAGAAGTGGATTAATAGGATCGAATTTTGCCTCGCCGACATTTTTTTTTTGTTAAATATATTTTTATTTCACACTCTGAAGAGAAGAAAGTAAGAGAAAATAGATTTTCGTTAGATCATAACTTTTATTTTCTTATATGCTTATAAAATATCGGACGGGTGTTCTAATTTTAGTGTTACGTTCGATAAGACTAAAATGCAATGGTTTTATTTGGCAATGAAGAGAAAATAATAATTAAATATGACTAGAATCTGATGAATATAAAAATAATGAGCTAATAACATTTTGATAAATTATCACTTTAAGATGATTACAATATCATTTCACAGTCTAATATTTTTTCGGTATTTTAACATGGCTTGATTTGCGTCTAGATCGCTTTACGATTAGCCAATTGTTGTTGTAAGTTGATGACGGTTAGTACTGAGTAGTTAGGGCTCGTTCGTAATTGTTGTACGATTCTTATTAGTTTTTAACGTACATTCTATCTATTTTAAGGCTTAAAACAACCATAAAAACATTATATCATATTAAATCGTTAATTTTATCTCCATTCTTTCTGCGATCTCCTTCCATCTGTCAATTAAATGTTAATTAAACTGTAGCCATGTACACGCGTCTAATCCACCTCTCTCCTGAAATGAGATACTACTTTTTGAGACAGTTACACGTAAACAGCATGAAAAAGTAGATTAAAACAACAAAACAATATATATATATATATATATATATATATATATATATATATATATATATATATATATATATATATATATATATATATATATCATTAACATTGAATACTTTTCACTTCATCGATTATTGACACATTTCGCGACTGGATAACTTTGTCAGCTCCTTCAATTTCACGTATATGGACTGCTATTTATAACTTGGAGTAATCCTCGGTTAACCCTCTGAATGTCTTTCCTCATCATGTTTTTCAATTTGTATGACCTGGATGGATTGTATAGATTCAACAAAAAGTATGTTTTTGGGTTGATATATTTGATGTTATGTATTTTTATGTATTTGTGAATATAATTTTTATATATTTTCAAAGCTTAATTTTATTACCTGTAGTAGTATAACTGCGGTAATGGTCCTCTGAAGAGAAGAATTATCTTTGAAAACTCATGAGCTAAGGACTTAAGGATACTTTGCTTGAACTTTGAATTCTAATAAAATTTGATTGACACCTTATTTTATTACTTCATTTTATATTATTTATATTATAATATTAATGCTCTATCCAGTATATTGAGCTTCAGTTTTTATCCGGATGTTTCACTAATTATAAGATATATGTTGATGCTTATATCTTTTGTTGGATTGCTTCACACACATATATATATATATATATATATATATATATATATATATATATATATATATATATATATATATATAAGCGTGGGGGTTACTTTTACATATAAATTTAACGTAAAACGATCACCAACTTCCGAAACCAGATAGTGATTTCAAGGACTTTTTCTATCTCGACCGGAAGTGGGTGATCACTATCGCATAGTGGCTCGGAAGTGGGTAATAATTTTACGTTAAATATATATGAGGAGTGATCTCTCACTCTAAAGTCTAAAAAAGTGTTTATTTTTTTAAATTTCTTTTTGCCACTTACTTTTTCAGGCTTTTTGCATGTGTCTTTTTTAATGTACAAACGGATCACCCCTTATCAAGGCCCAAGGATGTGTTACGATTGTTGAAACTGGGCAGAATTTGATTATTTAAGAGGACGACTTAACAGGAATTTGTTAACATTGGACTTGAAAACGACCATGTTGTGGTCAGCTAGGAAGCATCACCATGGTATTGTGTTCCACAGAGGGCAGTTCTTGGAAAGAAACTTTGCCCATGGAAGTTCTGTTTAGTTTTTGGTACACAAAAGAAGAAAGCAACATTATTTGCAGTTGCTGTAGTTAGACAAGTTTTTGTTGTGAATATTCTTCAGGAAGGTACCATAGATTGGAGCTCAGTCGAGCATCTACCATGAAAATAAGGATAGAGTATTGATTTACTCCTCTCCAGGAGTTAGGCACAAGGCCAGTTTTTATCTTACTCCCACAAGTAAGATGTGACCCAAGGTCAGGTCGGGAAAGTGGGATTTAAAAATTGCCTGGGCAGCCCGGTCGGCATTCCCCGGTAGGGGCGCCTCAGGCAGTAAGCAATCAGGACAGACCCATAGAGCGGCGTAAATCAAGACCCGAAGGCCAAGACGATACCAGTTTATGGGGTGTAGTATCCATCGGAACAGATACCACTCTTTGATCTTAGCCAAAAGGTCAAGAACAAAAAAAAAAAAAAAGGATAGAGATAGAGTAAAGAAATACTAACAACCTCTCTTCTGTGAGAAAGAGGCTGTATGGAAGAGAAGAGAAGAGAAGAGAAGAGAAGAGAAGAGGATACCCTCAGTAGATTTCAAAGTCGGTGTTTTACTCTATCGAAAAACCTAAAAACAGTAGAATCTTATTTTTATTTTAGGAGAATTAATACAGGGTGCAGGGCTCCAACGATAACCAAACCTTTTAATGCTACATTTATAACATTTCTGAAAAACTTATAAAAATGTAGTAATATGTTGATGCGAGTTTCGAAGAATATGGTGGGCGATTAATAATTTCTCAGACATATTTTTCTATGAATTATTTGGTATTTTGTCCAGTTCGAAGTCTATTTTTATGATAATCGATTAGAAAGATAATGCGGAACTCATTTTTTCACACCCTTCGCAATGCACATTGCCATTTCAATTAACGATGAATAATGGCTGGCTTAAGATGTATATAGGGTCTACAGAAAATGAATTTAAGTATAGACATAATTCCATGATAAATGCCAGTATACTGAAATCATGTGCCCTTAATAGGGTTAAGATGAAAATTCATATACATTGAATGTACAAAAGCAAGGAAATTCCCCAATTTTTACACTTTTATTGTCATTAAGGGTATGCAACAGGG
>OY744543.1:22738103-22788103 GCA_963556195.1 Sepiola atlantica
GCAATTTTTTAAGACGCCGCTAGCACTCCTCCTCTGGAGTGCATACCCACTTTCCCACCTTGTGTCACATTCTACTGTGTGCGACGTAGATAAATAGAAGCCACGAGAATTGTATAAACATTTTTATTATATAAATAATATTTTAAGATAATTTCAAAACCTTTAGTGATGGTTATTAAATTGATTTAAGTGAATCAAACAAACAATAATTTTTGAAAAATATATTTGACAATATAAACCCATGCTCTCTTTTCATATTGAAATGATGCATATCACAACTTGACGTAAGATTTTACTTCTGATAATTATTTTATCTGAAAGGAGGAGGTCAGCCACTCAATGAAAATTAGATGAACAAGTTTAAATACTTTTTAAGCTTCAATTGTAGCATAGAGACTGTTGAATTTTATTGCTCATTTCGCTCCAAATGTTGGATAAAATTGATTTTTGGTCAGGTCTGAAATGGTACTTTTGTCCTGACATAAATCGTTTTTGTTTTTTTAACAAGTTATTTTTAGTTACATTTTTTTATTAGCAAAAATAACTATAATTTGACTATTTAATAATGGGAGATATTCGTGTTTAGTTCTGTGACTTAAATATAAAATAAAAAAAGATTCTACCTTTTTAGGCAATTACGTGTGAACATCCTGAAAAATCTGTCGAAAAGAAGAAAAAAACAAACAATTATTTAATAATTTAGAATTTGATTTAGTTTCGTATATAAAATTAATGTAGAATCATCCCCTATTTCCGGGCCATTCTAGTTTTTTTAGAGCAGTTAACTAAAAGATTTTTTACCAATAACCCTAAGTCCGAGTGGCAAGATCGTAAAACCACACATAATCGCCTAAAAAAGTAGAACCACTACTCGTGCCCCATCCCTAAAAAAACGGCACAAGATTAATCTCTTTTAGCAATTGAAAAAAAATGGTTAACTGACTTAAAAAGCTAGAATGGACCAGAAATAGGGATCATGTTACGTTAAATTTATATGCGAAACTCATCCATCATTCTAAATTCTAGAAAAATTATTTTTTTTTTCTTATTTCTGCTAGGTTTTGCAGGGTATTCACACATAATCGCCTAAAAAAGTAGAATCCCATTTTTTATGCATAATTTTCCAAACTGTTATCAGATATGTTTTCCATGCCCCTTTTACATTTATTGTATTGGTTTTATGTTCTTGTTAATGTAAGTTGATTTTTATTATTAAGACTGTGTATAATATGTATTATCGTATCATGAAGAAATAAGCATTTTCTTCATCTTCTGTAAAAACAAATTGTATATGTAACAAACATAAACATTTGTTGGTGAAAATTATTAAAATTGTTTTTCCAAACATTATTTTGTTCATAAAGTATTCGATTTTTAAAATTATTGAATTTGCTTTTTGATTGTATTATGTCATTATATTTTCTGTAATCAAGTAGTCAATATAAACAAATTGACTCATGATTTTTGAAATATCAAAAATGTGTCTAATTCATGATGAATAAAGTGATTTTTTTGTGAATTTAGTTCTTTTATACTTCGTTACTTTTTACATTTGATTTGATGGACATAAATCAATTATTGTAAGCTACTTTCTAATAATCCGTATAGTTGCTAATTACTGGAAATAACTAAGAAATCTTTTACTATAACTTTTCTCTGTAATTATTATTTAGTAGTAATTTTGGTCTTCACATGTCCGCCAGCAGTCGTGGCCACCAGTCGCATGTTTGCCAGGCCTGTATTATGGATCGCCTTGTACTAACCCCATACATTTTTTAATAACATTTCCTAGTCACCTTATTTCCTTTTTTTATTCATATGTGATCTCTGTCAGTGCTGTATTGATTTACTCCTCTCCAGGAGTTAGGCACAAGGCCAGTTTTTATCTTACTCCCACAAGTAAGATGTGACCCAAGGTCGGGTCGGGAAAGTAGGGTTTCAAAATTGCCTGGGCAGCCCCGTCGGCATTCCCCGGTAGGGGCGCCTCAGGCAGTAAGCAATAAACTTACTCCTCCCCCAAAGAGGGGAGGCGAAGCCTGGGAGGGTGGACCTCCTAGAACTGCACAGGACAGACCCATAGACCGGTGTAAATCAAGCCCCGAAGGCCAAGACAATACCAGTCTATGGGTGCAGTATCCATCGGAACATATACTACACTTTGATCTTAGCCAAAAGGCCAAGAACCAACTGTAACAAATAGATGTATAAATAACATTACAACTTTGTTTCAAAACAAGTAAAAAGTTTTATTTTTAGAGGTCTAAAAAATACAGCAATTTATCGCTAACAATAGCAACTAAAAGCACCGTCATAAATTTATAAAGTGATAATCATCACGTAATTTCAGACAAGCGCTTCATGGCGTACTGATTAGCGCACTTAGTTACAGTCCCAGTGATCAAGGATTCAAATCCTGTCATAATCAGCTACGCTGATGACAAGTAACGGCAAAACACGTGTTTGCGGATACTATTTTATATATAAATTAATATTTAAATATAATGTTTAATTTTACTTCAGTCGAAGTTCTCAGAAATCAAGGGGCCCCTTCCTGGGGCTAACACTTGATCTCTATATGAGATACATAGATACCCGAATATTCTATTTAAATTCTCCTTTATTTCTCAAGCATTGAGTTAGTAAAAAAGTTAAGAATAATTTATTCTCTCCCCAACTGACCAGTTAAGTATGTCATAGTATATCTTTCTTTTCGTCTGTTGGATTCCAGGACAAGAATTGATCTAGTCTGGTGGAGTATCCAGCTACGTGGTGTTACTTGAGGTAACATCACTAGGAGAAGATGCACTATTCCTCGTATGAGGGGATCTTATTTGTGCTGCGGATACTATGTAATTTTGAATATTTGGTCAGGGTTTACTTGTAGGGGTAAGTATCCTCATGTCAGGTTGTCCTGACAAATCCTTGTACAGAGAGACCGAAGACACTCGAGGATAGTGTCTAGTAGGTAATTCAAACTCATGTGTGTGTGTGTCAACATGGCGATGCAATCATTCATTCAGCAGTTGCGTAATAAAAATAAAATCAATCTGTCAATCTTTAATCCATAATAGTTTATTACCCGTCTTATTCGGCCATTGATGAAGAGAGTCGCCGCCCTTAAAAGAAAACAATGAAATGTTCATAGTCCACCTTTGGCGCTGATCACGTCCAACCTGTAAGGACCAGATCACACAATTTAATCTTTCTATTTGTCCGTAGCTCAAGAGACACATTACCCTTCAAAGAAATCAATGAAATATGCACCGTTCTAAATTGACCCTGAGGGTTGGAGATCGCATCGACCATTTCCGATTATATTTATCTTAATAGGTTTACATTAATCCAATGAGTTGACCCACTTATTTCTGTGCGTACCAGTCGGGAATACGTCCTCAATAATCAGTTCGGCAGTGACTCTGTTGTTCTTAAACTAAGGTATGTTCTAACCTTCCAGGCTTTATCTTCCTTTTTAGAAGAGGTTAGTTTATCGCCAATTGCCTGAGACACTCTTACAAGGGAATGCTGACGGGGCTGCTCAGGTATTTTTGTAGGCTAGAGTGCACTGATCCTAGTGCAAGGCTTGTAACTTGCTTGTATAAGATACCCTATTTCTGTCTCCATTCGTTTTGCGCACTCTTTTCGCCGTCCCCTAATTAAAAAAAACAACATGATTTCACACAAATGTACGAAATCTACATTTTCGATCAATGAAAATGATTCCCATTCGTTTGAAACAATAAACAAAACGAGCCTCTGTTAAATTATCAAATTCTTATAAAACATCAGAAACAAAACAGAACGCGATAACACCTTACGTACCTTTGTGACCAGGAGAGTCAAGCAGACGACTACTCCATTTATACACACATATTCACACACTTACACATGGCAGCATATTCTCATACTGACAAAAGCCGCACACGCGCAATGCTCTTTAAACGCACACACACACATACTAACAAACGGCAGCATATGAACGCACTTACGGAAAACAATACTCACTCCTCACTTGCACTTATTCACATATATTCACACGACTTCGCAATTGGGTGAGGATCTCTTCTCGTCCCTATAGCCTCTTTCCCACAGAATAGATATTGTTAGCCTCTCTCTACTGTATCGTTATATTCATTGAAGGTGCCCGGCTGAGCTCTAATCTCGTGTCCACCCTGTAAACATTCACCACAAAAACTAGCCTATCTAGAATCACAGTGAATAACTTTTTATTCTTTATCTTCACCAGAAACCAAACGAAACTTCCATGAACAAAGTTTCTTTTTTTTAAACAAACCATCTGTGTAACAAGATTCCACGGGTATGCTTCCCAACCGACTACAACATGGTTGTCTTCAAATCTAATGTAAACAAATACTTGATGAGCCGCCCTCTTAGATAATCAATTCCTCTGAAGTAATCTATTCCATCCATTGTTTCCGGTCCTCTCGAGGTGGCGATCATCATCCAATAGACGAAGTGGTGATCATCATCTAATCGACGTAGTGGCGATCATCATCCAATCGACGTAGTGGCGATCATCATCCAATCGACGTGGTGGCGATCATCATCCAATCGACGTGGTGGCGATCATCATCCAATCGACGTGGTGGCGATCATCATCCAATCGACGTGGTGGCGATCATCATCCAATCGACGTGGTGGCGATCATCATCCAATCGACGTGGTAGCGATCATCATCCAATCGACGTTGTGGCGATCATCATCCAATCGACGTAGTGGCGATCATCATCCAATCGACGTGGTGGCGATCATCATCCAATCGACGTGGTAGCGATCATCATCCAATCGACGTAGTGGCGATCATCATCCAATCGACGTGGTGGCGATCATCATCCAATCGACGTGGTAGCGATCATCATCCAATCGACGTAGTGGCGATCATCATCCAATCGACGTAGTGGCGATCATCATCCAATCGACGTGGTGGCGATCATCATCCAATCAACGTAGTGGCGATCATCATCCAATCGACGTAGTGGCGATCATCATCCAATCGACGTAGTGGCGATCATCATCCAATCGACGTAGTGGCGATCATCATCCAATCGACGTAGTAGCGATCATCATCCAATCGACGTGGTGGCGATGATCATCCTATCGACGTGGTGGCGATCATCATCCAATCGACGTAGTGGCGATCATCATCCAATCGACGTGGTAGCGATCATCATCCAATCGACGTAGTGGCGATCATCATCCAATCGACGTAGGGGCGATCATCATCCAATCGACGTGGTGGCGATCATCATCCAATCGACGTAGTAGCGATCATCATCCAATCGACGTAGTGGCGATCATCATCCAATCGACGTGGTAGCGATCATCATCCAATCGACGTAGTGGCGATCATCATCCAATCGACGTAGTGGCGATCATCATCCAATCGACGTGGTAGCGATCATCATCCAATCGACGTAGTGGCGATCATCATCCAATCGACGTAGTGGCGATCATCATCCAATCGACGTAGTGGCGATCATCATCCAATCGACGTGGTAGCGATCATCATCCAATCGACGTAGTGGCGATCATCATCCAATCGACGTAGTGGCGATCATCATCCAATCGACGTGGTAGCGATCATCATCCAATCGACGTAGTGGCGATCATCATCCAATCGACGTAGGGGCGATCATCATCCAACAGACAATCTCTTTACCCTTCATCCTCGAGTAACGCACTAGTAAAAAAGAATTAAAAAAACAACAAAAACACATGCATTGCTAAATATTGTTGATAATCATCCAATAAAGAAAGTGGAAATCATCATCCAATAGACGAAGTAGCAATCATACTCCAATAAACGAGGTGGCGATTATCATCCAATTGACAAGGTGGCGATCATCATCTAATAAACGAGGTAGCCATCATCATCCAATTGACGGAGGGCGTTCATCGTCCAAAAGGAGAGGTGGCGATCATCATCCAAAATACGTAGTGGTAATCATCATCCAATAGACGAAACGCGTTCATCATCCCATAGACGAGGTGGCGATCATCATCCAATTGACGACGTGGAGATCATCATCCCATAGACGTAGTGGCGATCATCATCCAATCGACGTGGTGGCGATCATCATCCAATCGACGTGGTGGCGATCATCATTCAATCGACGTAGTGGCGATCATCATCCAATCGACGTAGTGGCGATCATCATCCAATAGACGAGGTTGCGATCATCATCTAATCGACGTGGTGACGATGATCATCCAATCGACGTAGTGGCGATCATCATCCAATCGACGTAGTGGCGATGATAATCCAATCGACGTAGTGGCGATTATCATCCAATAGACGTAGTGGCGATCATCATCCAATCGACGTAGTGGCGATCATCATCCAATCGACGTAGTGGCGATCATCATGCAATCGACGTGGTTGCGATCATCATCCGATCGACGTAGTGGCGATCATCATCCAATCGACGTAGTGGCGATCATCATCCAACAGACAATCTCTTTACCCTTCATCCTCGAGTAGCTCCCTGGCGTTGATAAGTTGTAACACACTAGTAAAAAAACATTAAAAAAACAACAACAAAAACACATGCATTGCTAAATATGGTTGATATGGCTTAAGATAGACAACACTAAACATAATGTACTTATTTTCTTTTCGGATGCATAACGAAGAAACGTAGCTATGTAAAAGCTCTTTCTATTTTATTGTATCATTACCGTGTGGTGCCTCGTTTCTATTTTTGTCAAGTTTTTTTCTACGCAAGCAAAACAAAACAAACTACATAACTAAAAGACACATTCCCCAAACATCCTCTGTCCCAAAGAAGACGCCTACCATTTTTGCTTTGGTTTTCTCCATATGCGTTCACCATATGTTTTGTCTCTGGTAATTGTTTTATTTTTCCACTTTTATTTTCTGTCCCGAGATTGCAAATGCATGTGGATAACAAGTGAAGCTTCTCTATCTTTAAAATTACTTATGTTAACTCCATTAGGCTGTTATCTTATATCTCATTGAAGAAATGGGAAAGTTGGGCTCATTTCTCACACTAACGGTGAGATAAAAACTATAAAAACGGTTATCTCCCTTTTTCTCCTAAATAATTATCTCCCTTTGTTAATCATGTACGATTAATTAGCTTCCTTTGAATTATCAAATATTCCAATTTGATTGGCCAAAGCATTTCTCTCTGATCAATCTAGAGACACCTAATTTTGGCTGGCTAGATGCAGAACTCCCGCGTCCGTCCTATTTTGTAAGCTGTGGTTGGCGTGAGAAGACGCCGAGAAACGCCGCTTCATCCGTTTGAATGTGATCGCCAACTTGTCTACACCCAAGGACTTTCCCCTCCTTTTTAGATAATATTTTGATCAGTCTTCTATGCTTTTATTTAGATAATATTTACATCAGTCTTTAATGCTGATATTTAGATAATATGTTTATCAATCTACTATGCTTGTATTTAGAAAATATTTAGTGCTTATGCAGATGAGCGGACCATTAAAAAAAATTTTTTAATTATTTTTTTATAAAAACAATAGTATATACTTATTCAGTGTTATCTTCTTACTCACTGTGCAAAAAAGTAGAAAAATTATCCACTAGAACTTTAATTAAAAGTATTTTTCCATTCTGCGTATCGTAACAGCGATTCGTTCACAGAGACTTCAGTTTGTTTCTAAAGAAAGAAGATTTCGTAGGGGAGATAATCAACTTGCGAAATCATAATAAAAATCAACATGGCGTCTATGTGAACGAGTCGCTGTAACGATACACAGAATGGAAAAATACTTGTAATTAAAGTTCTAGTGGATAATTTTTTCTACTTTTTTGCACAGTGAGTAAGAAGATAACACTGAATAAGTATATAATATTGTTTTTATAAAAAAATAATTTTTTAAAATTTTTTATTGGTCCGCTCATCTGCATAAGCACCAAATATTTTTATCAGTTTGCTATGCTTATATTTTAATAATGTTTTCTATCAGTCTTCTATGCTTATATTTAGATAATATTTTCATCGGTCTTCAATTCTTATATGTAGATAATATTTTTATCGATCTGCTATTTTTATATTTAGATAATATTTCGATCAGTCTTCTATGCTTATATTTTAATAATATTTTTTATCAGTCTTCTATGCTTATATTTTGATAATACTTTCATCAGTCTGTTATGCTTATATTTAGATAATATTTTCATCGATCTGCTATGATTATATTTAGATAATATTTTCATCAGTGTTCTATGCTTGTATTTAGATAATATTTTTATCGGTATTCTATGCTTGTATTTTGATAATATTTTAATCAGTCTGCTATGCTTATATTTAGATAATATTTTGATCAGCCTTCTATGCTAATATTTAGATAATATTTTGATCAGTCTGATATGCTTATATTTAGATAATATTTTAATCGATCTGCTATGCTTATATTTAGATTATATTTTCATCAGTGTTCTATGCTTGTATTTAGATAATATTTTTATCGGTATTCTATGCTTGTATTTTGATAATATTTTAATCAGTCTGCTATGCTTATATTTAGATAATATTTTGATCAGTCTCCTATGCTAATATTTAGATAATATTTTGATCAGTCTGATATGCTTATATTTAGATAATATTTTCATGCTTCTGCTATGCTTATATTTAGCTAATATTTTTATTCGTCTACTATGCTTATATTTAGATATTTTCATCAGTCTGCTATACTTACAGTTTTATAATGTTTTTATCAGTCGGCTATGATTATATTTGAATAGTATTTTCAAGTGTCTCTCATATGGTTATGTCTATTCTGATTTTTTCGTAGCTTATAAATCCCCAGCCTATATTTTAAGTTTTTTTAATAATTTTAATATTTCTGCATTTTATTTTTTTAATAACATAAGTATTCTTAGCAATGGCAGCAGATGTTATTATATAAACATCTCTTTGTTGGGATGCCGAAAGAAGAATTTTTAATGCACGTTTTAATCGTATCGGTAGGTATATATTGATATATTTATTTGTTTCCATAAACATTTAGATGAAAAACAAAACAACAAACAAAACTATGCAATAAAAAGTAAGTAAATTTATTTTATTTTGAATTTTGGTACTCACATTTATTGCATATCGAGTAATATATTTGCATGTATAAAAATATATAAGTTACAATGGAAAAACGGAAGACCTAAAACTCAACGTTTCGCCCAGCTGTTGTGTGGGCTTTATCAAGAAGCTAAACGGCAACAAAGAGAAGAACTGTAATTTTTGAGAATATATATAATGATAAGATCAAAAAGTTTAAATCTATGTAGAGAGAGAAGTCATACAAATACGTACATACGTATATATTAAAAATTTGATGAAAATAGGTATTAAAAAATTCGTCAGGTACTGTAATTATAATTGGATTTTGCCTCAGTGCGCTGAGACTATGCAGCAACGAATATCTAAACGAGGAATTTAAATATATGTAACGCACCATCAAAACACTACAATACCCTACGTATTTTATACAGAACTCAAAAAGTAAAGTTACCCAGATTCCATCAAATCGCAAACAACATAATTCACCAATCAGACCTATAATTAATATTTACCGTTACCGACTAACACTATTAACAGCCCCATTCACACAAAACTGAATAAACTAGATATTAATATATGCCCAATAACTTCATCTACTATTATGGATATAGTCCGAAAAGTCACTAAATTTGACACTTACACCCACTATCAAAGTTGGCATATATTCTATTCCTTGTCTGGAGTGTGATAGGGTCTACATTGAGGAGACCCAACGCAACCTAGACAAGAGAATTTACGAGCACAAAAGAGCCATCGAGACTAACAATACACTCAAAGCCTTATGTTCTCATGTTGTGGGATATGATCATTGTTTTTACTTAAGAAAAAAAGCCACTTTAATTAAATCCATACGAAACAAATCTACGCGACGATTAATCGAATAAGCTCTAATAGCTCACTCTACAAATACAATTTAACAAAGAATTGGCTTTTGTTATGCCCCCCCACACACACAGCGCTATGAAACTATTATCAATGAAAACAATATAAACTTAGACACCGGCCGATTCCCTGCTTTTAAATTAAGTCCTTTGGATTCCCTTTTCTTTTCTGTTGTGCTCTGATTCTTTCCTTTCCTTTGGCTAATACAACATCTATTTTGTATGTGTATTTAAAGTACATATATATGCATGTATGGTTTTAATTTTATTTTTATTTTCATTGTTTTTAAAAGATATATGTGTATGTATGTATGTATGTATGTATGTATGTATGTATGTATGTATATGTATGACTTACCTCTTCTACATGCTGACCTCCGGAACTCCCTTCCTGCTCTCTGTTTCCCCGATATTACTGACATGCAGAGGATTAAAACTAATGTAAACAGACATCTCGCTACACTGCTCCCAACTTGGGGTGACACCCAAAACCCACACCCAAATTCTCAGTAACAATTTACGACTACAGTGGCGGCATGCCTTGTTTGGGGTGAAATATGTTAAAAGAAAAAATAAAGAAAACACCAACATAAAAATAGACACCATCAAAATAGACCCATACTATAAATCTATGGTTTGGGTACAGGATTGTTCATGATCAATTATTGCTAATCCTCAATCAACGGTATAATTAAAACATGTAGAAAAATTAAACTCTAATTACGTAAAAGTCTAACATCACTCTCCTTCTTATGTTATATTACTGATGTGCTTAATAGAATGCCAACAAACAATGATGTACAAAAATATAATGGCATATTTTTTATTTCTTGTTAGCGGCAAAGAGGGGCAAAGGAAGCACGGGAATTAACGGAGATTAAAACTGACTCGTTTCGATCTCAATTTGGGATAGTTTATATAGCATTTTTAGACAACCATGCATCCACTTATAAACAACCATTCTAGGATGTTCTCTTTGCCGTCAATGTAGCTATTCCAACCACTACGGGGAGTTACTTCCATCCATTTTATTTTTTATCAAGCGAAGAGTGCATTCCAGTCCGCAAATTACTTTTGCAGATACCTTCGCATGTCTGTCTTACTCAAATCGCTAGATGCTTATTTTCCGGGCAGCTATGTAACCGTATCAATTAACTTAGTTATATTTCTTCCAGCCAATTGCGTGTCTGAGTAAAGCAGGTTTTATTTATTCCTGCCAGTTGTGTGTCTGAGTCAAGTAGGTTTTATTTATTCCTGCCAGTTGTGTGTCTGAGTAAAGTAGGTTTTATTTATTCCTGCCAGTTGCGTGTCTGAGTCAAATAAGTTTTATTTATTCCTGCCAGTCATGTGTCTGAGTCAAGTAGGTTTTGTTTATTCCTGCCAGATGTGTGTCTGAGTCAAGTTGGTTTTATTTATTCCTGCCAGTTGCGTGTCTGAGTCAAGTAGGTTTTATTTATTCCTGCCAGTTGCGTGTCTGAGTCAAGTAGGTTTTTATTTATTCCTGCCAGTTGCGTGTCTGAGTCAAGTAGGTTTTATTTATTCCTGCCAGTTGTGTGTTTGAGTCAAGTAGGTTTTATTTATTCCTGCCAATCGTGTGTCTGAGTCAAGTAGGTTTTATTTATTCCTGCCAATTGTGTGTCTGAGTCAAGTAGGTTTTTATTTATTCCTGCCAGTTGCGTGTCTGAGTCAAGTAGGTTTTATTTATTCCTGCCAATCGTGTGTCTGAGTCGAGTAGGGTTTATTTATTCCTGCCAGTTGCGTGTCTGAGTCAAGTAGGTTTTTATTTATTCCTGCCAGTTGCGTGTCTGAGTCAAGTAGGTTTTATTTATTCCTGCCAGTTGTGTGTTTGAGTCAAGTAGGTTTTATTTATTCCTGCCAATCGTGTGTCTGAGTCAAGTAGGTTTTATTTATTCCTGCCAGTTGCGTGTCTGAGTCAAGTAGGTTTCATTCATTCCTGCCAGTTGCGTGCCTGAGTCAAGTAGAGTTTATTTATTCCTGCCAGTTGTATGTATGAGTCAAGTAGGTTTTATTTATTCCTGCCAGTTGCGTGTCTGAGTCAAGTAGGTTTTATTTATTCCTGCCAGTTGTATGTATGAGTCAAGTAGGTTTTATTTATTTCTGCCAGTTGCGTGTCTGAGTCAAGTAGGTTTCATTCATTCCTGCCAGTTGCGTGCCTGAGTCAAGTAGAGTTTATTTATTCCTGCCAGTTGTGTGTCTGAGTCAAGTAGGTTTTATTTATTCCTGCCAGTTGCGTGTCTGAGTCAAGTAGGTTTTATTTATTCCTGCCAGTTGTGTGTCTGAGTCAAGTAGGTTTTATTTCTTCCAGCCAGTTGTGTGCCTGTGTCAAGTAGGGTTTATTTATTCCTATTGTTATTTCCGGTATACCAGACCTAGCACCCCCTCCCCAAAATAGAAACAATTGTTTATTTCTATCCCGGTAAATAGATCCCTAATAGCAAAAAGTTGTTTGTCAGGTCTTAAATGCTGAGAAAAATCAATCGCTTATTTTATATCGTTAAATATGGGTCAAATATCGATATCAAATATCGATACATTTTTGAAAAAAGAAATGAACGATCTTGATACTTCTGCGTATGCACTTTGATGGAAGTTGTTTCTTTTTCGTAGTTGTTCAGTGGCTTTTTTATGCCAACGGTCATTGTTGATACATTGCCTGGAAGAACCGCAGAAACCCGAGGCTGATACCAATCCTAGTTGAGTTTAACTACCGTGTGTGTCGGTATCAATAATTTCTCTGCTGTTTTCTGTTACCTTGACTTTTTTGTTAAGATCAAAGTGTAGTATCTTACTGTTGGATAATGGCAATATGGGAATGGACGTATCTGTTGGAAATCGTTGGTTTGACTTGCGCGAATTAACGCGAGTGCAGTCTAGTGCAGAATAGGGCTTGTTCTCACAGTCAGAGCTAACAGACGTGACAAGGTTACCGTGTGACGAGACCCCAGATCAAGGGCCAGTCTGCACCTGCGAGAGGCTCTGTGATGTCACTCGTTATCGTGAGAAGCGAGTTTTCATCAGTCTGGGTTTTTGGAAGCAAACCGATGAGACGTGATTGTTAAAATGTAATTTACAACAGATAAGAGAAATATTTCCCTTAAGGGAATACAAACGAGAGAAATCATTCCCCCTCTCTATGAATGGTTAAGAAAATAATTGTTAACTAACTACGATAAAGTAGTGATTTGCTCTCTCCCTCTCTCTCTCGACGTAGTGAATGACTCCCAGTTGAAATAACAACGCTTGTAATAAAATGAATTAAATTTAAAGAAGCGTTTGTCTTCGGAGTGCGTCATGAGGCTTTTGTTGCAGACAACGGACGGCGTGGTTCGCGGCAGGAAGGAAAGAAGAAAGAATCCATCCACTAGACGACACGACCACCCTCTACACGGCGAGGGAGAAAAATAAGGTATGCAACATTACTTGTTTTCGCTTTTAAACAAACAAGAAAACAATGGTCGGTTATTTCTTAGAATTTTTTTTTTGATCTCCCACTCCCCACACACAATGAATTTGTGCATAAATATATTTATGAAAATAAAATTTCACATAAATTTGGGGATATTTTAAGTAGGATGTCCCTTATAGTAAATGTGGTATTGTGGTGACTGAGATGATACTAGTTAAGAGTAGGATAGACATTTCTATCACTTTAGACTACGAATAACCAACGATCCACATTTTCCCCACAATTTTGATGGCGTTGTGTTGAATTTTTTCATATTATAATTTACTTTATTATATTGAGAATAAATAATTCTAAAGTGCAGTACCTGTTTTTAATGTTACATAAAAACAGATACTGCACTTTAGAATTATTTATGACTGGGGCTCCATCGGTTTACGGGTGAGCGTTCATCTTTTCTGTCCTCGGTCAGTGAAAGAAGGAACCTTTAAGACTGAGGCAATTTTAAATTTTTGTTTCAATCCAGAGTTGCTCTTTTTGGGGAACTGGATAACCGCACTTTAAAACTGACCTTGTACCTGATTCTTCACTCATAGGGAGGGGGGCAAATAAACAGGGACACAAACCACAATGAGCCGACAGAGAGCACTACTTTGCAGTATTTGTATAAAACCCAGGCGTCAATCGATTGAGTATCATCGCTTTGGGCACGGCCATTACTTGAATGTCTACAAACAATCGAAATATTAATCTCATCGCTGACATTTCAAAAGCAATATGAACTATAAAGGCGGGAGTTTCCATGGTAACGCAATGACCAGAATAGAATTGCAGTCGGCAACTTTCCGACATTTTGTTAAAATGTTTCTTTGTCTGACTTGAAAAGTACATTTCCTCCATGCACCGACATGCGCAGGTTTTGTTTAAATAATGTATTGATACTAAGCTTGCATTAACTAATGCATAAATAGATTATTAATTCGTCCATTATCTTCAAAATGCGTGCAGTGTTCAGAAAGTATCACGACCGAACATGAATTTACCAAGAGAGTAATTAAGAATGAATTAAACCACTAGTCTCTTCAATGGGCACGTTCAAACAATTTCAAAAGAGAAATTGTACTTGTTCATACAGTTATTTGGACTGAACGAAAGACCATTTGGACCAATTAAGTTTCAAGGACCCCAAGATATAAGCCAATTAAATGGGACACTTTCGGATCTACACCGGTTGACCTTCGCACACGCACGTGACATCGGTAAAGGAACCTATAATAATCCTGAGTTGCTTGTCTCTTCGTCAGAAAGTCGATTTTTAATATTATGAAAATATTTATTTTTTGCAGCGTCGTAATTCAGTTTGATTGGGATTCACGATCGCTCAGAGATGAGACAAATGTCGACCGTAACGGACGTGTGACAAGACAAATGTCGACCGTAACGGAGTGTGACAAGACAAATGTCGACCGTAACGGACGTGTGACAAGACAAATGTCGACCGTAACGGACGTGTGACAAGACAAATGTCGACCGTAACGGACGTGTGACAAGACAAATGTCGACCGTAACGGACGTGTGACAAGACAAATGTCGACCGTAACTGACGTGTGACAAGACAAATGTCGACCGTAACGGACGTGTGACAAGAGTTCTGCATTAAAACTAATCAGATTGCCATACATCCAACTCTTATCACCTTGTACGATATTACGTACAGAGACAAACTCTCACTACACTGTTTAACATTTCGCTGAGAGAATATTTCCCAGAAAACTTACTACAAAGATACCGAACAGAAAAAGAACTCTCTCTTTTGAGTCTTGTCCAACAATGAATATAGAAACTATATATCTATCATTACACTAACGTCGAGGTCATCAGTTTATATATATATATATATATATATATATATATATATATATATATATATATATATATATATAGAGAGAGAGAGAGAGAGAGAGAGAGAGAGAGAGAGAGAAATTAGTACAACATTAGTACCGTCGGTTTCAAGCACAGAAGGACTTAGCCATCCGGCTCTCTTCAGCTTCTGTTGTCATCTGTTTCAGAAATGTGAAGTCACGTGTCACTCTCGTTCGGACGCGTTATTTGCTTAGAGAGTTATGTATGTTTGTTTAAATTTAGTGTAAGGAAGGTTTAATAAGTTTTGAAAAAAGGCGGGGGGGGGTGAAAAGTAACAGTTGAGATTTAAAACTGGAGAAGATTTAAAAAGATTTAAAAATATAAAAAAAATAAAAATAAAAAATATTTCTATACAAGCAGATGACAACATAAGCTGAAGAGAGCCGGATGGCTAAGTTTTTCTGTGCTTGAAACCGACGGTACTAATGTTGTACTAATTTTTGTGTACCAATAAATAAATAACTATTAAGCTCTTAATTTTAATTTTAATTCTCAATTAATCGAGCACTCTGCTGGGATTTTTTCTGCTATATTAGAAAAGAAGTATATATATATATATATATATATATATATATATATATATATATATATATATATATATATATATATATATATGTAAGTGCAGATTAGTCGTCCGAGGCTATAGCAATTTTTTTTTCATCAGGATTTTTTATCACTCCTGGAGGATCCCCTCCCTAGTTTCCACGCCTTATTGGTGACTGCCATTAAGGGGATGCATAGTCACCAAGCTAGGCACTGCGGGTTTGCGACGCTATTAGCCCATATCTAGGTGTCCGCATACAGCGCCTAGTATTCCCAAACGATTTATTAATAATTTCACGAAAACTGATTAAATACCAAATAGTAAATACTGTCCGGTAAGTAACAGTTCGACAAAGGGTAATCTTAAATTTTCGAAAGAAAAACTTTCATTATCAGAAGACAACAATAAAAGACCGAATCGTTTTGAGTTTCACTTTCTCCCTGCGTTTATTTCTTTTCACTTTTCCATCTTACGGCAACCACATCGCATTGCTATAGCCTCGGACGACTAATCTGCACTTACATTTACCAGCAATGCTTCAAGCAAACTACAATCTCTTTTTATATATATATATATATATATATATATATATATATATATATATATATATATATATATATATATATATATATATAAATATATCAAGGGAGGCGCGAGAGCGTTCTACCCCTTAATAGACTTCAAAAACGGCCTATGCTGGAAGTCAAATTAGTTAAAACTTTGCACAAAATTTTTATTTGATAGGATCTATAAGTGTGTAGAATTTCAGCATCATTAGTCAATGCAACCCAGAGATCCAGAAAGTTCAATCATGAAATCATGTTATCTGTGTGTACGTAGGTACGTATGTGCCACCCTGTATCTCATCAACTATTTGATGGATTCAGCTGATTTTTGACAGAGATAGAGGTTCTAGGGTCTAGTTGATGTCATTTTAATTTCAGTTTACCATATACCTTAGTTTTCCAGAAAATTAAAAAAAAAACTTAAAAATGACCATTGTATTGAGGCATAGCCTTTACAAAATAGGGTTAAGATGAAAATTCATATACACTAAATGTACAAAAGCAAGGAAATTCCCAAATTTTTACACTTTTATTGTCATTAAGGGTATGCGAGCACAACAGGTCTATGTATTTACTGGTAGGAATTTTTCTCCAGCGCACCTCACACACTTCATCCAATCATGCATAGAGATTTATACTGTAGTGATGTGATAATGAAATGGTTTGGTTGATATGTAGTCATACCCTTAATTAATGATAATAAACGTGTAAAAAATTGGGAATTTCCTTGCTTTTGTACATTTAGTGTATATGAATTTTCATCTTAACCCTATTAAGGGCATATGATTTCAGTATACTGGCATTTTTCATGGAATATATATATATATATATATATATATATATATATTAATCACATACAACAAATGTTAAGATATCCCTTGTTTTTGCGATTGAGCGCGCGTTGATCCTTTTAAAACGTATTACTTAATATAACTCAAAATTTGAGATAGAGCAATTCTTAATATGGCATAATCACGCTGACACACCGTTTCCCGCTTGATCACGGAAGTTAAGCGAAGTTTCCTTGGTCAGTACTAAGTTGGTGACCATTTGGGAATACTAGGCACTGTATGCGGACACCTAGATCAAAGTGTAGTATCTGTTCCGATGGATACTGCACGCCTGTCCTGTGCAGTTCTAGGAGGTCCACCCTCCCAGGCTTCGCCTCCCCTCTTTGGGGAGGAGTAAGTTTATTGCTTACTCTCTGAGGCGCCCCTACCGGGGAATGCCGACGGGGCTGCCCAGGCAATTTTTAAATGGCCAGAGTGCTCACCTCTCGAGCGCTGGCTTTTAACCCCACTTGCTCGACCCGATCTTGGGTCACATCTTACTTGTGGGAGTAAGATAAAACTGGCCTTGTGCCTAACTCCTGGGGAGGAGTAAATAAAACCTAGATATGGGCTAATAGCGTCGCAAACCCGCAGTGTCTAGCTTGGTGACTATGCCTCCCCTTAATGGCAGTCACCAATAAGGCGTGGAAACTAGGGAGGGGATCCTCCAGGAGTGATAAAAAATCCTGATGAAAAAAAAAAAATTCTCTATTAATTTTTTTTGTATATAACTTATTTTAAAGGTTTTTTTAATGGGTGGATTTGAATTAAGGTTAGCGCATCCCCTAAATAGACGAGTTTAAAAAAATAGTAATGTGCTCATGTTATTCACCGAAAAAAAAAGTGTTAAAATCTTCCATTTTAATTGTTCTAATTAATCGTAATTTGCAATTAACTCACCACGTGATTCGTCTCTTACTCAGTTTCTCTCTCTTCTCACCTTCACCTGCGCTCAATTTATGATGTTTAACCTTCACCCGTATTTTGTACATTATCAATCTCCCTTCTTTCATTTTTACTCTGTTTATTAACAGTCAGAGGTAATCAATTCCCCTCCTTCGCCACCCTCTTTAACCCTTCAATTCCCCTCTCTTGATTGACCAAGAGAGCCAGTGTATCAAGAGTGGTACTACTACTATTTAATTCATAACCGGAGAGCGAAAGAGCGAAAGAGAAGAAAAAGATAATAGCGAGCAGAACGAGACTAATTTTATAGTTGTCTTTTAAAAGAATTAACTGGTTTTGCAAACTAACTTTTTTTCCTGATTCAAACAATCTGATCTGAGGTCAATCGGTGACCACCCAAAAAGGAAGAAACTATGTACTTTGAAACGATTTAAATTGTAACAATAAATTAAATAGAAGGTTAACACTTTTGCTTCATTTATTTCAAGCAAATTATTTAGCTGACAATTATTTTTACGGAAAAAAGAAAGAGAATATTTATTGCTTTAAAAAGTTATAAATTGTTACAATTTTAAATAAATAGATAAAGAAGAAACACATTCGTTTTATTTTATTTAACGGACACTGAAAATTACTTTTACGGGAGAAGTAAAGACAAGTTTTTTTTTTAATATCATTAACTTTGACAGACATGTATTATTCCAAGGTGAATATTATTATTAAAAGAAAATAATGCAGATGGATGTAGAAAGCAAGCGTGGAATTCCACGGCGTTCCGCTAATATATATTATTACTTATATCGTTATTAATTTAAAGAAGATGACCGTGTGTTTCAAGTATTCTAATCATGGCTTCTGGAAACTGCAGTGTCATATAAAGTAACGTCAGAACTGGTAGAGCGATGAGGTCACTTTCGCTTCCTGTCTCGCTTGGTCGCTATTCTCTTCGATCTTCGCCGGGTAAAAAGCGTTTCCGACAGTCGGTGTCTAGGCTATCAAGTCCCCTACCCATTCCTGGGTATTTTAAACAACTACGGTTCACTTTCATTTTCCGAAAGTGTGAATAAATATGTAAACCTTACAAAAAGCTATCATTGTTTCTGTTGTTCTTGAAGGGTCGATAATAATTAAGACAACACGGTGGGATATTTACATAGGTGTATTTACAAAAGTACAGAATAGTATGCAACAGAAAGTATGCGTCCGATGCTGTGGCCATGCCTGCCACCAATGACTGCCACGACAAATCGCCGTAACGCTATATATAGTCTTTGGAAGAGTCCATCTATTTCCGGAAAATAGTAGATACACATTACAGCATAATAGTTTCTTTGAGGGCTTTTGTTCTAAGTTGACACGTTTACGGACTTAATTCATGCAGATAGATGAAGATAGTGTTGGAATATAAGGTTATTTTATCCTACAGCCCTGTATGAAAACATATATCCCAAACAATTCCATCATCAGAACGAATAATAGACGAAACTAAAATCAAATGTAAGTCACGCATCTATTTATAGGTGACACATATGAAGAAGAGCAACACTATAGCTACTAGTCTTTTATAAATGTTAAATGTATTCTTTCTTGCCAACAACCTGACTATATAAGAACTGTGATGTCGAGAAACGCTAAAAATTCTTCATGTAAATATTCATTTTAATAAGACTATGAAAATGCATTTTTAATTCAATTCGCATTATCTGATAATTTAAATTACTTACATTGCAACTTAAAGAACGGGGGTGACTATTATACTCAAGCCTAATGACTTGTCACTTACTTTAATAAACGGCGACCGCTCCATAAAAAATAACTAACTCCTGATGCAATTCTCTACGTGTATAACAGTTAGATACGTCCTAATATGAAGTGATGTGGCTACATTTTGGGGATGCCGCTCAGAGCGCCGTTTCTTGCCTTAGCAGAGTACAACACCAACTTCGATATCTCTTCCCTACTATTTCTTTCACACAGAAAAGACGTTGCTAGTCCATCTCGGTTCATATCGTTTTTTTTTTCATCGTACGTGCTCGACTGAGCTCCACTCTTTGCCCCCCACCCTAACACATTCAGGGAAAAGAAAGGAAATCAAAGAAAAGGAAATAACGAAACAAAACTCGAAGAAAAAGAAAAGCAGAGGCTTAACATGCCATTAATCTCATTCGTTTTTTCTTCTTGTATTAACCAGTATAATACAAATGCACAATCGATAAATAAATGCTGTCTAAGCGCCGGAGGTGAAATGTGTTAAAGAATTTATCTTCTTAGTCCAGGGCAGTCGCACATTTGGATTAAGACAGGACAAAGTATCAAATCAATGACCACTTCAAGCCATCAGTTATTATTGACCGCTTCATTGGAGACATACGGATTCAGCACGATTTCGGATCTTTGCCTTTCGGCGTGATGATAATCATATGTCGAGTGAATTGTGTTTATACAGGCAGATAAACAGAATAAACGCACGAACCGAAAGAGGTAGGAAGAGAGCGAGATATACATACATAAACGTGTACGACCATCAAATAGAGAAAAAAAATCAAGTCAAAAACATTTTTGGTTGACGAATATTTCGTCCTTTTTATTCAAAAAACTTTATCAAAGTTTTGTAAAACTTTTTGAATAAAACGGACGAAATAGTACTCAGCAAAAATGTTTTTGGTTTGTATTTGTCGGCAAACCAGAAGAATCCCCGACTCAAAGTCCGCAGCAAACGGTGTCCGATCAGATTCAGTTCCTGATATCAAACTTCATCCGTAATATAACTTCCGGCGAGAGTTTCAGTTTCCCAAATTTATTAATTAATTTATTAAATTGTTAGGTGAAAGTACAGAAAGACAGTAAACAAAGTTCTCATGCCCATGTTAAGAATGGCTTTCTAAATAATAACGTTATTATTTCTGCACGGTCAGTAATAGCATAATATAATTTAGAAAGCTATTCTTAACATAGTAGAGGTGGGATGCTTTGTTAACTATTCTGTACTTTCATTTAACAATTTAATAGATAAATTAATAAATAAAAATTAGTACAAAACTTGGCAAACCATAAGAGTAAGCGACCCAACAAAGGAAGTTTTTAATGCCAGGAACTAAATCTGATCGGACACCGTTAGCTGCAGACTTTGAGTCGGGGATTGTTCTGGTTTGCTGATTTGTCTTCTGCAATTGGCGTTCGTTCAACTTTTTCATTTATTAGTTCTCAATTCATTTTTTCGGATTTAATCAATAAATTTCTCTTACACACACACACACACACACACACACACATATATATATATATATATATATATATATATATATATATATATATATATATATATATATATGACTTCTCTCAGCCGGTACCTCGGTCCTGCGCTCCCAGTAGTGGCTACTACTTCTTCTCATTAACCCATCATGTCAACCCAATATTTTCATGTACTTGCATGACATTTTTCTTAAAATTATCATCCTTAGGAAGTCTTACAAATAAACACGAAACGTTGATGAATACATAAAAAAACATATTTTGGTTTTTCCTTTTTCATTTCCCATTACGTCGAATTACCCTCATCCTTCCTTTCTCATTTATATATATATATATATATATATATATATATATATATATATATAGAGAGAGAGAGAGAGAGAGAATAGACAGAATAGATAGATAGATAGATAGATAGATAGATAGATAGATAGATAGATAGATAGATAGATAGATAGATAGATAAAGAAAGAATGAACAGAAATAGACAAGAGTAAGTTGCTTGAACCTGTTATAAATCGAGAAGTTGTCAATCACCTCAGAAAAAAAAACAACCTACTCAGTGAAAAGCAATATGGTTATCGTCCTGTGAGATCAACAGCTGATGTGCTGACTGTAATATCACACAGGATCAGTGAATCTATTGACGGGGCTTGGTTTCTAGAGCAATACCATTTGATATATCAAAGTCATTTGATAGGGTTTGGCATAAAGGTGTACTTCATAAGATTTCTAGCTATGAAATATCTGGAAATGTTCTTACAACCATCAAATTCTTTTCTCTATGACAGGTCTATGAAAGTAGTTATTGATAGGTCAGAAGACCGAAACTCATAGTATCAAGGCCGGCATGCCTCAAGGATCCATTCTGGGCCCAAACCTATTCCTGATTTTCATCCCCGATCTTCAAAATCACATTCTAAGACATTTGTGCAGACGACACAACCATCTATGGCAACACTTCGAAGAGCAGCAATGACCAAGATCTTTCTGATTCTCTCTCTCTTCCGATCTAGAGCATGTCGTGCAATGTGGAAAAGGGTAGCTGGTTACTTTTAATTCGTCCAAAACCAAGCTTCTCTTTTTCACCACCAACGCTCTGATCCCCACTTGCCCCCAATTGAAATGAATGGCCATCGTCTTGAGGAAGCCCCCTGCTTTGACAAGCTTCTGACACTGACCTTCACTCCTGACCTCAAATGGAAGGCTTACATCAAAGCAAAATATTATTTCTTTTCTACTAGTAGAATACATGACTCAAAATGGATATATGCATTAAATAAAGCATTAGTTTTAAATTTTAATGCTCATTTTTATTTCTTTGGAGAGTATGGTACAGTTTCGTTTTCACCCCACTAAATGGTAAACTTTACAAAAAAATAAATAATGTGCCCACGTTACTCACCCTGTTGCCTAGACTACATATTCCATAATTCATAATGATAATTTCACTGGTTTAGGATTTTACCAAACGCATGGATAACTCAAAATTTGATGTAGTGTTATTTTTTACTCTATTAATTTTTTTTTGTATCTAACTTATTTTAAAAGTTTTCTGAGGGCCAGTTGAGAGTTTGGGTGAGCGCACCCATTAAATGATAAAGTTTACCAAAAAGATAATGTGCCTATGTTACTTACCAGGTTGTCGAGAATATATATTCCAAAATGAATAATGATCGGTTCATAAAAAAATTAAATGAAAAGAAAATTAAATGAAAAAAAATTAAATAAAAACATTATTTTATGTATATGTACCCCTTAAATGTAACATTCACCCAAAAATATAAAGTGCCCATGTTGCTCACCGTGTTGCCTGCAATATATATTCTAATATTCATAATGATCCTTTCATTAGTTTAGGAGATTACCTCGTATATATATATATATATATATATATATATATATATATATATATATATATATATATATATATATATATATAGGGAGAGAGAAAGAGAGAGAAGGAGAGAGAGAGAGAGAGTGAGAGAGTAACGTTGTTGAAAAACACGGAATGCTCCTGCTTAGTCTTTTATCAATTTTTTCGATTTTCCCGAAGGCTTACATTACATCTCTCTGACTCTAGTTCAATCTGCCAACACTAGAACGAACATAACTGCCCTCATTCACAATTCAGACACCTCTTAGTAAACAACAAAAAATTTATACATCACGACCCAAATGTAAAAAAGCTATAACTTCTTGAATCACTGTACATAAAAAACTAGATACCCTACAATCAAAAATATCAATTATGAGTCCAGCCACAATATTGAAAAGTGTCTAGCTTAATAATTGACTTCAACAAATCCTTAGCTGACAAATAAACGCAAAACTTTTAACTTTTTAAATTTTTGTAATTATTAATTGTGTAATTTTAAATTATTCATGCTTTTTGCACGTTATCACGTCCCGCATACGGCGTCTCATTACCCATACGTACATTAAAAAAGCCATACATTGCCGCACCGTTCGACGACCTTAATAGATATAAACAAACCAGACTAATAACCCGCTTGAAGACGATTGAATGAACCAATCGAAACTACTCTGGCCTACAAACATGCCTGATGATCACCGTTGGCATTCCCCGGTAGGGGCGCCCCAGGGGATTAGCAATGAACTAACCTTTTTTTAAATAGAAGGTAAAGCCTGGGAATGTGGACCTCTTAGAACTGTACAGAACAATACATCAGAACGACGGAATCAAGGCCCGAAGGCCAAGACTGTACCGGTCTACAGAATGTAGCATCCATCGGAACAGATACTACACTCTGATCTTAGCCAAAAACTGATCTGGAACTCAACCTGAGTCGCTGGAACAGAGAGTGGATAGAGATCAGCCAATCGTTGAATTAAAAACGTCAGGCTTGGTCTGCCTTCGCGAGGGACGCAGTGGTAATGATGGATGGAACCGGCTCAACCCACTCCTGTTGACGTACAAATAGCCCTTAACTGTCACGATTGAATCGATAATTTTATATTGATAGAGAATGCGACAATAAAACTCTACACGACTGGTGAAAGTTACAACTCGATTCAGCTGTCAGGTTAACGACCAAGATAATCTCAACTGGTTCGTTGCCATCGAACGGGGACTAACGAAAAGCAATTACACGTTTATCGATTATTTGCAGGGAACATGATTATCTGGAGAGAACAAAATGCAGCCTCTCCGTAAACGTATCGGTCGTGTTTATATAACGTTCTGGGATTGTAACCGTTGCTAAGGACATTTATTTAAGTGTTAGATAATGGCTTGGACGCATCTGTTTGAGACGGGTTTTACTTACGCGGTTGTAGCGAAGTCATCTCGTGCAAGTTCGGTCCGATGCGTTCCCAGGCTCACGGTGACAACTGATCTGACCTTAAGGTTACGTGAGGTCAGGGAGTTCAGGTTGCACCTGGCGTGTTGACGACGAGATTCGGGACAATAGTTCCGACCGTGGGAGAATTGAATCGGGATTGAATCAGATTTGACTTGGAAGCGAGAGAGTCAAGATCATCAAAAATGTAACTGTACGAGAAAGATTCCGAATGACAGGAAATCTAAGAGCCAATTAGTAATTCTCAATACTCCTCTCTCTCTCTCGGGTAATTAAGAATATTAATATACTATTTTTTAAAGACAACTCAAGACAATGAAAGATAAAGGGTTCCTAGAATACGAATGTTCAAAGAGTCCCAAGAATACGAATGTTCAAAGATTCCCTAGAATACGAATGTTCAAAGAGTCCCAAGAATACGAGTGTTCAAAGAGTCTCTAGAATACAAATGTTCAAAGAGTCCCTAGAATACGAATGTTCAAACAGTCCCTAGAATAAGAATGTTCAAAGAGTCCCTAGAATACGAATGTTCAAAGAGTCCCTAGAATACGAATGTTCAAAGAGTCCCTAGAATACGAATGTTCAAAGAGTCCCTAGAATACGAATGTTCAAAGAGTCCCTAGAATACGAATGTTCAAAGAGTCCCTAGAATACGAATGTTCAAAGAGTCCCTAGAATACAAATGTTCAAAGAGTCCCTAGAATACAAATGTTCAAAGGGTCCCTAGAATACGAATATTCAAAGAGTCCCTAGAATACAAATGTTCAAAGAGTCCCTAGAATACGAATGTTCAAACAGTCCCTAGAATACGAATGTTCAAAGAGTCCCTAGAATACGAATGTTCAAAGAGTCCCTAGAATACGAATGTTCAAACAGTCCCTAGAATACAAATGTTCAAAGAGTCCCTAGAATACGAATGTTCAAAGAGTCCCTAGAATACGAATGTTCAAAGAGTCCATAGAACACAAATGTTCAAAGAGTCCCTAGAATACGAATGTTCAAAGAGTCCCTAGAATACAAATGTTCAAAGAGTCCCTAGAACACAAATGTTCAAAGAGTCCCAAGAATACAAATGTTCAAAGAGTCCCTAGAACACAAATGTTCAAAGAGTCCCTAGAATACAAATGTTCAAAGAGTCCCTAGAACACAAATGTTCAAAGAGTCCCTAGAATACGAATGTTCAAAGAGTCCCTAGAATACAAATGTTCAAAGAGTCCCTAGAACACAAATGTTCAAAGAGTCCCAAGAACGTTCTGGTTAAAGAAGAGTTGTTTTTTCTGTAAGAAGAAATTGAGTACATATAAAGCTGTTATATCATCTCTGACGTCTTTTCCCTTATTTTTATCATATTTAATTATCTTCTTGACTCTTCGGCAATCATCTGTTGAGGAGGGACAGCACACGGGGTTATCAATATTGAAGATAGGACATTATCAAAAGAAAGAATAACAAACAACCCATAAAAAATAATTCGTTTTATTAACAACTTAACGATTGACAATGCGAAATAAAAGGTTGGAAATTAATGCGAGTTTAAAAAGCCCAAGGAACGTTCCGAGTGAAAGAATTGTTTAGCGTGTAAGAAGAAATTGAGTACACATATTCATTTCGGTTGTGTTCGTTTACATGTGTGTAAATGGCATAGGCATGAAAATGTTCGTATATTAGCGTGCCCGTTTTATTAGTGAGAAAGTGAATTATTAACCATGTAGATACATTTGTTTAGTTGTGGGTATGTGCTGTCGCTATATTTAGTATTTATTTACTCCTCTCCAGGAGTTAGGCACAAGGCCAATTTTTATCTTACTCTCACAAGTAAGGTGTGACCCAAGGTCGGGTCGGGAAAAGTAGGTTTTAAAAATTGCCTGGGCAGCCCCGGCGGCATTCCCCCGGTAGGGGCGCCTCAGGCAGTAAGCAATAAACTTACTCCTCCCCAAAGAGGGGAGGCAAAGCCTGGGAGGGTGGACCTCCTAGAACTGCACAGGACAGACCCATAGACCGGCGTAAATCAAGCCCCGAAGGCCAAGACAATACCAGTCTATGGGGTGCAGTATCCATCGGAACAGATACTACACTTTGATCTTAGCCAAAAGGCCAAGTGAAGGTCTCGTCATTTTTATTTACCTCCCCAGGAGGTTAGGTACAAGGCCAGTTTTATCTTACTCCCACAAGGTAAGATGTGACCCAAGGTCGGGTCGGGAAAGTGGGACTTGAAAAGCCAGCGCTCGAGAAGGTGAGCACTCTGGCCATTAAAAATTGCCTGGGCAGCCCCGTCGGCATTCCCCGGTAGGGGCGCCTCAGGCAGTAAGCAATAAACTTACTCCTCCCCAAAGTGGGGAGACAAAGCCTGGGAGGGTGGACCTCCTAGAACTGCACAGGACAAACCCACAGACCGGCGTAAATCAAGCCCCGAAGGCCAAGACAATACCAGTCTATGGGGTGCAGTATCCATCGGAACAGATACTACACTTTGATCTTAGCCAAAAGGCCAAGTGAAGGTCTCGTCATATGTGTGCTACTTGCTGAGGGCCTTTCACTTACGCACGTGTCTTCTCTCTGATAGAAAAGTCCGAAAAGAACTAGAAAAACGTTATGTTTGTGGTTTATACTTTGCGCGAGATTTGGAAGTGACTATTTCTTATGCTGTGGTTGGTTGAAAAGAAACTGCTGATTTTAGCTTTGTCCAATCGAGAGTCAATGCGTAAAAATAACATCTGCTGCCGCTGCTACTTTCAACACTTCCAAATAGCAGAGGATAGTTGGTGTATAAGGAATCTAAAGTTGTTGCATAAGCCAACTCGAGCGCTTTCAATCCTCGCGATTGTCATCGGGGGGTATTTTGATGTTGTTTGTATGGAATTTTTTTATATTTATAATATAAAACTAAAAATAATACATTAATCACTTAAATAATAGTGTCATGGATTCGTCCAAACACTTTAAAATGCAACAACATTTTTGTGAGTAACGGATAAATTTTATTAGACAGACGAACAGCGCAGGTAAAAAAAATTTATTTTTTATTTTATTTATTTATTTATTTTTTTTGATGTCTTAAATAACTAATATAAGTTAGCAAAACATTTATATGGAACAAAACGTAGATTTAGTATAAGGAACGTTTATGTTTTTGTCTTTTAAGGGAAGTGGGGTCTGATCAACTCTGCTGGGAAGCCATGAAATTAAATACTGTCTTGTTTTTAAATTCCCGAAACAGTTTTTCATGGTAAACAACTGATGATCCCTTAAAATAGTGTTAGAAACTAACTAATATAATAACTGTAAAAAATAAATTGACTTACATGAGTGATTTTCCACTGGAAGACTTGAGACTATAAGTTTTTTTTATTTATTTATTTATTTTTTTTTATATAGTTTTAATGGTTGAGAAACTTCCGAGACTATATATATATATATATATATATATATATATATTGTTGAATATAAGAGACAACTCGTGTCTAGATATCTTTTGGTAGATCCTTTCAATAGTCCGAATCAGGATCTTAGTTTCGGAGAGAAATTGGCTGATGAATTTACCACAGTTTGGATTTGTCTCCCAAGTACTTTCGGACCCATCTGGGTCCATCTTCGGGGGAATGAGGTTAATCAGGTATAGACCATGTGTTAGTATTTATAGAATGTTTTTGGCGGGAATTATGTACCAAGTACGAAACTATATTTGGAGCTATAAACATTTTAGAATATTATTACTGATATTAAAGTTAATTCTATTAATTAGGTTTTTTTTAGTTTTTATATATAGGGCTTCTAATATATGGAGTTTTGCCTGCAAGAGAAGATGCTGCCTATATATATATATATATATATATATATATATATATATATATATATATACGTATATATACATATATATATATATATATATATATATATATATATATATATATATATATATATATACATACACTTTATGGAGCTTACAACTGGCTCCAGACCAGCAGGTAGACCTATCCTATGCTATAATGATGCCTGCAAGCTAGACATGAGGTGGCATCGACCCAACAGGCTGTGAATCCGTGGCTCAAGACCGCAGCTACTAGAGAAGTGCTGTAAGGTCATGCCCAAGCGGAGTGAAGAGAGGAGAGAAGAGCAGTGAAGCGAGAGGACTCCAACAGAGCTCTTGCAACCAGACACCACCTACATCTCTGGCAACATAACCTGCCGATCCAGGATAGACTTGCACAGTTACAGCAGACGCTGCAATTCGACAACGGACTAATCTCTAGCGCAGAATTCCATTATCTTCTGAGACAGACGGATGCCAACATATGGAATATTTAAGTTATTGTTTTAGTAACTTGTTTTGACGGGAACATCTGTGGTTATTTAAGTGTTTAGTTTTATTAATTTATTTTATTTTCATGTAGTTTGTTTATTCTTTTATATAAATTAATGGTAAAAATTTTTTGAACATGTTACTACCTATGCTAAATAAAAGCCATTTTGTGTTTAGGTTGTTTTAATGAATATATATATATCGAATCTCGGCGTAAAAACACTCGCCCCGTATGGTCACATCGAAAGGCAGTGAAACGGCGAAACAGCTGTCTGTGGATATATGATTGACATACAACAATTGTTTTAAAAATGGTAATCATTCCGTACCATGTCTACTTCATCGTTAAAAAGAAAAAAACGGAAGTTATTTAGGGGATTTAAATTTCAACATTGCAAAACCGGTGTTTTTATAAGCACTTATTTCTATTGAATTATCTTTCCAAAAATTATAAATACTGGGTTGACCAAAACGTTCGTTTGTTTTTTGAATGTAATCTTTCCGACCTACTAAAGATCATTTTATATTCCTATTCTTCAAATCCTGTATTTGGTGTAGCGAGTATGCTGACGTCAGTGTGTAATAAGCCTCCCAGCAAAAGTAGTTCTTATATTTTGGCTTGTATTTCAGGCCTTGAAATGGAAGATCAAGCAGAGCTCTACCGACATGTGAGGGTTTTTTTTATTACGGAAAAAGGGGGAAAAATCTACAGAAACCTGCATAAAGATATGCCATGTGTATGGGGAGAATGCTGTTACAGAACGGGTGTGCCAAAAATAGTTTGCTCGATTCCAAAAAAGATCATGTTTTATTGAAAGACGCTTCTCGCTCTGACCAACCAAAGATTATCTACAGTGACCAAGTGAAAGCCGTAGTAGAACAAGATGGCCGTTTGAAAACCAGACAAATCGCAGACATTTCAAGATTTCAAAACAGAGCGTTAAAATGAATTATATAAACTCGGTTATGTTTCTTAACTTGATGTTTGTGTTCCTCCTTCCTAAAAAACGAACAAACTTTTTGGCCAACCCAATATTTCCGCACAAAAATTAAGATAATAAATTCAATAAGTGAAATAAAAATTTAAGTAAAAAGTCTCACGTAAATACAGAAAGCAACTGTTGTTAAGTATAAATCATTGATATTCGTAAAATTAATTGAGCTCTCTAGATAGTCGATAATGTGAAAAAATATAATTCTCCTTACTTTAGGGACAGCGTGATAGCGGACTAGTAAGGTGTTTGACTGTTGTCGAAGTGGTAGGTTTTCGTAGCTTGAAACACTCTCTATGTCTAGCCACACTGAAGAGCCAGGGTAAGACGAAAAAAAGGAGACGAAAATAACAGGATATGGAAAAAGAAGAAATTAAAATGAAAAATTTAAAGAAGAAAACAAGAGAATGAGAAAAAGACACAAGAAAAGAAAATGAAAGAAGTACAAAAACTTGAAAGACGAAACGAAAGAAGAAGAAGAAGAAGAAGAAGAAGGAAAAAGATGAAAAAAAATGAAAGAAAAAATGTAAGAGGAAAATGATATAAGACGACAAAGAATGTGAATGAAGGAGAAGAAAATTGTAGAAAATGAAAAAGAAAAAGAAAGAAGAAATAAAAGAAGAACAAAGAAGAAAAAAGGAAAAGGAGAAAAAGAAAGATGAAATAAAAGAAGAACAAAAAAAGAAAAAGAAAAAAGAGAAAAAGAATAAAGAAGATAATGAAGAAGATAATAAAACAAGAAAAGGAATGAAGAAAATTTTAAAAAGAAAATAAAAAAGTAGAAATAAGAAGAAAATGAAAGAAGAAGAAAGGAATTAACGAAGAAGTTGAAAGAATAAAATGAGAGAAAGAAAATGACAGAAGATGAAGAAAGTAGAAAGTGAAGAAATAATGGGAAAAAAAGAAAGAAGCAGAAAATCATAGAAGAAAATGAGAAAAGAAAATGAAAGAAAAAAGACAGTAAATGAAATAGGAAGAAAAACATGAAGGGGGACATGAACGAAGACGAAAACTTCAAGAAAATGGGAGAAGAAAAAAGAAGAAAAGAAGAAGAAAGACGTAAAAGACGAAATGAAAAAGAAGAAACTGAAAAGAAAACGAAGAAATTGAAAGATAATAAAGAAGAAAATGAGAAAAGAAAATGAAAGAAAAAAGACAGAAAATGAAATAGGAAGAAAAAACATAGAGGGGAATATGAACGATGCGGAAAAATTCAAGAAAATGGAAAAAGAAAAGAAGAAGAAGAATAACGTAAAAGACGAAAGGAAAAAGAAGAAAATGAAAAGAAGAAAACGACGAAATTGAAAGATGATGAAGAAGAAAATGGAACATAAAAGAACATGCAAGGATAAGAAAACGAAAAAAATGAAAGCAGTACATAAAAGAAAGACGTGAGAAAAAGAGAATGAAATGACGAAAGTAGTAGTAGTAGTAGTAGTAGCAGTAGTAGTAGTAGTACAATATAAAAGAAAAAGAAAAGCAAAAGTTAAAAGAAAAAAGAACAAGAATCAGCTTTGATCATTCGACAAATACTAAAAACATTAAAACATTAGAAACGACTAATAAAAAATTCTGACTTCTAACATTTCCCCATTGTCTTAATTTATACGGATTTAGAAAATTGATCTTTGGAGATTAGAATGCAAATCGACTTGAGCCAAGCTAAAAATAGTCATCGATTTAATTTATTTCGCCATTTATTTGCGAAACCATGCACTATTTATTTATTTCGTCAAAGCCGTGTTTATATTGTGGCGCCATGTTGCTAACTTGCTTAACATGCATAGTAAATACAAATGGAAATATAAATGAAATGGCGAAGGAAGGGTTAGGGTTAGGGTTAGGGTTAGGGTTAGGGTTAGGGTATATTAGATGGGAAATATTAGGGTCACCAACTAGCAAGTGCTAACTCAACATGAATGGAGTTTTGTGATATGAAAAATAAAATAAAACATGATTAATCAACAAAACATTTATAGAGCGACAATTTTACAGGAATATAAAAATAAGTTTTAGTGACTAAATGTTCGTTGTAAAGTTTATACAACTCGTGATCTTTGTTAGAAATGTTCACTAATTAAGCATGACACGAGGGACTAAAGATGTGTATGTCTATATTTGTTAGTGCGTGTATAAGGGTTACCTCGTTCTGCTACTGTGTGTGTGTGAGTCCTGGCGATTTGCTTCTGTTCGCCTGACTTCTTATCAGTGTGCAAGTAGGTGCGCTCGAGGCAAGGAAAGCTTGTACGTAAGTTTTGAAGTGTCCGGTTTTTGTTGCCAACATGGCCGGGCGTAGGGTGGAAAGCGTCTTATTGTGTGTTCCTTCGTGGTCCGTCTCTTAGGGCTGTCTGCCGAACTCTGCTTATTTCCTCGTTCTGTTATAGGGGTCACGAAGTTCGCGTTGCTTTATTTATTTGGCTTAAAAACGATATTTATTGGTTGGACTATACTGAGTTAACATGTTTCTGTTACGAACTACCTTGCTTTTAGCGAGTGAGAAGGAACGCGTATTTTAACAAAGCAGAGAAAGAAAGAGGGTAGCAATTCAAGCCATTTTCTTTATTTAGCGTTCGTTCGCCACAATATAACGAAAGCCTAGTAATGGCGGATTAGTCCAGAGCAGAAATATAACTGAATGCTTGACGGCTGTGGGGTCAAAAGTGTGTAGTTGGTCTGTTAATAATGTTAACACTTATTGGATAGAAGGAAATGAAGACAGAAAGAAATAAAAGGGAAAGGAATAAGAAAATAAAGAGATGTACAAAGAGAGAGAGAGAGAGAGAGAGAGAGAGAGGGAGAGAGAGAGAGAGAGGGTAAAAATGTAAGAGTAAGAAAGAAAGAAAGAAAGGAAGGAAGGAAGGTGAAAGAGGATAACAACGTAAAAGACAGACAGGAAAGAAGAAAGAAAAAAGAAAGAAGAAAGAAGGACAAAAAGAGTAAAAAGTCAGAGAAAAAAACAAAATGAAGCGAATGTAAATAAATGAATAAATAATGTAACAGAAAGAAAGAGTAATAAATATAGAAAAAAAGAAAGAAAGAAAAAGAGAGACACGAGAAAAAAATGAAAAAGAAAGAAGGAAGCCCGTAGAGACGGAAGCAGTATGACGTCACTTCCGTTTATATGTGAATAAAGCTGTAAGTATATTAGCATGATAAAGAATAGATATTCAAAATAAGTTAATGAAATATAGATTCTGTCTGTATTAATATTTATTAAACTTTCCTTAATATCATCGAAATAAGCTTTATGCATAGCGAAATAACTTTTTTGTAATAGTTGGCTTGCGTGCTGTGTAACAGTCATTTTCTTGTGAGATAGACATAAACAGAGGCTGAAGATAATGCGGCATATAAGACCAGCTATAGGTTCCATTTATTTGGATTTGAAACCGACGGTACCGATGTTGTTCTAATCTTCTGTAATACACACACATACACGCATATATATATATATATATATATATATATATATATATATATATATATATATTTAAAAAAGTAAGGCTACCAACATCTGTAAAAAGTTTTTTTTTAACATTTATTTATTATTTTTTTATTTTATCATTTTATAATTTTATATGCATGCGAGTATGCATGCGAGTATGCATGCGAGTCATGGACCTTGACAGCAGAGCTCCAAAGAAAGATCCAAACGGTAGAAATGAGATGCTACAGAAGAGTGCTTGGCATCTCTTACTCAGACCGTGTCACAAACGAAGAAGTTCGCGCGCTCATCAACGCAAATCTGAACAACTACGAAGATTTGCTAACAACTGTAAGAAAAAGAAAGCTTGGATGGTATGGTCACGTGACAAGGGGCAGTGGTCTCCCCAAAACCATCCTGTAGGGAGCAGTGCCAGGCAAGAGAAGGAGAGGTAGACAACACAAAAGATGGACGGACAACATCAAAGAGTGGACGGGCTACAACTTCGCTACAACCCAGTCCATTGCCCATGACCGTCAGAAGTGGAGACAGCTGGTGTGGAGTTCATTGGTGCAGCGCCCCTACGACCCAGGAGACATTATAAAAAATATTAGCGTGGTTGGATCAACGTAGAGCGAGAGATACATAGATAGCTATTGTAAAAGAGAGATGATGGAGGCTGGTTCAGTTAATTATAAATTACGGTTGATTAGAACAATTAAAACAGAAAATAACTCAATCCCTAGACTCGGGTATATGTTAGCATGCATTTTGTGTTATTTAATTATATAAGACGATAACCTTAAGGAAACAAACGTCGATTAACTCACATCTCTATATACAGTCAGGTATGTGCACATGCTTATATATTTCTATGTATAGGATTCACTCCTAAACTGATAAACCGATCATTATGAATTTTGGAATACAGCTGCTTGGCGTAATGTTATATAATGTGGGATATATTTAGTTTTATTTAGTTTTATGCAGAGGGGACAAAAAAGGAGTGGAGGCTCGTTCGTAAAATTTCAGATACCCTCGTTTTTGTGTGAAAGTTGAGCATCAATTAATAAATATTCCGTGAAAGTTTAGCATCAATTAATAAATATTCCGTAAATTTCAGTTTCTTTGGAGTATTTTAAAGCGGTTTTAAAGGACATGATACGGACACAACTTCCTATTTGAAAATTCAAATATTTCAGATTTACATTAAATCTGATCTATAGTAATTAGACACTATTTAAGCAATATTCTCTGAATTTCAATTTCTTCTTAAGACCCCATGAGCCTTCAACCATACATTTTAGACATTTTCTAGAATCAAAATCATGTAATTTATTTTGATCAAAATTGGAATAAGGATTCTAGATATAAGGGTTAGTAGCATCGTATGTTGGGTTTACTCTTCGTAAGGGACATAAAAGTGGTGCAGAACTGTTTTGTTCGGAGAATTACTTTTCCCCTTTCCTGGGGCGGGTATTTTTCTAATTTAGTATAATAATAATAATCGATATTCGATTAATCATCCTTCAGTTTCTTTTCCTATTCTTTCTCCCTCCGTTATTTTCTTCCTTCCTTCCCTTCGCCCTTCCCGTTATATAATGTTTCTTTTATCTTCACACTAGCAGGAACTTCGGTCTTTTCCGTTAATGAATTAGGAGACTCGTGTACTCTTGCTCCCATCCTTGAACTCCGTATTATTTTTATTTTCACATTTGAACTTTTATAATTTTCAATTCTTAAGTTTGTTATTGTTGTGAAGTAGTCCAACAGTAAAAAGAAGTCAAGTCGAGGTTGGGTTAAGATAACAAGTGTATTAACATAAAAGGTACAAAGGTAAGGAAACTGACTGGCACTCGGCTAGACAGTTACAATACTGTCCTTTTTCTCCCTGGTGATTGTCTACTCGCACTATTTATAGTGAGAACCGGTGTAGTTTCTATTCTGTTAGAACGACCGGTGTAACAGTTATATAATGCACGCTTCATTAGTGATGTTATCAAGTATAGAGTATTTCAACATACTATCTGATCAACCAAACGACCCTATCGGAATAATACCTATACCAACAGGAAATCCTGAATCAAATCGCTTCCAAGTGTTCAATAACCTTATAACTTATATTTTAATTTAAATAAAGAAAATGCCATCATTAACAGGTTCACTTTTATCAAGATCTAATAAGAACAGTTCTTAAGAAATCAGTTTGAAAAATTATAATAATATCCTATGGAGTCTTTAGAAATATATATTTCCAAAAACAAATCGGCAATGAAATCAGTAAAGTATCCAATCAGCATTTTGCTTGTAAAGATAACGGTGTCAAATATGATAAAGTTTTTTTTATCAATTTGACGGTCAGAAGTAATTGTCTATTGATGCCCGACAGCAGACGCAGCCCTCGACAATCCCTATGATTGTTTTATAAGTACTTTTACGGAATGTGCTTATTACACGTGTACTCCTTCTACGGAAATAGCCCCGATACACTGACTAGCCGAACAAACCCACTCCTTCATTGTGGAGTTACCTAAATGCACGAAGATTTTTACTCTGACAGCTTATTTCCTCGCACGGCTTGACTACTGCTCCAACATGCAGAAATTTAAATGTATTGTGAACAAACGTCTTCCTGCCCAACTCCCCACCCAGGTAGCCTCCCCATAAATTGAGCCGCTACCACAGTAGTCACTTAGGCTTAAATGTCGATATGCCTTGTTTGGGGTGAAAATAAGTAAAAAAAAACAACAAAAAAAACAGAAAGGTAAATACAGTAACAATATTTTTATAATAATAATATCATTATTCCTGCGTTTTTCCGTACATTATTACCTTCCACCCCCATTTTAAAAATGAGATCGTCCGATCGCCAAAGTTGAAAGTAATTGAAAAATATCCGGTGTCGTCGTTGATAAAATTTAAGATTGTACCAATTTCAAAATTAATTGTATTATTTGGATTATTCGGACTACTATTCTCATCTTGGTTCTTACTTTCACAACGTTTCGGCCGATGTAACTTTCTTCAGGTGCATCTTTTAGAACTAAGGCCTTTTTATGTCCAACTCGGAACCCATACGACATTTCGAACTGTTCCCGTTATTTAATGAACGTGGGGGGGGGGAGGGGGGGTACGAAAAGATCGGAGAAGGAAATTGACGGTGTGTATACCAGAATGCTTAGAGCTGCTCTTGAGATCTCCCGGGCGAAGCACCCTATGAGAAAGCAACTGCGCGGAACTGGATTTTCTGGACACTGCTAAAGAGCTAAGGATGAAATCGTCACCGATGTGATTTTGTGGATGCTAAAAAACGGGGATGTAGTTTAGTTGGCAGATCACACAGAACCTACACCAAGCAACTAGCAGAGGACTCATAATTAACCTATGAAGATCTACCTGGTGTGTTGGAGGATTAGGCGAAGTGGCGTGAGAGAGTCGAGAATATCCGTGACACTACTGCGACTAGATGATGATGATGCTGATGCACAATAAATAAATAAAAACGTTCGTTTAGTTTATTTAAAAAATATTTAGCTGAAAATTTATCTCCACTGCAGACAGATCTGCCACAAAGCCGAGAAGCCAGCTCCATACAGGAGAGGGGCATTTTGACTGGGTACAAAAAACATCCATGAACAGACCCGTCGGCAATACGCCCCTCCCCTAAAAAAAAAGATACGGTAATGTCTTGGATGGTGCATCTCCTAGGCCCGAGCTTGACCATATCTCATACCGACCCCAAAAAGAGTCTAGTGTTGCCACAGCAGTCCATAGATTGTCGGATTGATCGTTGAAGACGGACCCTCGGTTTGGTATGAAATACAGTTATACTGTTAACTAATTTTACCGTAAGTAAGAAGACGGTAAGTAAACCACCGTATAATTTCCATCGGGCCATGCTAATACTATAGATTCTAAATGTTTATGTGCATTATATTATAATTTCTACCGTCATAAATTCATTTCATTTTGATGTTCCCTTTATTACAACTTCCATCTCTCTCTTTCTCCCTCTTACTTTCTTTCTCTGTTTCTCTGCCCCTCCCTTTCTCCCTCTAACTCCCTTTCTCTGTTTCTCTGTCCCTCTCTTTCTCCCTCTTACTCCCTTTCTCTGTTTCTCTGCCCCTCTCTTTCTCCCTCTTACTCCCTTTCTCTGTTTCTCTGCCCCTCTCTTTCTCCCTCTTCCTCTGCGTGTGTTTTGTCGTTGGTAATGCCTATCTGTCATTTCCGCTTCAGATGTGAAATGTCTCTACATCCAAGCAACCAACAATCGACTGCAATAAAATACTTTATTTGAGAGCGTAAGTGCCAATCTCGCACAGAGACACAGAAACACGCTCGCAAATGCAAAGACCCCTACAAAGTGCGCTCATCTAAAATAAAACGGGACCAAAAAGGGATGGGAACATTTAATGCTACTAAAACCTCCTTTTCTTTCAACAATTATAAGAAACCTTTTCAACCACCGATTACCGAGGCTAATAGCACTTTACTCGAAATGACAGCATTCAAACCCGTCCTCCTAATATTCACGCGTAACATGAATTAGAACAAATACATAGAAAATACTGCCAAGGCTGCTGCAAAGAAAGTGGGCTCTCTTTACCGTGCTAGAAAACTTCTCACACTTGCCAGTATCCTATACCTCTACAAAGCAACCATCCACCCATGCATAGAGTATTGCTGTCACATCTGAACTGGTGCACACACCACTAGTCTCTTCCTCTTGGACAGGGTCCCAAAAAGAGTTTCTAATTTAATAGGTCCACACTGTGTACCAATCTCCAACCTCTGTCCCATCGCCGCAATTTTTTATCCCTGTGCTTGTTTTACAAGTACTATAATGGAATGTGCTCTGGCGAACTTCCTGCTCCGGTGCTCCCTCAACGGAAATACATCCGACCAACCCGACAATCAGCTAAATCCCACCCCTTCACGGTAGAGATCCCCAGATGCCGGAAGGCTTTCTACTCTAATATCTTTTTTTTTCATTCAAATTGCTAGCATTTGGAATTACCTCACTACTTCCTGTTTCCCTGACTGTACCAACATGCAGAAATTTAGATGTAATGTGACCAGACATCTCGCTGCACAACTCCCCACTTAGTATGCACCTATGGATATGCCCCCTAATTCGCAATAGTCCCTTACGACTCAGTGGCAATGTGCCTTGTTGGGGGGGGGGGGGTGAAATAAAGTAAAAGCTAGGACGCATCTACTCGTAAGATGCGTCCATCCATTGAAAATTACATATCAAACTTAAGTGTCACAGACCGAATATTACATAATGAGGGCCGTGTTTGAATATAAAAGTTTGAGTGACAGCTTAAAGGTAAGAGGTGACTCCAACGGAAGTCGATGAAACCACGTGACTTCCGACCTGGTACTCTCGAGTTCTTAGTTGGCGAAACTTCAAGCAGAAAAGACGTGTATGGGTGCTGTCATCAATGGAGGGGGCAGTGCATAGGGTGTGGCTGGGTGTAGCGAGACGAGTGATCTATCTATCTATCTATTTATCTCTCTCTCTCTCTCTCTCTCTCTCTCTCTATATATATATATATATATATATATATATATATATATATATATATATATATATATATATATCCCAGTCTTTTCATATCTATCTATCTATCTATCTATCTATCTATCTATCTATCTATCTATCTATCTATCTATCTATCTATCTATCTCCCTCTCTCTCTCTCTCTCTCTCTCTCTCTCTCTCTCTCTATATATATATATATATATATATATATATATATATAATTTTAATTTTAATTTTATTTTTAATTTTATTTTTAATTTTATTTTTTATTAAGGCTTTTACATAAGGCTGTTGTCGCTGTAACTGTCGTGGGTATGGTTGGCGGACATTGCCATTGTCATAATCGGTTTTGTTGGTGATATGACTGGTAACACCAGAAAACTTCTTTTATAAATGATTCCACTAGTATTGATCTCGGTATAATATAATCACAATATAAAAAAAAAAAAAAAAAAAAATATAATTACAACAAAATTCAATACAAATAATAAACAAAACATTAAAATAAAATAAATAAAATGCAAAAGTAGCAATTAATACCCCAAATTAAAATTATCAAACATTTTTATCCACATGATAATTACTTATTAGAATTAAAATAAAATAAGAACAACGGTTTTATCCTCATTTTGAATCTGACTCACTCTGGCTGTCGCCCCATCTCCCCCCTCCCGCCCCGGCCGAGATTGAGATTGCCGCAGCACTGACACGTGCAAAGCCTCCCACGTAATAATTTAAAACACGACTTGTTGAGGTCCTCCCCCCTCCCCTCTCATGTCCCATGTCGCCGTTATAGACAAAGCCCCAACTCCATCCCCCTCCCCCTCCAATGTATTTTCAATTTTAAATCTCCCGTTGAAGTAAATTTTATGCCATTTGAATTCCTTCCACCGGCCTGATGAATTGGTAGCTAACCCGTACCAATGAAACAAAACCTGTTTTGTCGCAACTAATGGAATAAAATCAAAAAAATATATATATATATATATATATATATATATATATCCCAGTCTTTTCATATCTATCTATCTATCTATCTATCTATCTATCTATCTATCTATCTATCTATCTATCTCTTTTTATCTCTCTCTCTCTCTCTCGCGCGCGCGCGCGTAAACATATTGTCTCTCTGATGTTTTTTTCTGTAAGTGTCTTTCTAAATTAACCCTTTTTTATAAACATCGGTGTCCGAGTGGGTTTATCAGCAGACGGAAAGAACCTGCATTCACGACGACGACGACGACACGTGTGTATAATGTTTTATACACCTATCGGTAAGTCATCAACGCGTACTATCTGTTCGTTCTCAGCTGATACTACTTCCGGCTTCTATAAACACATTGCCCAGCGTATTTGTAAACAGCACGGCAATAATTGTAGATTTTGAAGAAAATCTAAAAAATTAACTGAACTTTTTATGCATTCGGCATTATGTCCAGAAACATCATAACAATATCGCTCCAGACAAGACATGAAGCCACTTGATCTAAGAAGCTAACAAGAACAAAATATGATTATCGCAAAGACAGGAGATGTCTATTGGCCTCAGTCTTTTCAATACTAAGGCTATAGGGTAGGAGGAAAACAGTCAACAGGAAGAGATTTCCAGGAGCCTGCGGTTCTTGGAAAGAAGCTATTGGAATAGGAAGCTGTCTAACAATGTATCAACTTAGCAGATTGATGGAGATCCCCTAGACCAACGAGCCAAACGAGCTGGAACAAAGGAAGCGGGGAATAGATCATACAATTCTGAAGAACACATGCAATAATAGTACTTATAGGAAAGACTGAGATTAGCAACATCAGTTCTATGAGAGAGAAGGTACAGAGAAGAAGAAAGGGTGGGGGCCAATCAAATTACAGATACGTTCTTGGAATTTATCAAGAACCCTGAAATGGGACTGAAGTTCACTAGCCCAAATATTACAACAGTACTCCATACATAGTCTTATAGTAGATTTGTAGAGATAGAGAATAGCCTCAGGTGTGAGAAAGTGTTTAGAGTGATAGAGAGAACGGATTTTACGAGTAGTAGAAAGAGCAATGGATCTAATGTATGAACTCAAAGAAAGATTTGATGAGAAAGAAAGAACAAGAAGCTTCAGAGTCCATTTCTTATCAAAAGCAGAGTCATCCATGAGAATCTTAGGAATAAAATGGACACGCACACAGTTGGAAGGCATGAGCTAAGTCTTAATAGGATTAAACGAAACAAGCGATTTTGTATCCCAATCCGCAACTGCACCCAGGTCAACTTCTAGATCAGCTGCATATTTCAACTGATCACAGGGAGATGGGCGAGAAGCAACACCAGAATAGAGAGTAGTATCATCAGCATACATCTTAATTTTCTGAATTATATTCCCTGCACTTCGAAATTCGAAAGTAATTTTGAAGCCTTTAAACCAGAGGTTCCCAAACTTATTTGGCTTGTGGACCCTCTGATAACTATTTTATTATCTGTGGACTCCATATATGCATATATAATTTATTTTTTTAATCAAATATTTGTTTATAGGTTAGTAAAAAGGTTATATTTATAACATAGAATTCGGTTAAAGAGAAAAGGTCTACTTGGTGACGGCTTCCGGTTTTTAAATCGGAAATTGAAAAGCGGTGTTTATCAAATAAACGGTATCCATTATATTTGAGTTCGGATATGTTTTGCGGGAGACAATTAATAATTTGTTTTCATCATTTGTTTTTTCAATTATTAACACATAACAAAATCAAACTGTTTTTTATCATTGGAAATTTTAGTTTTTTTTTATTACAAATAATTAAATCAACCTTTTTGTTGGCGGCGTTCTACTTCTTTAGACGATTACGTGTGGTTTTAAGACCTTGCCACTTGAACTTAGGGTTAGTGGTAAAATAAATTTCGTCAACTCTTTTAATGAAATGTTTGCAAACTAGTGAAATTAAAAATCTCGCTAAGCGGTATAAAATAATGAGGCACTGTTTTTTGGGTTTTTTTTATAAACATCGATTTACAATTTCTGATTTCAAAACCGGATGCCGTCGCCAAATAGGCTTTTTTTCTTAAACATAACATTCAAATACAAATCTTGACGATTTTTTTTAACAAACATACGTGCATCTCAAAACATAAGAAAAACGAATACATAGAAACTTTTCTCCCTGAATCACTTAAAGCTGACCCACGGGGAGAGGAGGGGAGGGGGAGTAATGTGGATCACAATCGAGAATCTCTGCTTTAAACAGTTGCATGGAAGATAATTTCTGGCTTGAATTAAATTTTTCAAACAAGATGGCTAAAAGTTAATCTGTATTCGTATTTCAAAAATTTTTTGTTGTTGTTGTCATAGGCCCCTGTTGTGTCACAGAAACCGGTCATATGCGATAGAACAGTAATCTCTTCCTATTTCTCCCTTCTCAAACATCCTACTCTCTCCTCTCCCCTTCTTTGTTGTGTTTACTCGCGTCTGAGTGCGCAGGTGCGTAATTGCCATTCCGTATATAGGTTAGGGTTAGGGTTAGGGTTCTGTATATGTGTGAGTAGATAAATCCGTGTTAAAGCCGAATAATGATAAATCGCTTAGAAGCTTTTCCGTTTTGGCATTCTTCTGTTTAATGAGGGGAAATAAGAAATCTATCATAATACAAAAATAGATTAATCTTTCAGAAGCCTTTGTCATTTATTAGGTTTTGCCCCCCCCTCTCTCCCTCTCCATTCTCTCTCTTTATATATATATATATATATATATATATATATATATATATATACACACATATATATATATATATACACACACACACACACACAGACACACACACACATATATATATATATATATATATATATATATATATATATATATATATATTTCACATACTCTAATCCATATTTCCCCTATCTCTTTCTCTGTATATATCTAAAAGCTCCCTCTCTCTCTTTCTACCCCTTCTCTCCCCTTCTGTAAATATCTCTCTATGTCTCTTTGCCCCTCTGTCTGTATATATATATATATATATATATATATATATATATATATATATATATATATATATATATATATATATATGAAGCAATCCAACAAAAGATATAAGCGTCAACTAATATCTTATAATTAGTGAAACATCCGGATAAAAACTGAAGCTCAATATACTGGATAGAGAATTAATATTATAATATAAAATGAAGTAATAAAATAAGGTGTCAATCAAATTTTATTAGAAATTCATAGTTCAAGCAAAGTATCCTTAAGTCCTTAGCTCATGAGTTTTCAAAGATAATTCTTCTCTTTAATTTTATATATTTTCAAAGCGTAATTTTATTACCTGTAGTAGTATAACTGCGGTAATGGTCCTCTGAAGAGAAGAATTATCTTTGAAAACTCATGAGCTAAGGACTTAAGGATACTTTGCTTGAACTTTGAATTCTAATAAAATTTGATTGACACCCTATTTTATTACTTCATTTTATATTATAATATATATATATATATATATATATATATATATATATATATATATATATATATATATATATATATATATATATGAAGTTAATCCAACAAAAGATAAAGAGGCAACTAATATATTTTAATTAGTGAAACATCCGGATAAAGACTGAAGCTCAATATACTAGATAGAACATTAATAGCACCGAGAAAAGATCAAAAGCCTTATTCTAAAATACCTGCGTGGGTAAAATTAGATTACTTTACTTCCCGACATGAAAGCGTATTCTCTCTAACGTTAACAATAATAATTCACGGAAGACAACTTGAATATAATCCAAGTGAGATAACTCAGGTAATTTTACCACTACAATGATGACCTTTCTCTCTCATTGTTATATAATCAGGGAACTCAGAGGACTCTCCGATTCTCATGTATCAGACATTCATAATACAGTTCGTGTCTTGATTAAACGAGATACTTTGCTGTTCGCGGTCGGGCTTTCGGTGTCCACGGGTTTTGTCGCCGTGAATTCTGATAATTCGCCAGTTGCCATCATAAGTCAATTCAAGCACATAGAATTAGTTACGTTAATGAATAAATCAATTAATTAATTAACCAGTTCTTACGGAAGAATATGATTTATTTGTCAGTGTTAATCTTTGGGCTGCAAAGCGACGAGGGAACAAGCAAGGAGAGAAGGACAAGTGACACCTAGAAGCGCATGGCTTCGCGAATGGAGGTTAGTACACCTCAAGATGCGTCCGTTCGTTATGCATTCTCCGCTCCTTGGCGATTTAGCTAGGATCAAAGTGCAGTATTCGTTTTGATACTGCGCTTCATCTTTTCTGTCGGTGTAGGAGAAATCCTTCTAGATTGAGGTAATTTTTATATTTGTTCCAGTCCAGAGTGCCGCATTTTTGAGAAGCTGGATTTTTTCCACATCAAAAATCGACTCTGTGGCTTACTCTGCTCTCGTTGTGAGGCAAGTAAATAGAAACAGAACTATGCGTTTTCAAATCCCTCGTCTGACGTCACTTCCGTTAAGCTTATTTTCCATGCCGACCCGATAGCTTCAAAAGGTTAACCGCCCGAACTTTGCTAAGACTTGTTCACGAATCACCCTGTTTATTGACTTAAATCGTGTCAATTCCCCCTGCGAATATATTTAGACCAAATAACAACTAAGTGATGTACCCAACAATATACCACATAATATCCAACCTATAGTCGTATCTATGTATAATTTGATATCTTGATAAGTAGTATTTAGATATTAAGATTACAGAAGATGGGTATCTATCTGATATAACTTGGTAAGTAGTTATAAATAACAAAGTAACCAAGAGTGTAAAAGTCTTAAAACAGTCGGTTTATTCTAACGTACATATCTTGTACAAACGATAGTAACTACATGTAATCCAATAGGATTTAACAGAATATAATCGAATCTCCCATACTACTGTTCGTAGTCGTATTTATGGTTCAGACTAGTTCACTTATTTAGCGACTGAGAGGAGTCAGGTATTCCATCACAACACTATCAAAGGTACAATTCTGTTAATAGTAATCATTTGGAATCGAGACTTAGAATAAGGAACGGAGAAAAGGATGTAAAGAAGAACAAGTGATAAAGACTTAGAATTATTAAACTATGCTCATTTTCAAGAGCTGGAGAAACTTAGAAAATACCGATGCAAATAAAAGTACGAAGTGTTTAACGGTCATAGACTCAATTTGATGTATACGCACTTAGAGCAATACTGACAGGTTGACCAAATTATGTCATGCCTTCCCTCTACGCAATACTTTACGTTGAAGTCCTAGTTTAAGGGAGGAAATTCTCTTATTGTAGTTCTACATTCGTTGAATCAGATACGCCCTAAGATGGAGTAGTACTGCTGTCTCATCTTAACTCAAATATTGCTTTAATATCGCCAGGTTGTCCTAATTATGACTAGCCTTCACTCGTTACGGTAAATTCCTAGTTTAAGAGATGCGATTCTGTTATTGGCGTTATGCATTCGTTGAGTCAGATACATCCAATGAATGAGTACTGCTGCCATAACTTAGCTCAAATTTTGCCTAAATATCGCCAGGTTGGCCAACTTATGACAGGCCTTCCCTCCTTACGGTTATTTGCTTAGTGTTATGGTGCCATACCTGTACGAAGAACAAATGGACTCGTCCATCCATAATAAAATGCGAGAAGCATTCCAACTCACTGACTTCTTCCACCCCAGTTCTATACTGGCAGTCCAGAATACCACTACTTGTATATATATTCTTTTTCTTCAATAATATATCTTTGTTCCTGTAACCCCGTGTTTCCGTGTCTTTATTTCGGCCCCTAACAGGGCCACAACACTTAGTTTAAGAGAGGTAATTCTGATCCTGACGTTCGATATGCCCCAAGATAAAGTGGTACTGCCACATCTGGGGAGGTGTCGCGCTGGGCAGTTTCTTGCTTTGAGCGAAGACATACCCCTTTTTATCACAGAAGAGACGTTGTTTGTCGTTCTCTATTTCATCATTATACCCATGGAAAGTGCCCGACTGAGCTCCAATCTCTGGTTCCTCATTGTAAAACTTGCATAGCAAGAACACGTCTTGTTACCACAACTGCAAAGGACTTTCCTTTCTTTCTCTCATTATCTAACATAAAGCAGAAAACAGAAAACAGAATTTCCATAAACAGTTTTTCTTTCCAATAACTTCCCATCCGTTTGATAGATTACCACGGGATTGATTCTCTGCGGGCTACAACATGGTTGTCTTCCAATCAAATGCCAACAAATACTTGTTATAACGCGTCCTCATAAGTAATCAAATATGGTTCATTCCATCCATCGTTTTCAATCACCTCATAATATTCTTCATCATTCAATGAACAATCTATCCATCTCATTGAACCTCATCATATAATGGCTTTTAGTCTCCATAAATGATTAGTAAAAAAATAAAATTAAATCAAAATTGTAAATCGGTAAAAACAAAATTAAAATGTTTCACATGAATCCAATTATATATATAATTGGATTCATGTGAAACATTTTAAATCTGATTTTCATAAATTGCCGGATTTTGTTAATTAAAACATTTTTTTTGAAAGAAACATTTAAAATTTAATTAAAAACGGTTGGCGAATTGCCTTTAGACGCGATTGCTGCCTCCAGTAAAACATATTCTTTTCATTCGACATTTTCGTTTATTCCTTTTTTTCATTCTGTCACGAACAGCAGACGTCAATCATCTAATCCGATGACGTCATCTCTTCTGCATTTCCGATTTGCTCTTTCCATAAAGTACTTTACGTATTTTTTTTTTTTATATCTAACTTGTTTTTATAATCTCAGAATTTACTCTTTAATCAACAGTATTTCGAAAAAATTGGCAGGGAAAGGTGTCGGTCAACCGCGGTTGCTTTAATCGACAGTATCGGCGTATCATCTTCAGAGTTATTTCTCTTGAAACATTTTCAAGTTATCTCCTATTAGTTATAATGAACTCTTCAATTATGAAGTAAAAAAGTACACTACAGTAAAGGATAATACCTCATTCCGATTTTCAATACTTCTATCTTTAATACTTGCTAATTTCTATAAATTTTGAAAGCTTGATTTAACTTATGCAAATGATAAATAGCGACTCTGTGTTTTCCATTCACTCCTATTTAATTGTAAAATTTACTGGATTTAATAATTTAACCAAGGGAATTAGATAATATAATTGCGAACGTACGTCTGTGTGCGTTCACTGCACAGACCGTGTTCGTCCGCTCGCTGTACTGGTCAGCAGGGATATAGCAGCCGTTTCATAGTAGCTACGGCTGCTATATCCTTTCATCTCACCACCATGTCAATCCCAAACTTCTATGTACTTGCATGACATTTTTCTCCAAACTATCATCCTGATGAAGTCTTACAATAAAGACGAAACGTTGATGAATACATAAACAACTATCTTTTGGTTTTTCTTTTTTAATTTCCCATATATATATATATATATATATATATATATATATATATATATATATATATATATATATATATATATATATATAGAGAGAGAGAGAGAGAGAGAGAGATTATCACATTAAGAAGGTTTTGGAATTCAAATCATTTTACTTTTTCGTCTTGAGCGATTCAAAAAACAACATGGCACCGGTTCCATTTTGTTAAAATCTCGATTATTCTAGCATATTTACACATTTCAAACGTGTTTTTCTTCTGATTACATGCGTAATCTTAAATAGATTTTAACTAGAAATGGTTCCTGATTTAATAATATTAAAAAAAACAACAACATAAAGCCATTTTTATCGCTCATAAATAATTTTTATCGCATTGTTTTCGGACGTCATCTATACGTTTACCCGTTAGAGCTATCCCGACCTAGAACTGACCGAACACCAACACACCACACTCATTAGTTTATTTACAGTCTCCCATTTAGGCTAGCTGCTCAGTTTCAAAAACACCCATTGGAATTAACAATAAAAATTAAGTATCTAAATAATTTAAAACGACAACAATCCGACTCAAATTGTTGCTCTCTTATACAGGGTGGGCCAAAATAAGGGTCCTATCTTTAAATTTGAATAACTTGAATTTGAATAACTTCCACAAAATAAAAGTTAAACTCACCAAACTTTATGTGTATGTAGACTGACCCTTCCGAGATTTTTTGAAATAAACAAAACAAATTTTAGCCGAAAAACACTTCTTAAAACTTACAAAAACTAAAGTATTGTTTTTTACACTGTTTTGAGTTTTTTAAGCAAAAATAATGTTTTCTAAATGAGGGTACGTTCCTTAGGGCTAATACGGCTCATGCTTGCTTCGGAAGGGGTCCTTTATTTATTCTAAAAAAAAATTTAAAAAAATCAATAAATAAAAAAGTTATGAATTTTTAAAAATAGGACCCTTATTTTTGCCCACCCTGTATATATAAATTTTATATTTTGATATTTCCCTATTCTTTCTTCCCATTGAAAACGAGTCTTGCCACATGATAAACCACCATTTTCTCTATTGGTTCTTAAAATCATTAATGTTTTTCAGCTTTATGACTGCTAGACTGGCCCGAAGATGTTTAACCTTGAATCAAGGGAGGCGCGAGAGCGCTCTATCCCTTAATAGACGTCAAAAAACGGCCTATGCTGGAAATCTCATTTCTTTGATCAATCATAACTCAAAAACCAATAAACCAAATTAGTTAAAACTTTGCACACATTTTTTATTTGATAGGTTCTATAAGTGTGTAGAATTTCAGCATCATTAGTCAAGGCAACCCAGAGATCCAGAAAGTTCAATCATGAAATCATGTTATCTGTGTGTACGTATGTACGTACGTATGTGCCACCCTGTATCTCATCAACTATTTGATGGGTTCAGCATGACCATTGTATTGAGGCATGGCCTTTACAAAAGTAGTGACATTCCATGAAAAATGCCAGTATACTGAAATCATATGCCCTTAATAGGGTTAAGATGAAAATTCTTATACACTAAATGTACAAAAGCAAGGAAATTCACAAATTTTTACACTTTTATTGTCATTAAGGGTATGACTACATATCAACCAAACCATTTCATTATCACATCACTACAGTATAAATCTCTATGCATGAGTGGATGAAGTATGTGAGGTGCGCTGAAGAGAATGACCTACCAGTAAAATACATAGCCCTGTTGTGCTCGCATACCCTTAATGACAATAAAAGTGTAAAAATTTGCGAATTTCCTTGCTTTCATCTTAACCCTATGAAGGGCATATGATTTCAGTATACTGGCATTTATCATGGAATAAGACTATAGCCTAAACACGTCCGCACATATGTAGCCAAAATGCTTGTATATATAAAAAAATTACAACAGAATATAACTCTACTTTCTATTGAGCACTATTGCATACACGCAGTAGACTGCAACGATGCATAAAACTACATAATTTGCACTTCAAGTTGCATTTGCCCCCACGCTATTCTCCAGCGGGGCTACCCGGCGTTGCTCGGGGTGATAAAAACATATAATTAAAGAAAATTCGCGTGTGTAACATCTTTATATTCAAACTTCTTTTTCTCTCCCTTTCTCTATAGCCGTCTCTATCTTTTTACGTTTCTCTTCCTGGTCGCCCCATTTAACCGCTACTTTCTAATTGTGCCTTTTGCGAAAGCTGTTTCTTCCCCACCATAACTCTTACATTGCCCAGGGCAATAGTATGACATATTTCTATAAAAAGTACCACCTCTGTCTGCGCCTTCTATATAGGTACTTATCTCCGCCCCGGTGTTCATACTATATACGTATCTATCGCCACCCCGGCGCGCATACTATATACGTACCTATCGCCGCCCCAGTGCACATACTATATACGTACCTATCGCCGCCCCAGTGCACATACTATATACGTACCTATCGCCGCCCCAGTGCACATACTATATACGTACCTATCGCCGCCCTGGGTGCAGATACTATATAAGTACCTATCGCCGCCCTGGGTGCAGATACTATATACGTACCTATCGCCGCCCTGGGTGCAGATACTATATACGTACCTATCGCCGCCCTGGGTGCAGATACTATATAAGTACCTATCGCC
>OY744543.1:22790603-22845603 GCA_963556195.1 Sepiola atlantica
GTCTTGATGTTATCGACGATAAATGTTGATATGCCGTTGTGTGCAGCACGCGGTTACGTGAATAATTATCGACTTGGTCATTCTTTTGTACCTGACTCTTTTAAAGATGAATTACCCTGACCAGACATGTAGATTCTACCGCGATTGCGGTTCGTTTTTTATACCCCGTTACTGCAACAAATTTACATTAAATGGACTCAATAAGCATTTAACCACACACTCTTATAAACGAGGGTTAAGGAGAACTATATGCATCAACCTATAGATGTAAACTTAATAAACAGCGCCTTAAAGCTTCCATAAACAAAACGAGAAATTGGGAAGCAATTGCATCGTCGAACTTTATTTTGTTATTTATTATATTTCAAAAGCAAAAAGAAAGAAAGAAAAACAACGGAAAAAGTTTAAACACGAAAAAAAAGAAACTTTTAAATATTAGATAAAAAAAATTATTGCATATTTGTAAACAATATACTTCTAGAAATTAGTCGTAAACTTTTACCTTTAAAAAAATAGTTGTTGTTTTATATGTGTTACATCGGCCGTTCTTACACAGGAGAAACTGCACCGGTTGTCACTATAAATAGTGCGAGTCACCAGAGACACAGAGAAGACAAAGCACAGTCTTGTAACTGTCTAGCGAAGTGCTAGTCAATTTCTTACTTTGTTAATACACTTGTTAAACCAACCCTCGACTTGACTTCCTTTATTTATTATTTACTGTTGGACAACTTCACAGCAATATTTTAACGAGAGAGCAAACAATTGTTTTATATGTTAACGAGAGAGCAAACAATTGTTTTATATGTTAACGAGAGAGTAAACAATTGTTTTATATGTTAACGAGAGAACAAACAATTGTTTTATATGTTAACGAGAGAGCAAACAAATGTTTTATATGTTAACGAGAAAGCAAACAATTGTTTTATATGTTAACGAGAGAGCAAACAAATGTTTTATATGTTAACGAGAGAGCAAACAATTGTTTTATATGTTAACGAGAGAGCAAACAATTGTTTTATATGTTAACGAGAGAGCAAACAATTGGTTTATATGTTAACGAGAGAGCAAACAATTGTTTTATATGTTAACGAGAGAGCAAACAAATGTTTTATATGTTAACGAGAAAGCAAACAATTGTTTTATATGTTAACGAGAGAGCAAACAATTGTTTTATATGTTAACGAGAGAGCAAACAATTGTTTTATATGTTAACGAGAGAGCAAACAATTGTTTTATATGTTAACGAGAGAGCAAACAAATGTTTTATATGTTAACGAGAGAGCAAACAATTGTTTTATATGTTAACGAGAGAGCAAACAATTGTTTTATATGTTAACGAGAGAGCAAACAAATGTTTTATATGTTAACGAGAGAGCAAACAATTGGTTTATATGTTAACGAGAGAGCAAACAATTGTTTTATATGTTAACGAGAGAGCAAACAATTGTTTTATATGTTAACGAGAGAGCAAACAATTGTTTTATATGTTAACGAGAGAGCAAACAATTGTTTTATATGTTAACGAGAGAGCAAACAATTGTTTTATATGTTAACGAGAGAGCAAACAAATGTTTTATATGTTAACGAGAGAGCAAACAATTGTTTTATATGTTAACGAGAGAGCAAACAATTGTTTTATATGTTAACGAGAGAGCAAACAATTGTTTTATATGTTAACGAGAGAGCAAACAATTGGTTTATATGTTAACGAGAGAGCAAACAATTGTTTTATATGTTAACGAGAGAGCAAACAATTGTTTTATATGTTAACGAGAGAGCAAACAAATGTTTTATATGTTAACGAGAGAGCAAACAATTGTTTTATATGTTAACGAGAGAGCAAACAATTGTTTTATATGTTAACGAGAGAGCAAACAATTGTTTTATATGTTAACGAGAGAGCAAACAAATGTTTTATATGTTAACGAGAAAGCAAACAATTGTTTTATATGTTAACGAGAGAGCAAACAATTGTTTTATATGTTAACGAGAGAGCAAACAATTGTTTTATATGTTAACGAGAGAGCAAACAAATGTTTTATATGTTAACGAGAGAGCAAACAATTGTTTTATATGTTAACGAGAGAGCAAACAATTGTTTTATATGTTAACGAGAGAGCAAACAAATGTTTTATATGTTAACGAGAGAGCAAACAATTGGTTTATATGTTAACGAGAGAGCAAACAATTGTTTTATATGTTAACGAGAGAGCAAACAATTGTTTTATATGTTAACGAGAGAGCAAACAATTGTTTTATATGTTAACGAGAGAGCAAACAATTGTTTTATATGTTAACGAGAGAGCAAACAATTGTTTTATATGTTAACGAGAGAGCAAACAAATGTTTTATATGTTAACGAGAAAGCAAACAATTGTTTTATATGTTAACGAGAGAGCAAACAATTGTTTTATATGTTAACGAGAGAGCAAACAATTGTTTTATATGTTAACGAGAGAGCAAACAATTGTTTTATATGTTAACGAGAGAGCAAACAAATGTTTTATATGTTAACGAGAGAGCAAACAATTGTTTTATATGTTAACGAGAGAGCAAACAATTGTTTTATATGTTAACGAGAGAGCAAACAAATGTTTTATATGTTAACGAGAGAGCAAACAATTGGTTTATATGTTAACGAGAGAGCAAACAATTGTTTTATATGTTAACGAGAGAGCAAACAATTGTTTTATATGTTAACGAGAGAGCAAACAAATGTTTTATATGTTAACGAGAGAGCAAACAATTGTTTTATATGTTAACGAGAGAGCAAACAATTGTTTTATATGTTAACGAGAGAGCAAACAAATGTTTTATATGTTAACGAGAGAGCAAACAATTGGTTTATATGTTAACGAGAGAGCAAACAATTGTTTTATATGTTAACGAGAGAGCAAACAATTGTTTTATATGTTAACGAGAGAGCAAACAATTGTTTTATATGTTAACGAGAGAGCAAACAATTGTTTTATATGTTAACGAGAGAGCAAACAATTGTTTTATATGTTAACGAGAGAGCAAACAAATGTTTTATATGTTAACGAGAGAGCAAACAATTGTTTTATATGTTAACGAGAGAGCAAACAATTGTTTTATATGTTAACGAGAGAGCAAACAATTGTTTTATATGTTAACGAGAGAGCAAACAATTGGTTTATATGTTAACGAGAGAGCAAACAATTGTTTTATATGTTAACGAGAGAGCAAACAATTGGTTTATATGTTAACGAGAGAGCAAACAATTGTTTTATATGTTAACGAGAGAGCAAACAATTGTTTTATATGTTAACGAGAGAGCAAACAAATGTTTTATATGTTAACGAGAGAGCAAACAATTGTTTTATATGTTAACGAGAGAGCAAACAATTGTTTTATATGTTAACGAGAGAGCAAACAAATGTTTTATATGTTAACGAGAGAGCAAACAATTGTTTTATATGTTAACGAGAGAGCAAACAATTGTTTTATATGTTAACGAGAGAGCAAACAAATGTTTTATATGTTAACGAGAGAGCAAACAATTGTTTTATATGTTAACGAGAGAGCAAACAATTGTTTTATATGTTAACGAGAGAGCAAACAATTGTTTTATATGTTAACAAGAGAGCAAACAATTGGTTTATATGTTAACGAGAGAGCAAACAATTGTTTTATATGTTAACGAGAGAGCAAACAATTGTTTTATATGTTAACGAGAGAGCAAACAATTGTTTTATATGTTAACGAGAGAGCAAACAAATGTTTTATATGTTAACGAGAGAGCAAACAATTGTTTTATATGTTAACGAGAGAGCAAACAATTGTTTTATATGTTAACGAGAGAGCAAACAATTGTTTTATATGTTAACGAGAGAGCAAACAAATGTTTTATATGTTAACGAGAAAGCAAACAATTGTTTTATATGTTAACGAGAGAGCAAACAATTGTTTTATATGTTAACGAGAGAGCAAACAATTGTTTTATATGTTAACGAGAGAGCAAACAATTGTTTTATATGTTAACGAGAGAGCAAACAAATGTTTTATATGTTAACGAGAGAGCAAACAATTGTTTTATATGTTAACGAGAGAGCAAACAATTGTTTTATCTGTTAACGAGAGAGCAAACAAATGTTTTATATGTTAACGAGAGAGCAAACAATTGGTTTATATGTTAACGAGAGAGCAAACAATTGTTTTATATGTTAACGAGAGAGCAAACAATTGTTTTATATGTTAACGAGAGAGCAAACAATTGTTTTATATGTTAACGAGAGAGCAAACAATTGTTTTATATGTTAACGAGAGAGCAAACAATTGTTTTATATGTTAACGAGAGAGCAAACAATTGTTTTATATGTTAACGAGAGAGCAAACAAATGTTTTATATGTTAACGAGAGAGCAAACAATTGTTTTATATGTTAACGAGAGAGCAAACAATTGTTTTATATGTTAACGAGAGAGCAAACAATTGTTTTATATGTTAACGAGAGAGCAAACAATTGGTTTATATGTTAACGAGAGAGCAAACAATTGTTTTATATGTTAACGAGAGAGCAAACAATTGTTTTATATGTTAACGAGAGAGCAAACAATTGTTTTATATGTTAACGAGAGAGCAAACAAATGTTTTATATGTTAACGAGAGAGCAAACAAATGTTTTATATGTTAACGAGAAAGCAAACAATTGTTTTATATGTTAACGAGAGAGCAAACAATTGTTTTATATGTTAACGAGAGAGCAAACAAATGTTTTACATGTTAACGAGAGAGCAAACAATTGTTTTATATGTTAATGAGAGAGCAAACAATTGTTTTTTATGTTAACGAGAGAGCAAACAATTGTTTTATATGTTAACGAGAGAGCAAACAATTGGTTTATATGTTAACGAGAGAGCAAACAATTAAAATCATATTGAATTTTTACAAGCAAAGTGTTAATTATGCAAAAACAAAAATGTTTAATGAAATGAAGCGAATTACAGTAAACGACAACGTATTCCAAGTAGAACACAATAGTTTATAGACACAGTTTTGAAAAGTCAAGTTGTTAAACAGCTAAGGAAAAGGCAAGAGAAACCAACAAAAGAGTATATCCAAATTTCCTTTGTCAGTGAGAAACAAAGTAAATAAGTTTTGTACAAACTGTTTTCCTTTCTACTGAGAGGTTACCAACTTATCTCATTTTAATTTGTTTCTTATTTTTAATTGAAAAATTCTAGCAAATTCTTCGTGTTCTTTCCAACACTAATCTGGAGATGTTTTTCTTAGTGTCGTATCTGTTCCGATACTACACTTCGTTTGTTCTGTCCTCGGTCAACGAAGGATATCAGCAGACTGTATTATGTTATTTATTGTATTTCGCAATCAGAAATAAACATCTCCATCTGTTCTTTCCTCGGTCAGTGAAATAGAAATCTTTCTAGACTGAGGCAATGTTTTCGTTAATTCTTGTTCCGCGAAATCGGAATATTTACAGAACGTATAAGCAACAGGGATTCAGAACGGGCGAACGAATGGAGTTAGATATTCCTTCATTCCGCGGAAAGGAGCGATCGTAATTTGAATTTAAAATCTAGTGCATTATGTAGACTGAAGTGAGAAGAATAAAAATGGAAATAATTCAGTGCTTTAACCAAAAGTCGTTCTATTAAAAAAATTCCCCTGTGAAAGTGAGGCGAGTTTATTAGATATTAGTATGAGAATGAGAATGGCTGCAAGCTACTTTTTGAATGGTTTATTTGGAAGAAACAGATAACCCGGAGGAAATGTAAGAAATTGTGAAAGAAAACGAAATGAACACACATTTTACTGGAAACACGCCTGAGGGCTTCGTCTATGTGGCTGGTGGAACCAATGAGCATATGAAGCTTTTGGTTCTAAACCTATAATAGCCAAAGCAACAAGAGAACATCGAGATATCATTTGGCATTTCTGAGGCAGCTTTCCTAACCGCTGTCTTAATTATTTCACGTTCAATGCGTTTTCTTTCATATTCATGCACACCAGAATTGATGTCCAGTGTCCATGTTGCACTATATATATGTCACTTACTGTTCAGTATCCCACACTTTTCGAGAGAGGTTTTTCTAATGTCTTTTTTAATTTTTTTTTAATCTCAGTTTCGGTTTATGAGGTGGCTTCTTTTCCTCGCAAAGTTGTCCACTTTTTGTTAAAGTGGCGGTGCAGAAGGCTGCCAGACAGAAGCTGGCGTTGGTTTTGTTTCTAGCAAAGCACCAGAGTTAGAACAACAACCACGTGGTTATAGAGAACAACTACCAGGTGGTTATAGAGAACAACTACCATGTGGTTATAAAGAACAACTACCACGTGGTTATAGAGAACAACTACCAGGTGGTTATAGAGAACAACTACCACGTGGTTATAGAGAACAACTACCAGGTGGTTATAGAGAACAACTACCACGTGGTTATAGAGAACAACTACCACGTGGTTATAGAGAACAACTACCACGTGGTTATAGAGAACAACTACCACGTGGTTATAGAGATCGTATAATGTTCACGAAGACACACTCGGTGGTTAATGTTTACATAAGTAGACATTGTAGATATTATTTACGAGCGCTTCCCCATAGCCTTCTGGTTAGAGCTGCCGACTGTCGACTAAATCGTTGACGGTTTAATCCCTGGCTTGGGAGCGGTGCTAGTCTAGCCGCACTGAAGAACTGTGATACAGCGAAACAGTCTGTCTGTGGATGACTATATATATATATATATATATATATATATATATAAAGTAATCCAACAAAAGATATAAGAGTCAACTAATATCTTATAATTAGTGAAACAATCGGATAAAAACTGAAGCTCAATATACTGGATAGAGCATTAATATCATAATATAAAATGAAATATTAAATAAGGTGCGAATCAAATTTTATTAGAATTCAAAGTTCAAGCAAAGTATCTTAACGTCCTTAACTCATGAGTTTTCAAAGATGAATTGAGCCGACAAACACGGTCATCGGGGGAAAAGATGACCGTGTTTGTCTGCTCAATTCAATTTTAATTTTATTCAAATCGGATTTAAAGGATTTTCCATTTAACCAGCAAATTTTGATTTGTACTGCTCCGATCAAATCATTGGAACCCTAAATCTTGAACAGTATGATTTCTACACATAGTGAGTTTACTGAACTTTTTATTTGATTTGGTTTATTTATCGTTGTAATAATTAACATAAACATTGGATGCATTTTTCACTGCATCGATTGCGGACGCATCTCACGACTGGATAACTTTTTCAATTTTTTCAATTTTTCATTTTTGGACTGTCATTCATTACCTGGATCAATTTTCAGTCAACCTCCTGAATATCTTTCCTCACTATGTTTTTAAATTGTATAACTTGGATGGATTGTATAGATTTAACAAAAAAGTATGCTTTTGGGTTGATATATTTGATGTTATATACTTTTATGTATTCTTGTATATATTTTTATATATTTTCAAAGTGTAATTTTATTACATGCAGTAATATCACTGCGGTAATGGTCCTCTGAGGAGAAGAATTATCTTTGAAAACTCATGAGTTAAGGACGTTAAGATACTTTGCTTGAACTTTGAATTCTAATAAAATTTGATAGGCACCTTATTTTATTATTTCATTTTATATTATGATATATATATATATATATATATATATATATATATATATATATATATATATATATATATATATATATATAGTAGTGTGAAAATATATTCATGGCATTTAAGTTACACAGGCGTCTATGTGTAACTTAATTGCAATATATATATATATATATTTACACTAATACTACTACTACTACTACTATTTAGCTGTACTCACGTTGAAATAAATACTGAAAATCTATACACAATATATTATAGCATCTTATACTATCATATGTGTGTATACATGAAATAATAAAATTATATATTTATCTAATAAAATAGGTTCAAATATATTGATAAAATGAACTTGAAACCACCATTTTTTTTTCAAAAATGCTCAATAAAAGGTAGAGCTTTATAAAAATACATTATATAAACATTAAAAATAGCGTAAATAAATGAATTACGTTTAAGTAGGTCTTGTGCCTAATCAGATCCGAAGCGAAGATTGGAATGAAAATGACATTACATTAATCAACTCCGATGACGTACAAGCAATACTGAAACGTAATTGTATTTATGTAGGCCATTTTAAATGTTTACATAATATATATATATATATATATATATATATATATATATATATATATATATATATATATATATATATATATATATAATATATATATATATATATACAGGGTGTTTCAAAAGTCTTTGGAACATAACGATTTTTAATAACTCAAAAACTATTAGGAGTTGAAAAATGAAATTGGTACCGTTGGAAAGGTTAAAGTTTCAAGTTTTGTGGGAATCTTCAAAGTTGCTCAATATGAGCACCATTCGTCACACGGCAGACATCTAGTCGATAGTCCATTTCCTGCCAAACGCGTTCCAGCATCTTGACGTCAATGGTTCCCACAACTGCCGTTACTCGAGCCTTTAGTTCGTCAATATCTCTTGGAAGGGGCGGCACATAGACTTGTTGCTTGACAAAGCCCCAAAGGAAAAAGTCACACGGGGTAAGATCTGGAGACCTAGGAGGCCAGGGCATGAGAACGTCATCACCTCGCCCAGATCTCCCAATCCATCTACCAGGCAGCCTTGTGTTAAGAAACTGCCTTACTCTAAGACTCCAGTGTGGTGGTGCACCATCTTGTTGAAAAATGAAGTCATCAGATTCTGCTTGTTCCAACTGAGCCATTAACCAGTCTTCCAGCATGTTGAGATAGGATTCACCAGTGATAGTTGCCTCTTCAAAGAAGAACGGTCCATAGACACCTTTCTTGGAAATTGCACAAAACACGTTCACTTTTGGTGAATCTCGCTCGTGCTCAAGAAGTTCATGAGGATTCTCAGTACCCCATATGCGAGTGTTATGCTTGTTAACTTTGCCATTCAGATGGAAGGTCGCCTCATCGCTAAAAACAAGCCGGTCATCAAAGCCGTTATCTTCCAACTTCTCTTGCATTGCAATGCAAAAGTCACGGCGAAGTGGCTTATCAGTGTCCTTCAACTTTTGGACCAACTTGAGCTTGTAAGGTACCATTTGCAGTCGTTTCCTTAAGACACGCCAGACAGTTGCTGGAGCAAGCTGAAGTTCCCTGCTGGCTCTTCTCACTGATTTACGGGGGCTCCGCTGAAAGGCTGTCCGAACTTGCTCAACTGCATCTTCTGAAGTTGAAGGGCGACCTGTTCGCTTACTTGGGCACAAACACCCATCTCTCACAAATTTAGCATGCCATCTGACAATGGATTTCCTTTCAGGGGCTTCTTTTTTAAATTTCCTGCGAAATGCACGCTGAACACATGTCCACGTGTCAGTCTTTGCAAATTGGAGGACGCAAAATGCCTTGTCTTGTTTAGAGAACGCCATTACTGCACCTGGAAAGATAACACGAAAATCATTAGTATGACCAAAAACTTGATTAAGCAAGCTTTAAAATGGCACCAGTTTCATTTTTCTACCTGGAATAGTTCATGAGATATACGCATTTGTAATGTTCCCAAGACTTTTGAAACACCCTGTATATATATATATATATATATATATATATATATGTGTATATAAGACACAATAAAATAGATGGATGGTATTCATTTTTATTTACGTGACGTAGATAATGATGAATCTTTTATGATTGGGATATGAATAAAACAGCTTTATTTCAGGAATCAATGGTCATTCAGCGCTACGTAGATTTTTGAAACAAATGAATGTATTACAGACTCAGAGAAACAATTCAAGATTGAAACAAATAAAAAGAAATGACTAGTGAATAGAGGAGGGAGGGTGATGATAGAAAGGAAAGAAAGAAGGAATGGAAGGAATGGAAAAAGAAATAGAACGGAACAAGGAATAATAGTCTAGAAAGAAAGCATAGAACACTCAAAGGAAAACAACAAAAGGGGGTACTACTTTTTCTTATTACTATTTTTCTATTTACCAAATTTTTTCTTAATTATTATTATTTTTTCTAATTAATATTTTTATTATAATTTTTCTTATTATTTAGCTTGAGTTTTTATCTATATATTAAAAAAAAATATTTCTCTTTATTTGCATTTTCTAATCTGAATTATTTTCTTATTTGAAGTTGAAATCTTTTGTTCTTATCTGTTTTTTTATATTCGAGCTTATTAATCAAATCATCATCATCATCATCATTATTATTTTACATTTTTCTAATTATGATACAGTTTCTTCTTAAAAACGTAATTATATTTTTAGTTATATATTTATTTTCCGAAATATCCTTATTTACTCTGTTATAGACTTTTTTTATCTTCGAACTATTTTAATTTTTCATTAATTTAAACTATACTCAATCTAGTTTTCTATATAAAATAAAATAAATTCTTATATTATTTATTGATTTATTTATTTAATTTATTCTTATTCATCCTTTATTTTTTATTTCTCAATTTTACTATCTTATTTACCTTAACTAGTCTTATTTTCTTTTCTTTTATTTTATTTTAAACATTTTCTTTTATTTATTTTTTTAAATTCTATTTATTTTTTTAAATATTATTTCATTTAAAAAAAAAAAATTTTTAATTTTATTTTATTGTATTTTTAAAATTTTTATTTTTTTTTATTTTTTTAAATTTTATTTTATTGTATGCTAACATCATTAATATTAGCAGTATTTTTCTCATCATTTAAATTTTTGTTTTTTATTTATTTATTTATTTTATATAATTTTTCTCTCATGTAATTTCTTCTTCTCCATTCACCTTTTATGTTGAATGCTTTGAATGTTTTAAATATTTGATTTGTGATCCAATTTACTGTCTTTTGGGCTATTTCCGAATTCCTTTATCTTTTAATACTTAAATCTGATGTATTTTCACAAGATATTTCTGTATGTGATGTTATAAAAGACGCTGACGAAGTGACGTTTTGGAATCATTAAAAATAATGAAAAATAAAATATTTCCAAAAAGTCTTGGAAACAATCGTACGCTTAATAATAGTTGGCTTTGAATTCTTGAAACATTTTTCAAATTTTGTTGATCTCAACTAACTTTATATATATATATATATATATATATATATATATATATATATATATATATGTTATTGTTTATTATCTATGTCGTATACGTTTCTTCCTTAATAATCGGGACTCATCAGCATAGAGATATGACTATTAACTACCGGTCATGCGATTCGAAACCCCGGATTACGAGTATTTTGCCACTCAAATCCGACGCCTTAACCACTCGGCCAATTTTCAACAGCGAAAAAACGGTGATAATTTTAACACTTGACGTCTAGAGCGTTCGACTTTTTTAATGTAAGGAACGATGCATTTAAAGCTAGCGACGGCATGCTGTGTTAATACTACACTTACAGTGCTCTACTAGACGGGATTTTCTAGGAGCTACAAATAATATATATATATATATATATATATATATATATATATATATATATATATATATATATATAGAGAGAGAGAGAGAGAGAGAGAGAGAGAGACAGAGAGACAGAGAGAGAGAGAGAAAGGGAGAGATAATATTATGATGAATATATTTTAATGTATATCCACATACACATGTGTTTCACACTTTTTGTTTTTTTGGGGAATCATTACAGCGGAGGATAACTGTTTTGCCGGTATATACAAGGTCCACCATAACCATAAAATGTCTTTTGTTTAACTTTGTTGATACTTAAGCATTTATTCTATTTAATGTGTCATTCGAAAGCGGAAATCGTATAATTTTATTTGATAAACATTTTGATATACATATCATTTCATTTCAGTTTTTGATTTCAGATATGCATCATGTCCACGCGATTGATAAAAGAACAAAAATTCGGGTTTGAAGTGCTTTTAAAGATAAGCAAAGTCTATTAAGCGCCACGAAGAGAACACGATGAGAACATTATGTTTTAGGTTGCAAAAAAATTGAGTTAAAATTATAAAGTCACTTATAGCGGACCATATAAGTAAGTTGAGATAAACAAAATTTGGTAGTTTCTTTATTACAATTTCATATTTCTTCTTTGTGACATTTATTATGTTATAATAAAATTATATGGTCACTTATAGTGGACCATATAAGTAAGTTGAGATAAACAAAATTTCGTAGTTTCTTTATTACAATTTCATATTTCTTCTTTGTGACATTTATTATGTTATAATAAAATTATATAGTCACTTATAGCGGACCATATAAGTAAGTTGAGATAAACAAAATTTCGTAGTTTCTTTATTACAATTTCATATTTCTTCTTTGTGACATTTATTATGTTATAATAAAATTATATGGTCACTTATAGTGGACCATATAAGTAAGTTGAGATAAACAAAATTTCGTAGTTTCTTTATTACAATTTCATATTTCTTCTTTGTGACATTTATTATGTTATAATAAAATTATATAGTCACTTATAGCGGACCATATAAGTAAGTTGAGAAAAACAAAATTTCGTAGTTTCTTTATTACAATTCTATATTTCTTCTATGTTACATTTATTATGTTATAATAAAATTATATAGTCACTTATAGCGGACCATATAAGTCAGTTGAGATAAACAATATTTGGTAGTTTCTTTATTACAATTCTATATTTCTTCTATGCTACATTTATTATGTTATAATAAAATTATATAGTCACTTATAGCGGACCATATAAGTAAGTTGAGATAAACAATATTTGGTAGTTTCTTTATTACAATTCTATATTTCTTCTATGTGACATTAATTATGTTATAATAAAATTATATAGTCACTTATAGCGGACCATATAAGTAAGTTGAGATAAACAATATTTGGTAGTTTCATTATTACAATTTCATATTTCTTCTATGTGACATTTATTATGTTATAATAAAATTATATAGTCACTTATAGCGGACCATATAAGTAAGTTGAGATAAACAAAATGTGGTAGTTTCTTTATTACAATTTTATATTTCTTCTATGTGACATTTATTATGTTATAATAAAATTATATAGTCACTTATAGCGGACCATATAAGTAAGCTGAGATAAACAAAATTTGGTAGTTTCTTTATTACAATTCCATATTTCTTCTATGTTACATTTATTATGTTATAATAAAATTATATAGTCACTTATAGCGGACCATATAAGTAAGTTGAAATAAACAATATTTGGTAGTTTCTTTATTACAATTCTATATTTCTTCTATGTTACATTAATTATGTTATAATAAAATTATATAGTCACTTATAGCGGACCATATAAGTAAGTTGTGATAAACAATATTTGGTAGTTTCTTTATTACAATTCTATATTTCTTCTATGTGACATTTATTATGTTATAATAAAATTATATAGTCACTTATAGCGGACCATATAAGTAAGTTGAGATAAACAATATTTGGTAGTTTCATTATTACAATTTCATATTTCTTCTATGTGACATTTATTATGTTATAATAAAATTATATAGTCACTTATAGCGGACCATATAAGTAAGTTGAGATAAACAAAATGTGGTAGTTTCTTTATTACAATTTTATATTTCTTCTATGTGACATTTATTATGTTATAATAAAATTATATAGTCACTTATAGTGGACCATATAAGTAAGTTGAGATAAACAAAATTTAGTAGTTTCTTTATTACAATTTCATATTTTTTCTATGTTACATATATTATATTATAATAAAATTATCTAGTCACTTATAGCGGACCATATCAGTAAGTTGAGATAAACAAAATTTGGTAGTTTCTATATTACAATTTCATATTTCTTCTATGTGACATTTATTATGTTATAATAAAATTATATAGTCACTTATAGCGGACCACATAAGTAAGTTGAGATAAACAATATTTGGTAGTTTCTTTATTACAATTCCATATTTCTTCTATGTTACATTTATTATGTTATAATAAAATTATATAGTCACTTATAGCGGACCATATAAGTAAGTTGAGATAAACAAAATTTAGTAGTTTCTTTATTACAATTTCATATTTTTTCTATGTTACATATATTATATTATAATAAAATTATATAGTCACTTATAGCGGACCATATAAGTAAGTTGAGATAAACAATATTTGGTAGTTTCTTTATTACAATTTCTATATTTCTTCTATGTGACATTTATTATGTTATAATAAAATTATATAGTCACTTATAGCGGACCACATAAGTAAGTTGAGATAAACAATATTTGGTAGTTTCTTTATTACAATTCCATATTTCTTCTATGTTACATTTATTATGTTATAATAAAATTATATAGTCACTTATAGCGGACCATATAAGTAAGTTGTGATAAACAATATTTGGTAGTTTCTTTATTACAATTTTATATTTCTTCTATGCTACATTTATTATGTTATAATAAAATTATATAGTCATTTATAGCGGACCATATAAGTAAGCTGAGATAAACAAAATTTGGTAGTTTCTTTATTACAATTCCATATTTCTTCTATGTTACATTTATTATGTTATAATAAAATTATATAGTCACTTATAGCGGACCATATAAGTAAGTTGAGATAAACAATATTTGGTAGTTTCTTTATTACAATTTTATATTTCTTCTATGCTACATTTATAATGTTATAATAAAATTATATAGTCACTTATAGCGGACCATATAAGTAAGTTGAAATAAACAATATTTGGTAGTTTCTTTATTACAATTCCATATTTCTTCTATGTGACATTTATTATGTTATAATAAAATTATATAGTCACTTATAGCGGACCACATAAGTCAGTTGAGATAAACAAAATTTGGTAGTTTATTTATTACAATTTTATATTTCTTCTATGTGACATTTATTATGTTATAATAAAATTATATAGTCACTTATAGCGGACCATATAAGTAAGTTGAGATAAACAAAATTGGGTAGTTTCTTTATTACAATTCCATATTTCTTCGATGTTACATTAATTATGTTATAATAAAATTATATAGTCACTTATAGCGGACCACATAAGTAAGTTGAGATAAACAATATTAGAACATTATTAATATCAGTTCCAAGAATTTAAACGCAACGAATATTTGGCATACGATTGTTTCTAAAATTATTTTGGAAAATTTTGTTTTAGTATTATACGTTAGATGATTCAAAAAGGTTTCTTCATCAGCGCCCCCTATCACATCAAATATAAAAGTCAAGCAAGAAAAACATCAAATTTAAGTATTTATTTAAAAAAAAACATATCCAGGTAATGTGGGAAACAGAACCTCATATTATGTCATTTTATAATACTTTATTTGTAAGATCAATAATAGTAATGGAAATATTTAGGATACATCAAATTACAGCGCACCTGCGAGAGAGTGAGTAAGAGAGAAAGAGAGAGAGAGAGAAAGAGAGAGAGAGAGAGAGATAGGGAGGGACGGAGAAAGAACGTTTGTATGTTTCTTTCTTTCTTTGTTATAGATATCGATAATAGTTTAAAAGAATTTCAATTAGTTCACATAATAGTTACATTTTCCCAAAAAATAAGATACCCTTTTCCATAAATTCTTCGCCAAACATTTCCCCATTTACTTACCTCTCTACGAAGGAGGAGTCAGACACAATGCTCTAGTGTGGTATTCGCCTTGTGTGGGATAAGTCGGCTAAGTCGGCTTACTCCAAAGGAGAAAGTTTCTAGGGACTATTAAATTTACACGCGGTCCCAAACCGGTCCCGCTGAAGGCATATGACAAACAGCACATGGTATTCCCAAATTGTCGCCCATCTAGAACTGGTCAAGCTCGACGTCGCTTAACTTTGGTGATCTAACGAGAGCCAGGTGTGTGAAAGCGATTATGCCTTAATGCTATTTACACCTGTTGAATGTCACTAACATATTTACACCTGTTGAATTTCACTAACATATTTACACCTGTTGAATTTCACTAACATATTTACACCTGTTGAATGTCACTAACATATTTACACCTATTGAATTTCACTAACATATTTACACCTGTTGAATTTCACTAACATAGTTACACCTGTTGAATTTCACTAACATATTTAAACCTTTTGAATTTCACTAACATATTTACACCTGTTGAATTTCACTAACATAGTTACACCTGTTGAATTTCACTAACATATTTACACCTTTTGAATGTCACTAACATATACATTCCATGTGCGCACGTTGGGTTTCCGTGCGTGCAGAGAAGAAAACGACGACAGCGGCGGTGATGTGTATAATATTACTACTAAATAAATGTATGTGTTTATTCATGTGTGCGGCGTCGTTATATTTAATGTAGGGGAAATCTAGCTCCCCCTAAAAGGGGAACTGGTGATTGGGATAACAATTTTAAATTGCCTCAGTCTCGAAGGATTTCTTATTTATTGACCAAGGACAGACAAGATGACCAGATACCACACTTTGCTCCTAGCGTAAGGTTTATTAAGCGTGCTAGGCCCGTAACCTGTTAAAGACCGGTCCTATAAAATATTAAATTCCTTATAGTGTTACTGAGCCAAGGATTAAAGTTATTCCAGTACAGGATAAATGAAACACGTGCGTGGAAGACGAATTACTGAAACTGGTTAAAAAGAGCTGCTTGTAACACAAACAATAATACGAAATATTACACACACACACACGTATATATATATATATATATATATATATATATATATATATATATATATATATATATATATATATGTTTAATAGTACAAGGTACGTTGGCTAGTATATATCTGATTATTTGGATTCACATGACAATATTAAGACGTACACAGGAAACCGGGGTCATTGGGTCAGCGTGTGTACTCAGATGTCACCTCAACCTGCTGTAGCTAGAAGAGGGCGTAACCTCACATGGATCTTAGAGAGTGAGCGAGAGAAGTAAACAGTTCGATCAGAAGCTAAGGGTGCGAACACGTTCATTTAGAAATGTCTTGTTAAAATGTGATTAACCAGCAATTTCTCTCTCTCTTTCTCTGTCTCTGTCTCTCCCCTTATCTCTATTCTCTCTCTCTCTATCTCTCTATCTTTTTCCCTCCCGCCCTACTGGTCAGTGACTTAGAACACGCGATCCAGGCGAATAAACCTCTTCTTGTCTTCAACCGTTTTTCTCGACTTGGTCCATTTACAAGGTATGAACGAACTTGTTTGTGGGCGGCGTTTCCTCAGACTGGCAGTATTACGTTAAAATGCGCGTGCAAGAACGAGCGGTTAACAAGATATGTTCATTAACTTCCTGTATGACACAAGGTTGAAATGTAATATATATATATATATATATATATATATATATATATATATATATATATATATATATATATATATATATATATACGAAGTATCTGGCGACACTGTAACGCTAGGGGTCGTGCTGCTGCCTGCTCATTAATACACGAGTACATCTTTGTCGTAATCTTATTCTATGAACGCACGGAAAACCAATGTGCGTACATTGAATGCATCATCATCATCATCATCATCATCATCATCATCATCATCATCATCATCATCATCATCATCATCATCATCATCATCATCCGTTTAATGTTTGTCTTACATGCTAGTGTGTGTCGGGCAGTTTTTTTGAAATTGACTTCCAAACTCACCTATCTCTGACCAGGTTTTTATTCATCCCTCTTTCTCTCAAGTCCATCCTTGTCACGTCCAAGTTTTCCGGGGCCTTCCCCTGTGAGCTGACTCTGCTACCGCAATTGCTCTTCATCCACTGATCCGAGATCTCTCATCCATTCTTTCAGCGTGGCCATACCGTCAAAGTCTCATGTTCTGCAAACACTTTTCTTTACTGTCCAGATTTGATCTTACTTTGAGCTCATCAGATCTAAGCCGGGCTTTAAGTCTCACATTACACATCCATCGTATCCTTCTCATATCATTTCTCTCCATGCAACACATGTCTTCAAAACTCACTGGCCAGGCTTCACTTCCATATATTATCACACTGCGTATACATGCCTGACAGACTCTTCTTCATATGTGTAAAATTCAACAGGTATAAATAGTATTTGGTTATTAACTTTTATGATAAAATGCATTTTCAATAATAACATTTTTGAAAAAAAGTATTTTTAAAATAAAATACCTATTTTTGCATAAATCCGTCACGATTTCTTTTAGTCGCATGAAGCTCATTGGATTTGTAAAGTTTAGTTAAAAACGAATAAAAACAATTTTAAAAAACCCTAAAAAGAACAAGTTCTTTAAATATTTTAAAATAGACATTGAGTCATAAAATATTATTTTTGACCCAAACTTATTCTGGCATTATGTCTATGGTTGCCGTTCGTTTTGACACACTTTCTTCTTCACTTCCAAAAGCAAGTAAGAATTTTTACATACAGTCGCCAACTCATCATTTCCGGTTAATGAGAATTATTCCCTCTCGTTTAAAACGGCAGAGTTCGCGAGCTGATGCGAAAATCAAAAACAAATTTTTAAAAAAAAAAGAGCCAATGATCGAGATGGTCATATCCAGGCCGGTGGACGTCGAAAAAAACAAAACAGAACATATACAAATATTATTACCAAAATGAATGGTTTGGTGATCGAATATGATTGCACACTATCTAGCATAAAATGTAAAACTAATGATATAATTTATTTATTAAATTTAGCAATTAGAAATTATGTGGGTTTAATAATATCTCATACGAGTGACAAATGGAGCAAAATTGGCCGTGAGGGAGGCGAAAAGAACACTCGGACGTCCGAACAACGGTTTCTGATCTCGGTCGCATATATTTCCGGACACTAACATGAATAGAGACCAAGTCACGCGAAAAGAAGCAAATTACTAGCCACACATACACACTAACATAACAAAAGTAGACACATACATGCATACATAGTGCCAGATTGCCTATTACCTACACACGCATATTACTCGCACTAGAAACATATTGACATACACATCTCTAAGCCTCGCGTCTAATTACTGAACTTTATTTGCCGAACATGAGTTTGCACAAACTTTTTCTACTGAACACTTATTGACTGAAAATGATTTCTGGCCTTTTGGTCAAGATCAAAGTGTAGTATCTGTTCCGATGGATACTACACCCCATAGACTGGTATTGTCTTGGCCTTCGGGGCTTGATTTACGCCGGTCTATGGGATTGTCCTGTGCAGTTCTAGGAGGTCCACCCTCCCAGGCTTTGCCTCCCCTCTTTGGGGAGGAGTAAGTTAATTGCTTACTGCTTGAGGCGCCCCTATCGGGTAATGCCGACGGGGCTGCCCAGGCAATTTTTGATGGCCAGAGTGCTCACCTCTCGGGCGCTGGCTTTTCAACCCCCACTTTCCGACCCGACCTTGGGTCACATCTTACTTGTGGGAGTAGGATAAAACTGGCCTTGTGCCTAACTCCTGGAGAGGAATAAATAATACTTGTCGTCTACGCTATCATAACGCCGGATATTTGTGTTCACAAAACAAGCATGTACTAATGGAAGCAAAGTAACAAGTTGAAAGAAAATATAATTCAATCAAATCAAACATTTATTGTATGCGGATCGGACTATGAAACAGTGTTCATTAAAACGTAAACAAAATCAATGTAGGTGGAATGCTGTATGCGTATGTGTGTGTGTGTGTGTGTGTGTGTGTGTGTGCATATATATTAATTAATCTGTCTCTATATATTGATTTATACATCCATTACTTTAATATATCTATCTTTCTATTTATATAATTCTATCTATATAATTTATATTGCATAATTTTTTTTTCGTATATATTCACTTTAAGGTATCTCCGTTAAAACTACTATTTTTATTTCTGTATTTTTATTGATATATTTATATATCTTTTTATATGATTTTATTACTTAAACAATTATTATTATTATTATTATTATTATTATTATTATTATTATTATTATTATTATTATTATTGTTGTTGTTGTTGTTGTTGTTGTTGTTGTTCTTCTTCTTCTTCTTATTATTATTATTATTATTGTTGCTGCTTTGTTGTTGTTGTTATTATTATTATTATTATTATTATTATTATTATTATTATTATTATTATTATTATTATTATTATTATTATTATTACTTATACTAATACTTATAATAATACTACTCGAACAAAACTTGGATTTAAATCCAGGGTAGCTATTTTTACGCCACAACAAAACTATTTTCACACCACATTCCCAACAAAACTTTGTACATAACATCGATATTAAAACAATAAAAGCATCCATTCCACACAATAGACGCACCACGCATTTTCAAATTACAACTTCCATGTTTTTCTTCAAATCAGTCATCTTGAGAAAGTTTTTGAATAAAGACGAAACGTCGATGAACATATAAACAATTTTTCGGTTTCACATTTTACATAGATATTATTGTGTAACATACAATATATATAATGTATATAATATATATATATATATATATATATATATATATATATAATATATACATCTATATAATATATATATGTAATATACATATATATATATATATATATATATATATATATATAGATTTAGATTTTTCACTTATAAAATAGATCATTCAGTGAAGACCGGGGTTGTTCCAATAAAAACAAGCTCGATGATACTCGATTACAGAGTACAGAGCATTTATATGTGATTTTATGAAGGCTTACCAAAGCATTCGAATGGAATGCTTTGGTAAGCCTTCATAAAATCACACACACATATATATATATATATATATATATATATATATATATATATATATATATATATATATATATATATATATATCTAATATACATATATATAAAATATATATATGTAATATGCATATATATATATATATATATATATATATATATATATATATATATATATATATATATATATATATATATATATAGTATGTGACACACTATATATAAAATATATGTAATATATGTATATAGCATGTGACAATATAAATAAACAATTCTTTTATAGAGTTCAGATTGATTATTATGAGAATCAATTTCCAAAGAAAAATACAGCTCAAATTAAATATTCAAACATTTAAACAGTCATTAAAACAATTGCACAAGAGTTATAACTAAATAACATCTAAGAGCAGAGTTATATCATACTGTGATTTATGACATATATATATATATATAGGGTGGGCAAAAATAAGGGTCCTATTTTTAAAAATTCATAACTTTTTTATTTATTGATTTAAAAAAAATTTTTTTTTAGAATAAGTAAAGGACCCCTTCCGAAGCAAGCATTAGCCGTATTAGCCCTAAGGAACGTACCCTCATTTAGAAAACATTATTTTTGCTTAAAAAACTCAAAACAGTGTAAAAAACAATACTTTAGTTTTTGTAAGTTTTAAGAAGTGTTTTTCGGCTAAAATTTGTTTTGTTTATTTCAAAAAATCTCGGAAGGGTCAGTCTACACACACATAAAGTTTGGTGAGTTTAACTTTTATTTTGTGGAAGTTATTCAAATTCAAGTTATTCAAATTTAAAGATAGGACCCTTATTTTAATGAAGTAATAAAATAAGGTGTCAATCAAATTTTATTAGAATTCAAAGTTCAAGCAAAGTATCCTTAAGTCCTTAGCTCATGAGTTTTCAAAGATAATTCTTCTCTTCAGAGGACCATTACCGCAGTTATACTACTACAGGTAATAAAATTACGCTTTGAAAATATATAAAATTATATACACAAATACACAAAAATACATAACATCAAAACATATCAACCCAAAAACATACTTTTTGTTGAATCCATATAGTCCATCCAGGTTATACATATTGAGAAGCATAATCAGGAAAGACAATTACTCCAAGTTACAAACAGCAGTCCAAATACGTGTAATTGAAGGTGCCGACAAAGTTATCCAGTCCCGAAATGTGTCAATATTCAATGTTAATGATAAATAAATCAAATAATATAGAAAGTCCAATCAAAGTTCCAAAATCCCGAAATGTGCAACCCAGGACTTAAGGATACTTTGCTTGAACTTTGAATTCTAATAAAATTTGATTGACACCTTATTTTATTACTTCATTTTATATTATAATATTAATGCTCTATCCAGTATATTGAGCTTCAGTTTTTATCCGGATGTTTCACTAATTATAAGATATTAGTTGACGCTTATATCTTTTGTTGGATTACTTTATATATATATATATATATATATATATATATATATATATATATATATATATATATATATATATGAAAAATATTCAAAGCTCTCGTAAGATAGACCACTTAAAGTTAATTTGACAAAAAGCCGTCATTCTGTGTAATGCGTAACTTTAGGCCCCGCCTATTGAGTTCTCTCTCGACTGCTTGCTGGATAGCCGCCATATTTGCTATTTAGATGTTAATTTACTTTCCATTTCTAGAAAATGTATTGTGAAGCATTGGTACGTTGTCCAACATTACTTTCGTAGTGGGGTTCGAACCGTGTGATCGGCTTGGATTGTCTTCTCCCATACCGATGATTGCAGATTTGGCATGAAACACATGTGGATATGGGTTTATCTTGAAATAATATTTATTTATAAATAATTATATATATATATAGAGAGAGAGACAGTAAATCCTTATCAATTTATGTCTACATAATTTTCTCTATACGTTATTTTTATAATCGTTGTCTCGATTCGGCGAGCTATTTTCCTGGCCTCTGTTATTAATTCGTAGAATATTGATATGCGAGTAATTTTTTCGGCCATCTCAAGCGCTTTCGATCTTTGCGATTCAGGAGTTATATTATTTGGATTATTTGGACTACTATTCTCATCTTGGATGTAATTCTCATAAAGTTTCGGCCGATGTAACCTCCGACCTTCTTTAGGTACATCTTGTCGAACTCGGGAATTTTTCTGTCGAACTCGGGAATCTGTACGGAATTTCGAACGAACCCTTTATTTAATCCACGGGGAAGATTGTTCTCGTTCCATCAGCCATGATCGGGTAGAAGTCTTTAGTAATTCGCAATTGTATTCTTAGTATCATTTGTACTGATGCTAATGATGAGTTCTGGGGGTTGCAGGTTCAATCCCCAGTACGGGCGATACTAAGAATACAATTAAGAATTACTTAAGACTTCTATGTTGATTCTGTGGAAGGGGTTCGAACCGTGCGACCGTCCGAAATTATCATCCTTGCACTAATGAACGAAACCCCAGCGTATGTAAATAAAGATAATTTAATGTTATTTTTTTTAAATTGACATATATATATATATATATATATATATATATATATATATGTGTGTGTGTGTGTGTGTGTGTGTGTGTGTGTGTGTGTGTGTATTAAACCGCTTTTTTGTTGAACTATTGTTTACGGGGGGTAATATTATTAAGCAAACGATTTATTTAACCTGCAGGGCTGGATATAAACAAATAATACCAAAAAGTGAAACATGACACTTGTTATTTGTGCAATTTCGGCGTTATCTGAACATACGGCTCGTTAGTAAAATGGTCCAAGACGACGCCCATATTATGCAGTCTCCCTTTCCGAGGAACAGGTCCGAATCCTGTGCGCGTCTCATTTTTCACTTTATGGTACTCTTTGTTTATATCCAGTCCCGCGTAAATAAATCGTTTGGTTAATAATAGCACCCTCGTAAACACAACATCAACAAAAAACATTACATGCTATCGGAAATAAATTTACAATATTAGACACACACGCACACACAACACACACATCTATCTATCTATCTATCTATCTATCTATCTATCTATCTATCTCTATATATAATTATATATATATATATATATATATATATATTCGGCAATTCTGATTGTATTTAATTGTTCGTCACTCCCCCCCCCGTTCTTTCTTTTCACTTCTGTTTACTTGATTTTACAAAGTCAATGTTTAGACAAAGAGGACGGGTCACTTTGATCTAGTTGCAAAAAAAAAAAAAAATCCTGGTAGGTCCCGCCGGCACTCCCTTACGATTGAACCCGGCTCGGGTGACAATCGATAGACCTAACCCCTCCCCTAGCAAGGAGAAGGTAATTTCTGGAAAAATGCACCGCACCCCCACCCCCTGATAGAGAACAGATTCTACGCTTTGATACAAGATCGACCCGACCCCTGGACAGAACAGACATTGCTATAATTTTCAATTTCTTTTTTTTTTTTAAAGAAAACAGAAGAAAAGGTCAACTTACCAAACATGGTCTTTCTTCGATTGGATATAAAAAAAAAAAATGTACGCTCAACAAAAAATGTTTACTTGTTTCCTTAAACTCATTCACAGTTTCAAATCTGTGTCCGCTTTTATCCGTGTACAAAATCTGTGTGCGTGCGTGTTATTAATGCCTGTGTTTGGCGGTAATAATAGCGTCCATATATCCTCATAGATTTCTTGCGTGATTTGACCGTGTGCATGCTATTTTAAACTCTCTCTCTCTCTTTCTCTCTCTCTCTCTCTCTCTCTCTCTCTCTCTCTCTCTCTCTCTGTTTATAAAGGTATGCTTCTAATAGCACAATATCACATGCGTTACTTAACTGTTTATTAACATACCTACGTCAAGGTACGTACACTGTCGACCGCACGCGCAACTCCACCTGGATTGGATTCGAAATAGCAGATGACAAAGAAGTAGTTCCGCAGATTTATCGGCAGAAGTAGTTCCGCGGATTGGCTGTCAGCTGAACCTCTTCTTCTTCTTCTTCTTCTTCTTCTTCTTCTTCTTCTTCTTTTTCGATTGCACGCCGATTGCACGCTTTTCTCCGATGCTGATCCTCCTCATCCGACGAGTGCAGTTCTACATTATTTGTTATCAGCACGATCATCATTCGCTGATAGATTTTTTTTTAGATATACACCCCTTATATTAAAGTTGAGGCTTATATATTTGCCCTTTCCCCTTGTATTTCTTCTGTATTTATTTTGTTGGCATGCTTTTCCGAAGAGCCCCCATTCTCTCTCTCTCTCTCTCTCTCTCTCTCTCTCTCTCTCTCTCTCTCTCTCTCTCTATATATATATATATATATATATATATATATATATATATATATATATATATATATATATATATAAAGAGAGAGAGAGATTAGTGATGGGACAATTCCAATCTTTTTTCTGATTCCGATACAATTACCGATTATATATATATATATATATATATATATATATATATATATATATATATATATATATATATATATATAAAGAGAGAGAGAGAGAGAGAGAGAGAGAGAGGGAGAGAGAGAGAGGGAGAGAGAGAGATTAGTGATGGGACAATTCCAATCTTTTTCCTGATTCCGATACAATTACCGATTCTGTTCTAAATTTCCGATTCCGATACAATTACCGATTCTGATTCCGATTCTTTTAAAACCTCTAAATATTAAGCTATATAGTTGCATTTTACTTTTTTTATTTTCGGATTACCGTAAAATCCCATGTAATATGTGCATATATTTTCCTAAACGTAAAAATACACTTGTGATGCTTAGATTTTAGTTTTTTTGGTATTTAAAAGAAATACATAGATTTCTACTATTTTATCATTAGTACCAGAAGTGGGAAATTAAGTTTTAAACAAAAACAAACAAAAAAGCAATTAAAAGAACTGGTTTGGCATCTAAATATAGGAACACAGTTTTCCGATTTCGATACCCCGAAAACTTCGATGTTTCTGATTCCGATTAATCGCCATAACACTCATGTATATATATATATATATATATATATATATATATATATATATATATATATATATATATATATATATATATATATATATATATATATATATATATATATATATATGTATATATATATATATATATGTATATATGTATATATATATATGTATATATGTATATATATATATATATATATATATATATATATATATATATATATATATATATTAAAATAAACATAGTTTGAGTATCCGACAATTGTTTCAGAACCGTCTCGGCTCATCCTCAGGGATATATATATATATATATATATATATATATATATATATATATATATATATATATATATAAATACTATGAATCTAAAAAAAATTGTTTTTTTCTTTTATATATATATATATATATATATATATATATATATATATATATATATATTAGGGTAGGTCGATTTTACACTTTTTTTTAAATATTAAAAAAAGGCACGTACCGAAAGTTGTATATAGACCTATTAAATACTCATGCAAAAAATTAGATCAAAAACTTCAGCGGTTTTTTTAGCGTTTGGTATCAAAGATCGTAGACAAGAATATACTGAAAATTCCTCGTTTTTGCAAGATTTGCTTGAATATTGGTGTGAAAACCAAATAATTTTAGCATTTAAAATCAGGGAATGTCCTTTTATTTTATAAAAATGATATGAATTAAAGAAATCTTCAAATTGAAAATTTGCCCCCCCCCTCATTTTCAGTATCTGCTCTTGTAAACTACCTTTTAACGTTATGAATTAAACAGTAATATTTGAATACCTAAAAAAATGATTTTTTCTGTTATAAGTGAAAATATAACAAGCAAAGAAATAAGGAAAAACCTAACACTATTTTAATGGAGCTTAATATAGAGAGTCAAATTGTTCCATATAAGACCCCTTAGACAAAAATGCTGGTCTCAATTTCTGACTCAAAACTTTGGCTGTAATGTGTTGATGCCTTGCTTCAAAACCATATACAGTTTGTGAAGCTTCTGTTATTAACTTAACTGCCCGTTCCACACCCTGAGAATGTGAGGGCAAATCTGGCAAGTCAAGCTTGGTTCCATTCATCAACGATTCTCGAAGTTCAGATTCAGTAAAATCTTCCGTCATTGGTGGTTCAAAAATGCCGCATAATTTTAAATCTATTAATTGTGTCCAATGTGTGGCATTAAAATTAATAGGTAGTATTCTTTTTAATCTTTTTCTGGTTGACTCCTCACTCCTGAAAGAACAAATTAATTAATTGAATTATTAAAAAATTCCAATCTGTACTGCTTTAATAATTATGGTGAAATTAGATAAAATCTTTAAAAATCATTCTATAAATTGGAATAAATAATTGAGTCAGAGATATATGAATAAATATTACTTACCTAATGGCCAAAATTCTTTTTAAAGCTTCTTCTCTTACTTCAATCTCCTCAGATTTAACCATGGAATATAGAAAGTTTTCAGGCAGTAAACAAAATGTATTACATTGTATATTTCTAAATGTGATATCTTGGATTTCCTGAGGCTGCTCCTTAATCCTCTGGATCATATTAAAAATGTGCACTTACTGAGTGTGGAATTTACTATTTCTTTTAATTTCAAACCAAGAAGTGGCATACACATTTACAATAAAATTTACTACATAGTGTAGTTTTGTTGTGTGCCTTTGTGGGTATGCACCACGAGTCCATAAACACATGAGCCTGATGGCCAAAGTTAACCATCTTGCTTGGTTTAAAGGACCAATTTTGCAGGAGGCATATCTAGAGTCAACCTTACCTCTAGAAATACCTACTGTGTATTCATAAAGGAGTCTTTGGTCAGAACTAAGATCATGTATTTCATCAATTTTAAAAATTGACTCTAGAGGATTGCTAATAGTGGAAAATGATATTTGGGGTAAATCATGGCAATCATTTGAGCATAATTTCCCCAGAGGGCTACTGAATGTTGTAGGGCCCTTTGCGCAACCATCTATGTTTTTAAAAAGGGCTCTGAAAGGTAGTTCATTATGATGCAAAGAGCAACCAATTGTGTGAAGATTTTTAAAAAGTTTTTTTTCTAAAATTGCAACCATTCCACCTTCGCAACCTGTGTTGGTATTAGTGTTGTCAACAAGTATAGCCTTGATACTGTTCTCACTGTGAAATTCATGCAAAACATCCATTACTTGATCTGCATGAACAGCACCTGTTTCACCACTATTCGGAAGAACTCTATGTGTCAGATATTTACTTTCACATGGTGTTTCTTTTGTAAAAGTTAAATGGTGTTCTGGTCCCTTAGTTTTTTTCATAATTCTCTGTCTATTTTCATCCACAATTTCCTTATACATCAATGTGTCCTTATCCATTCTCCCATCAACTCCAATACATATATTTTAGGTGGGGTAAAAACCCCTGGCTGAAATAGTTTTATTTATCTACCTCCAACAAGGTAAGATGTGACACAAGGTCAGGAAAGTGGGATTAGATAAGCCTGCGCTATAGAGGTGAGCACTCTGGCCATTAAAAAATTGACTGGGCAGCCCCGTCGGCATTCCCCTGTAGGGGCGCCTCAGACAGTTAGCAATAAACTTACTCCTCCCCAAAGAGGGAAGGCAAAACCTGGGAGGTGCACCTCCTAGAACTGCACAGGACGGACAAGCCCCAATAGACGGACGTGAATCCAGACCCAAAGGCCCGGACGATACCGGTTTATTTGGTGGGGTAAAAACCCCTGGCAGAACTAGTTTTTATTTATCTAACTCCCACAAGGTAAGGTGTGACAAAAGGTCGGGAAAGTGAGATTAGATAAGCCAGCGCTCAACAATTCAATATATATTTGTGATAATTAAATGTGTAAACAGTGTTTACAAAACACAGAATCAACACGGGAACTCAAATTCGCCCGATGAATTTTCAACCGGTGAATACCATAAAAAATATCCAATAAATAAAACTCCTATGTAAACAAATAATTATTTATATATAACATTAAATATTATAGTGTTTTATTCCTTTTTAATTTGAATATGTACATTTAATTTCTTAAGAAAAATAATAATAAACTTTAAAATATTTATTATTAAGTAATGTATTACTTTTTTTTGTTAAAACCCGGGTTTAATTTAAGGCGACACATCTGCCGGTGAAATCTAGGCAGCGATAAAAAATCTCGATTTATTTGATCTTAAAGTTGCAATGCTCAAATAAATACAAAGTTTTGAAGAAAAATATTTCTTGTGGTAACTTTTGACATTATTTGGCAACTTTCTTCGAGTGCGATAATTTACAGTTTCAAAATCGACCTCCCCTAATATATATATATATATATATATATATATATATATATATATATATATATATATATATATATATATATATATATATATATATATATACTAGCAGGGCTACCCGGCGTTGCCCGGGGCGATAAAAAAACAAAGTAGTAGGAATTAAAAAGTGTGTGTAACATCTTTATATAGCAACTTCAATCTCTCTTTTTTCTCTAGTCGTCTCTCTTTCCCTGGTCCTCATTATTTCCCTCCCTCTTTCAACCCTCTATTTCCATTTTTGCCATATGATTCTTCTCTTGTTTAAATGTGTTAAAAACTAATAATAATGTAATTCACGTAAATTCTCTTTACTAAATATGTATTTTATGTAACTGTGGATTTTCTCAAAGAAATATGTTATGTAAACAAACAAACATTTAGGATGAAAGTTATTAATTATTCTAACATTGTATTTTTGATCCCGACATAAAACTATATCTTATTTTTTAAAGACTTTAAAATCGAACTTGAATGCAATGACTTAATCGCTGGCGGCCATGTTGTAATTTCCTATAATTTTCTTTCGTAAAATAGTAGCAATAATTTGATTAGCGTTTGTCGCTTATTTTAAAAAACAATACCAAAAAACTAAAAATTTAGAGGCGCGTCCCTGGCGCTAAGAAACGTTAAATAAAATACTGTTCTCATATAAGAAATTATAAAATGTACATGTACATGTATTTGTGCACGTACAGAGTGGTTGGCAGTAGCGGCTAGTGGCGGACCTTCAATAGTTTCTTACCCCCTTCATGTAAATAGAATTGACGCTAAGAAACGTTCAATAAAATTAAAAGTTATCTCAACGTATTACGTAATTATATTACAATGTGACTCAGCAATTTAAAATTACTATAAAATATAATGAAAAATAACTGAAAAGCCCCCCCCCCCCAATGAAATATGCGCCGTGGACCCCTAAGGGGTGGGTTTATAGATTCGGGAATACTCTCATCATCTTACTCTGTGAATTTTACATAAGAATACACTTTTATATGTTATGTATATTCTCTAACCTTGTTTTAAAAACCTAAAGTGTGTTTTTAAACATGAGTTATCGTTCTTCCTTAGCTATCCTCTAACAAATAAATGTCATTAAAAACCATGAATTGTTTTATGAACTTAGGGTATTACGTGATTAAATTACAATATGACTCAGTGATTTCAAATTACTATAAAATATAATGAAAAATAACTGAAAAGCCCCTCCCCCTGATAAAATATTCCCATGGACCCTTAAGTGGTGAGTTTATAGATTCGGGAATACTCTCATCATCTTACTCTGTGAATTTTACATAAGAATACACTTTTATATGTTATGTATATTCTCTAACCTTGTTTTATAAACCTAAATTGTGTTTTTAAACGTGAGTCATCGCTCTTCTTTAGCTATCCTCTAACAAATAAATTTCATTAAAAACCATAAATTGCTTTATGAACTTGAGGTATTATTTGCAGGACAACACCGAATACTTTTCTTATATAAGATATTATAAAATGTACATGTATTTGTGTACGTACAGAGTGGCGGGCAGTGGCGGACTTTGGCGTAGTTTCTGACCCCCTCCATGTAAATAGAATTGACGCTAAGAAACATTAAATAAAATTAAAAGTTATTTCAAATTATTACGTAATTAAATTACAATATGACTCAGCAATTTAAAATTACTATAAAATATAATGAAAAATAACTGAAAAGGACACCCCCTGATGAAATCTGCTCCAGGGACCCCTAAGGCGTGGGTTTATAGATTCGGGAATATGCCCATCAACTTACTCTGTGAATTTTACATAAGAATACACTTTTATATTGTATCTATATTCTCTTACATTTTTTTCTATAGGGCACACACACACAAACACACAAACACAAACATACATACATTCAATTTTATATAGAAGATATATATATATATATATATATGATTTTATGAAGGCTTACCAAAGCATTCCTTTCAAGACACCAATGATCACCATTAAAGATATTTTTTCTTACAAATACTATTTATTCAAATTAAATGTTTTTTCCTACACGTGTTTCACTACCAAGCAGTTACTTGCTTGGCAGATCATCAGGGAAATTAAATGTCTGGAATACTGGTTTCAACTGCCGACAAAACACAATGTGGCGTTGTAATAGTTGAGGTCACTTAAGAAAAGAAGAGGAAAAAAATAAAATAAAAATAAAAATAAAAGTCAAACTTAAAAAGCAAGGAAGAACAACGATAAGAAAAGAAGGTCCTAGAAAAGTCTTAGAAAAGTAGCTTGTGCATTATTTCTTCCACCAAGTCAACAAGCAAGTAGTCGGTCCCAAATACATTCAATAAAACCACAAAACCGGAACAATGTGCGATAATACACTTTCACGTTAGCCGGTACAATGATGAATAAATCCCCCCCCCCCCCACAATAAAACAAAAGAACTAAATCATTCAAGATACCGCTCACAAGTTACCATTCCAATCCAATGATAGTATGGGAATTCTAAATCCAACTTCTCACAAAGAAAAGTCAACACAAATGTTCGTCCGAGTTCAAAGAGTCTTATTTCAATTGTTGATTTATTACCCTTCGAAATAAACACACGACGAGTTGAATGTCAATCCCGCAGAAAACTCCCTTCCATCAAGAAAAAATCTTAATATAGAAACTATTTATTCAAAATACTGTTTCTAAAAATATTTATTATTAAACCTATTCCTTATAGAAATTAATCATCTAGTGTCTGGGACGTCATTTTACATTTTGGGAAAATATCCTTCATTTAATTAACTGCCGAATTATTATCGTTTTGTTGTTTAACGAAGCGAAAAAAGCCTATCCCGCAGAATTTGTTTTTAAAAAAATTATTCATATATCAAAAATAAACTGTTATTATAAAAAGGCCTTCTACAAAATCTAGTTATTATTTTAAATCATTTAAAATATTTCCTTAACGGCTGTGTCTGTTTGTAACTCTCTGTGGAGAATATTATTCTATATTCCATAAATAAATGTTACAACGGAATATCGTTATCAGAAATCTATTTTCTATTTTGAAAAAAAACAAACTTTTTTTTAATGGACCGGTTTATTTTTTTGTCAACTTTACGGGAAAATATCACTCTTACTCGTTAAATGACAGGAGACTTTATTATTACTAATTTAAAATCCCGTCACAAATACTTTTTTTATAAAATTCAATTGTTTCTATTTTTAGAAATTAAGTCCGTGTCGGCATGCATGTTTTTAAAATTATTTTTTCCTTAATTACTTTTCCCCATTCCTGCCACCAAATTGTTTTATTTATTTTAATCTAATTAAAAACTAATTTAATTTAATTTAAAAACTAAAAACTAATTAAATTTCCCTGATGATCTGCCAAGCAAGTAACTGCTTGGTAGTGAAACACGTGTAGGAAAAAACATTTAATTTGAATAAATAGTATTTGTAAGAAAAAATATCTTTAATGGTGATCATTGGTGTCTTGAAAGGAATGCTTTGGTAAGCCTTCATAAAATCACATATAAATGCTCTGTACTCTGTAATCGAGTATCATCGAGCTTGTTTTTTATTGGAACAACCCCGGTCTTCACTGAATGATCTATTTTATAAGTGAAAAATCTAAATCTATATATATATATATATATATATATATATATATATATATATATATATATATATGAAAGAAAAAAAACATTTTTTTTTAAAAATTTATAGTATATATATATATATATATATATATATATATATATATATATATATATATATATATATATATATATATATAAAAGAAGGTAGTGCAATGTTAGTGCAGTTCCAACGAGAGAAAAGTATATATGTAAAGGAGTAAGGCTACCAACATTTGTAAAAAGTTATTTTCAACAGTAATTTATTATTTTGTTATTTTATCATTTTATAAAACGCGTTTCAAGCGTGGTCCGCTCTCATCAGATATGTAACTTCATTTGAAGAAATCTCTCTCGATTTGAAAGAGTGTTGTTTTATTTGAGGAAATATGTTATTGTTTGGCGTTTCTGCGTATGTGTAGGTTTGCGGGTGTGTGTGTGTTTTGATATTTTTATATTTTTAATTTTTATTTTTTATTATTTTTTTCTTTTCTGGGTAAAAGTCGTGTGTGTTTATTAAGTAAGTGTTATTTTGAGCTTTATTTTATCGGTCATTTCCTTTTAATGAAGTGTTTCGGGGTTTTCTTTTGAAATTTATTATTATTTATGGCTCTGACGCCACATTGGTTGTTGTGCTCGTATGAGTGTGTGTGCGTGTGGTTAATTCTGAATCTGATACATAGGCGAGCGACACGCACACACACACACACACACACACACACACACATATATATATATATATATATATATATATATATATATATATATATATATATATATATATATTACAGGCTTGAATTTGGTATTATTTGTTTATATTCAGCCTCCCTAGATTAAATAAATCGTTTGCTTAATAATATTACCCGCACAAACAATAGCTCAACAAAATAGCGGTTTAATACATAACACATACTCATATATATATATATATATATATATATATATATATATATATATATATATATATATATGTATATATATATATATATATATATATATATATATATATATATATATTGAAGGCTTGGATTTGAATTTCAATCTTTATAACGGACTTCTGATTTCTGCTTTGTGGCTCGTTTTCATACCGCCCCCAACTTCTTTTTATCCCACTTTGTATTTTAATCCATAAAAAACTGTATATATAGCCAGGGGAGTCCTTACAAATGTCTTTCACTACACAAATTACTTTCTACACTTTTTCACTGCAACCTCCATCTAACTGGATTTTTTTGAGGTCTGTGGTGATCTGGCTTCTCCAAAATTCTACGGACTTCACAATCTTTCCTGAATTGAACCTGCTGCTACTATTTTAGCGACACTTTCAATGGTGAACTTTTCCCATTTAGTTGCAACCCATTATCTTTGCATTGGACGGTTTCCACACTTTATTTACGTATTTATCTTAAATAATAATAATTCATTTTTCACAAATTTTGATGATAAGAATGCCATTCTTTGAAAAGCCATGGTTTTAGGAAGGAAAACTAAAAATTTTTTTGAACAACTGAAAACGTTGTAGATTTTGTATTTTTGCCATTTTAATTATCATATATATATATATATATATATATATATATATATATATATATATATATATATATATATATGATTTAGTAAATGTCCCGAATTTTAGAACGGCCTGGAAAAGGCTTTGTAATGTTGTTGCAGTCGCTGCTGATCGGTCTTACATCTAAGAAAAGAGACAAAGATAAAAAAGTGTAATCCCCTAAAATAATTAAACAGATCATTATTAAATAGGCACATTATTTTATTGGTAAATGTTAAAATTTCGGCGATTTAAATTTTTTTATTAATTTTTGAATGTTTTTATAAACCGATCATTATGAATTTTAGAAGATATATTCTTAACAACGCGGTGAGTAAATAGGTGCATTATTTTCCTTTGTAAATGTTACCATTGAGGAGGGGGGGGGGTGCCTACCCGAACCTTCACCTTTGTAAATAAGTTGTAAATAAGTTAAATACAAAAATAATAATAGAGAAAAAATTTGTTCTACATCAAATTTTGAGTTATATCAAATAATGCATTTTAAAATGAATCTTAGCGCGCGTGAGTGTCAATAATATGCATGTGCTTACTAAAATCTTAAACTATTGAACTTATCATTATGAATTACGGAATACGTATTCTCGGCAACGAGGTGATTGACGTGGGCAGATTATTATGAAAGGAAATATATTAAAATTTAAAACGAATGCTATGCTTATTGCTTATACCCGTCTTAGGAGTTATAGTTTACTACTATATATATAAAATAAAGTCAGTTTTAACCAGTCTGTTTGTGATCAATAGCTTATTTACAACAAGCTATATAAAATAATGTTTTGTCAGTCAAATATCCCAGATATTGGTCCGTATTGTTAAAAAAATATTTTATTTACAATCGATTTCATCGATTTTTAGTCAATATTTTATTATAGGTTAATCACAAGAAGTGTTTTACTGTAATACACCGGATACAAATCTTATAACAAATATTTTTTCTTTTTCTGTATTCACCGGTTGTATATCATATTTGCAGTATTTTCATTGGCTAACTTTTGACCTTTTCCGACATTTTTAATATGATTGTCACGTGACGTACAAGAAATGAGTTTTTAATTTTTTTTTAACATTAAAGCTTATTTCCCAATAACTTGTACGCAACCCTTTATTTAATCCACGGAAGTACATTGCCCTCATTCCGTCATATAATTCTAAATTATAGTCTTAGTGCTGAGAATTGGACCTTCAACCTCTTGAAGACTATATATATATATATATATATATATATATATATATATATATGATAGCTTAGTACTGATTATTACTTAGGACTTTATCAGTTGCGTCACAGGCCAAGGCGGACAATTCTAGTATGAATATTTTGGAAAAATAAAAAAAAATATTTTCGTTATAGATGTGTAATGTTACATCTTATGACTACGTATTATATATAGTATTTCATGTATTCACATACAATTTTATAAGGAGATATAATTTTTTATGTATCAATTTTCAGTATTTATTTCAACAGTGCTCAATACGTAAATAGAGCTAGGTAGTAAGCTATGAAAATATATTTATGGCAATTAAGCATCACAGAGGCTCCCGCGTTTCATTCCCGGGGGAATCTTACGGGCTAAAATGCATGGAGTTATTTTTGCAGGGTATTTTTATATAGACGGCTAGCTAGTTAATCAATCAGATTCTTTGTTGTTCTCTCAGCCAATAGTACCCACCCGAATAGAAATGAAAAAGTTATCAACGAAGAGAAAGGATGAAACTGCATAAATCGTACACTTTGTTCACTACAAAATAAATACTTAACAAAAAGTATTGTATACCAAGCCACATTATTTTCCAAGGAAAGACCGAATAACAAGAAGCACTACGTTGGTATGACCTCCCTAGATTTTAAAACCAGATATTATGACCACAAAAACACATTTGAAAACAGAGAACGTCGAATTAAAATAGCACTAGCAAACCATTATTGGGAGCTCAAAGAAAATAGACGCTCACACATAATTGAATGGAAAATAATACGACAGGCCAGTACATGTAGAAATTTAGACGACCCGTGTAGATTATGCCAGAATGAAAAATTTGAAATCCTAAACTTTAAAGACCCCCAAAATCTATTAAACTGTAGAAGTGAAATAGCAAACAGCTGTTTACACAGAAATTAATTTACCTTCATTTATTTCTGTGTAAGCAGCTGTTTGTTATCTCACTTTTAGGCTAACGATAAATAAATAAATAAACAAATAAGTAAAAAAAACTAAACTAAACAAAAACTTAACAATTTAAAAATAAAACCTAAAATAGTAATACAAGGAAGCATGTGTTAAAATAAACCCATACATTATATTGACACAACAAAGGAAACAGGATATACGCCAATCTATAGAAAACAGAACAATAGAAAAGGATATAGGAAGTAACACTAACATGACCTTTGTTCGTGGGAAGCTCAACGATTGGCTGAGAGAACAACAAAGAATCTGATTGGTTAACTAGCTAGCCGTGTATATAGGAACACCCGGCAAAAATAACTCCATGCATTTTGGCCTGAAGATTCCCCGCGGCGATGAAACGCGGGAGCCTCTGTGTAGCTTAATTGCCATAAATATATTTTCATAGCTTACTAAATATATATATATATATATATATATATATAATTATCTCTCTTGGACTGTCACTAACTCCAGCCATCTTCGAACTGATCTCTTAACTATCCTAATTATCCCACTTTAATCATTATTTTGACTTTGATTTTCCCTTCTCGTCATCTGTTTATTCGAACCTATATTTACAATAGCAACACTCTAACTTAAATATTAAATTTAAATAATTCACTACACTGATTGTAATCGTCCCCACTCGCTGTGCTTGTCCAATGATTTTGTGCGATTTAGTCAGCGCTGCAACAAATAATTCTCATTCTAAATAGAATAACAACTCCAGTTTATAAACAAGTAACCGGTTCAACCTACATACGTGCGTTCACTTCAATGGCCGTGATAGACCTCACTCATGCCGGTCAAAAGATGTTGTGCAACTCAGTGCTGCAACAAACAATTCTCATCCCAAGTAAAACTATGAGTCCAGTTTATAAACAAGTAACAGATTCATTTGTTGGAGGTTACAAATGAAACTCGTGTACCCGGGTTGAATAGCAAACTTGCAAAAAATAGATCTCTTACCCCTGCTACACAAAACCCAAGTCCCTTAAACACAATAGACCCTCTGTTGCTGCGGACAACCGAAAACAAACCGCCACCTCGAACGTCCACCTCAAACTAACTGCCAGCTCTGAGTAGGCCAACTCACTCTCATGCCAGGAAGCAAGTCCTCACCCATTTCCTAGAATCCTTTACCCCTGGCGGGTTAGGGTTAGTGTTAGGGTTAGAGTAAGGGTTAGGGTTAGTGTTAGGGTTAGGGTTAAGGTTAGTGTTAGAGTTAAGGTTAGGGTTAGGGTTAGAGTTAGGGTCAGGGTTAGGGTTAGTGTTAGGGTTAGGGTTAGTGTTAGGGTATAGGTTACGGTCAGGATTAGGGTAAGGATTAGGGTTAGGGTTAGGGTTAGGGTTAGGGTAAGGGTTAGGGTTAGGGTATAAATTACGGTCAAGATTAGGGTAAGGGTTAGGGTTAGGGTTAGGGTAAAGGTTAGGGTTAGGGTAAGGGATAGGGTTAGGGTTAGAGTTAGGGTTTAGGTTATGGTAAGGGTTAGGGTTAGGGTTAGGGTAAGCGTTATGGTTAGGGTTAGGGTAATGTTTAGGGTTAAGGTTAGGGTTAAGATAAGGGTTAGGGTAAGGATTAGGGTAAGGGTAAGGGTTAGGGTTAGGGTTAGGATAAGGGTTAGGGTTAGGATAAGGGGTGGGGTTAGGGTAAGGGTTAGGGTAAGGGTTAGGTTTAGGGTTAGGGTTAGGGTTAGGGGTAGGGTTATGGTTAGGGTAAGGGTTTGGGTTTGGGTTAGGGTAAGGGTTAGGGTTAGGGTTAGGGTAAGGGTTTGGGTTAGGGTTAGGGTTAGGGTAAGGGTTTGGGTTAGGGTAAGGGTTAGGGTTAGGTTAAGTGTTTAGATTAGGGTTAGGGTAAGGGTAAGAGTTAGGGTTAGGGTTAGGGTAAGGGTAAGGGTAAGGGTTAGGGTTAGGGTTAGGGGCAGGGTAAGGGTTAGGGTTTGGGTTAGGGTAAAGGTTAAGGTTAGGGTAAGGGTTAAGGTTAGGGTTAGAGTTAAGGTTAGAGTAAGGGTTAGGGTTAGGGTATTGGTTAGGGTAAGGGCAAGAGTAAGGGTAAGGGTTAGGGGTAGGGTTAAGGTAAGGGTTAGGGTTAGGGTTAGGGTTAGAGTAAGGGTTAGGGTTAGGGTTAGGGTTAGGGTAAGGGTTAGGGTTAGGGTTTTTGTTAGGGTAAGGGTTAGGGTTACGGTTAGGGTAAGGGTTAGGGTTAGGGTTAGGGTTAGGGTTAAGGTAAGGGTTAGGGTTGAAGGGTTAGGGTTAAGGTTTAAGGGTTAGGGTTAAAAGGTTAGGTTTAGGGTTAGGGTTAGGGTTCGGTTTTGGGTTAGGGTTAGGGTTAAAGAGTTAGGGTTAGGGTTAGGGTTAGGGTTAGGGTTAGGGTTAAAGGGTTAGGCTTAGGGTTAGGGTTAGGGTTAGAGTTAGGGTTAGTGTCAGTGTTAGGGTTAGGGTTCGGGTAAGGATTAGGGTTAGGGTTAGGGTTAGGGTTAGGGTTAGGTTTCGGGTTAGGGTTAAAGTTAGGGTTCGGGTTAGGGTTCGGGTTAGGGTTAGGTATAGGGTTAAGGTTAGTGTTAGGGTAAGGGTTAGGGTTCGGGTTCGTGTTAGGGTTAGGGTTAGGGTTAGAGTTAGGGTTAGGGTCAGGGTAAAGGTTAGGGTAAGGTAAGCTGGTTAAAATAATAGAAGTCTTTTTTTTCGTTTCTGACAATAAAAGAGGAACTTACTTTGTTTACGACCAGGTTTTAAAGGAAAGAGTCATCGCATCGATTCTTCTTTTCTCAACTGGTTTATGGCGATGAAAATCTGAGCTTATATGAATTCCGGTCTTTTTCATTGATCACGATTTGACCACCAAGAGGCTGACTGTTGAATATATCCACTACTAATAACTGCCAGACAGTCCACTTAAAGAGGTTTATCACAGGGGTTTATCTAAACACATTACTTTGTGGTCTCAGCAGGATTCGCTGTTTAATTAGACACTCTTTTTTTTCAAAGTAAAATAAAATTCTGGCTAGCTCAATACGAAATCAGAGACATTTTCAATTTCTTCTGTGCCCCCTTTTCCTATGGCCGAGTATCTATCACTTGCAACGTATGCTATTCGCAGGCACCACTAAAACATGCAGCCTACTTCATTTTTACATTTCTACCCATCCCCGATGTTGGAAATGCCCCTTGTAGCATTTCACCCAGTCTTACTGAAAAAGGACAAGCAGAATCATATCAGGAGAAGAGAAAATGTCCAATTCCAAATTCTAAGAGTTCATGAATAAAATGTCCAGGATGTAATGTTCGTTGAAGCGTACATCGTCTTTCTTAAGATTATTTACTTTTCATTTTTTGTACAGTGGTTCATTTTCTTTTCTACATCTTTTCTCTTTCTTTTTTAGGGTAGATTCTTTAAAAGATTTTTGCTAGTCCTCCTTTATAGCTGTTAAATCATGCACAATCAATATATATATATATATATATATATATATATATATATATATATATATATATATATATATATATATATATATATACCTAATTCCTTTAGAAGACACATCATTACACCCCAAAACAGTAACGGCCAAATATACGATACTGATAATATTGGCTCACGGGATTTATATAGAATTTTTTTTCCATTTTTTATATCTCTTTAAATCTTCTCCGGTTTAAATCTCAACTGTTACTTTTCATCCTTCCCCTTTTTTTCAAACCTTATTAAACCTTCCTTACACTAAAGTTAAACAAACATACATAGCACTCTAAGCAACTAACGCGTCCAAACGAGAGTGACACGTGACTTTACATATCCGAAACAGATGACAACTGAAGCTGAAGAGAGCCGGATGGCTAAGTCCTTCTGTGCTTGAAACCGACGGTACGAATGTTGTACTATTTTTTCTGTACCAATATATATATATATATATATATATATATATATATATATATATATATATATATATATATCAAGGGGGCGCGAGAGCGCTCTATCCCTTAATAGACATCAAGAATGACCTATGCTGGAAATCTCATTTCTTTGATCAATCATAACTCAAAAATCAATAAACCAAATTAGTTAAAACTTTGCACAATTTTTTTTTTTTGATAGCTTCTATAAGTGTGTAGAATTTCAGCATCATTAGTTAAGGCAACCCAGAGATCCAGAAAGTTCAATCATGAAATCATGTTATCTGTGTGTACCTACGTACGTACGTATGTGCCACCCTGTATCTCATCAACTATTTGATGGATTCAGCTGATTTGGTGGAGAGATAGACGTTCTAGGGTCTAGTTGATGGCATTTTAATTTCAGTTTACCATATACCTTAGTTTTCCAGAAAATTCCAAAAAACCTTGAGGGCATTATATTGAGGCATAGCCTTTACAAAAGTAGTGACATTCCATTAGTCATTAAGGGTATGACTACATATCAACCAAACCATTTCATTATAACATCACTTCAGTATAAATCTCTATGCATGAGTGGATGAAGCGTGTGAGGTGCGCTGAAGAAAAATTCCTACCAGTAAAATACATAGCCCTGTTGTGCTCGCATACCCTTAATGACAATAAAAGTGTAAAAATTTGGGAATTTCCTTGCTTTTGTACATTTAGTGTATATGAATGTTCATCTTAACCTATTAAGGGCATATGATTTCAGTATACTGGTATTTATCATGGAATGTTACTACTTTTGTAAAGGCTATGCCTCAATAATGTTCATCTTAACCCTATTAAGGGCATATGATTTCAGTATACTGACATTTTTCATGGAATACCTATATATATATATATATATTTATATATATCTTGTTTTTGATCTTTTCACAACATCTTTCTTTCTTTTTTAAAAATTTTACTAGGCCTCACATATGGCTGTGAAATCATGCATATGCAAAACGTAGTTGTGTTTTTAAAATTTTTATTTTTTTAATTCACTTCAGTTGTAAACGTGGAAGGTCCATCTAATCTTCAACTGCCATCTATCACCTCAAGATTATGCATCGTTGGGATCTCAATTGATTCTAGGCCTCTCCCTCCCAGTTAATTTAATTATGAATGTACCGTTTGGTGTAAAATAGGTTTTCTAATGTATTATCATCATCTCACCGCCACCATCATCACTATTACAATCACCATCACTTCTATTATTTCCATTATTATCTGCCCTGAAACTTTTTTTTTCTTTTGCCGCTCTTTCATAAGCAATGTACAATTCATTAATATCTTTTCTTCTTCATCAAATCCTTTTACACAAACAGCGGGTCGGACAACTCCTCATTCTCAGCTCACGCACATACTCCTGGCGTCGAAACACATATCCTACCAATAAAATTAATTCTATAAGATATATATATATATTAAAGGAGCCTTAACTTCCATGCTTCTGGCGAGGAATGCTCCGTGCATCCCGTGCATGCCTGGCAGGGACACTATCGAAAAATCTTTTCCCTATTTCTACTATATTAAAATTTCCCAACAGCACAAATATCTTCTGCACATTTGAAAGAATTCTCATCAAAATATTTCCATAATTCTATTATATAAAAATTTCCCAAATATCCTCTGCACACTTGCCGGTACTCCCCCCCCCCCCCAAATATCCATAATTCCACTATCTAAACATTTCTCAAACAAAAACCCTATCCATAATTTCAACATTTTAAATTTAAAATATGACAGTTCAGGAGTGTTCTTACGGTTTTCCGTTGGCACACATATGCATGGAAACCGAGTGTCCACTCCCCATAGAACATTAATTGTACAAAGTAACACTTTCCTTTACAACTTTTCCCAACTTTCCAATACACTGGGGCCTTTGAATGGGTGAGCAATCAACAACTCCTTCACTCTCAAATTGGGCATTATGTGTGTCTGACAGTGGTGTCATCGATTCAAAGTAATTCCATGGGACATCACACAACAAAAACAAGGGACTATTTAGGTCCAAGTTGCATGCGCATATAGGGGTTCTTTGGAACAACCCAGTTCCTTTCACCCCCACTCCCACCGACCCGGTCATCGTCATCGGTGCTCCCGGTCTTGGTTCCGGGGCAACATCTCTGTTTACTTCCCATCAGTTTACCCTGCTTCCTACTAAAAATTTAAACAAAGAAAATCTCAACACAGGGCTTCCATTCATTATATTCTTACACCCTACAAGGTCAAAGGTCTCACACATCCACCTATAATTTAAATATGCCAATACCGCAGGCATTTATGACTCCAACAAGTTTTTTTTATGATCAATTTACAGTTAGAGAGTATATCCGCTCAGTAGACTACGCATTTATATACATGCTACCTGCTAATCAGGCCTCAATTCTGTCTGATGTCCAACCGAACACCGAGTAAATGCAATCCATGCATCGGGGGGGGGGGGGCATTGGGTCATTTCTCACGACCACAGCCAACGTATGAAAAAATCTCTTCAATATAAAATAAAATCCCAATTTGTAAATCGCCAGGGCACCTTGACCCAATCCCTTCACAATTTTTCAAATACAAGTAAATTTATCTGACATCAAAACTTCCGTCTTTCTTTGTTCTTCTATACAAAAGGTCAACGAAAAATCATTATCCATGACCTATCACTCATAAAGTGCTAACACTCTACCACTCCGGCGCTCAGCAACCCGCACCCCACACACAGAGACATCATCCACCCCGCATACAAACAACAAACAGAAAGAGAACAAAAAATGTTGTGATTATCCACGACTATTCTTTCTATTAAGGCCTATCTTGATTGCTCACCCTATATCCATGGTAGCAGGATTTTTAAAAAATTCTCCCACATTGTATATACAACATCAATGTTATTGATCTTGTTAACTTGTATACTGCTTGCTTTTATTAGCTGAGGGCGATCATAAATCACAGTTTGAGGAACATCATCAATTGTGTCACCCGGATGCAACCACAAATCAACATGGAACCCAACATCTTCGAGAAACCCCTCATCTCTTTGTCGTTGAAAAAACCTACTTAACAAACATCCAGACTAGATGAATTATTGTCCTGTAATCCGGTAAAACCAAGAGACAAAAAGAAAAATATACTACTAGCAGGACCCGTTGCCCGGCGCTGCCCGGGAGTAATATAAAAGAATGAATTAACAGCCGACGGAACGCAAATAGGTCACAACTGTAACCAAAATAGAAATTGCTCCAGTTTCTTAAAGATGTCTACTATATTTGTGTGTTCGAGTTGTAATTGCGGCGTTTTGTATTACCCTAACCGTAAACTAAGCATAAACTATGGTTTAGTTCGGCCAAAGTCGGTTATCTTACGGTGCCGTTTCAAATTCTGTAGAATCACTGTTTGTTTTGTTTAGAGCTGTTTTGAATTTTTCTGGTTTCTAAAATGTAGAAGCACTTTTTCCCTGAGTTTTGTTTGATAATTACACATTTTGGGCCACTTTTATTTTTGAAGAAAAAGTAAATGAAAATGTATTTCTGCCTAATCTGAAAGAAAGCTTTTTTTTTTAAAAGTTATTGTGCTATACGCTTCATATATTCTGTCAATCTAGACTGATGCAATTTTGATTTCTGTCTAGATCCAGTGACTGTATTTATTGAGCTGAATTTTCCGCACATTAGTAACCGACCCTGTGTCTAAATCTGGGAAAGAAGGTAAATAGGGACAGTAAAATAAAAAAACAAATAAACTGCACAACACATTTGTTGTTTTACACTGTGTTGCCCTCCTCGTTCGTACGTAGTGTTAAGGAAGGATCTTTATACCTGCATCAGGGACATCGTATCTTGCTTTGCGGCAGGTAAGACAATGAATAATCCAGTTCTATCAGGTTATTTCTCGACAACATAATTATATATAAAAAAAAAATTAATGATATTTCTTTACGGGGCATTTCTCTTTAAAAAGGTAAAATCTAATTTATTTACGGTATGTGGAAAACATTAAAACAGTAATATTTTATGAAATGCTACGATCGATCAAGGTTGTCAAAAGGAAATAAATACTTCTCTGTTGAATTTGTAGTAAATCATTCGTTTATTGAAGTATTATTTTAGTGTAAATCATTTATGTACGGGTTCAGCGTCCAAAATGTGAAAAGAAATTGCGTGTTTTGGCGATGGATTTGATTCGAAAGCGCATAATATATATTATGTTGTGAAATGTGTATGGAATGTTATTAATGAAAAGAGTTGTTTATTTGTGAAAGTGTTTAAAGAATGTCTGTAAATGACTAACTTCGGACAATGCACGACGCGGTCGGGATAAAATATGTCCTATGCCTATGTAATCTGATCGCTGATTGGCTGTTTTACAAATTCTAAATGGTGAAAGTGAATCGCATGTCCGCGTGAAATAATCGCAAAACGGTGTTTGAGGAGTGTAAGAGTTCATAGAGAGAAATTAGCGTGTTACCCTCTCTTAGGAGAGTTAGTCATATAGGATAAATAATAGGAATAAATGGCAGATGTTAAAAAATATGTGTAAGTTGCTGGAAACACGATCAAGGTAAGGGTGTATAGGTAGTGCTGATTTTCGATGCGTTTGATGCATTAGTTTTCTTTCCTACTCTAACTGATTTGGAAGGGGGAAAAACAAACTCTATTATATATATATATATATATATATATATATATATATATATATATATATATATATATATATATATATATAAATGACACAATACTGGTGATGATGGAATTTTATTCCGAAATTAATAAGATTGAAGTAAAATAATAATAATAATAATAAATTAATCTTGCATTGATAATGGCTTATATTTTCAATTTTATAATACAACCCAAGCAATGCTTTTAAATGAACGACCCATATATATATATATATATATATATATATATATATATATATATATATATATATAACATAGTTAACTGGTCAATTGTGTAGAAAAAAGTAATGTTCTTCACTTCTTTACTAACTCAACGTTTGACAAGTAAAGGAAAACTCTAATTGAATATTTGAATATCTATGTATCCCATATACAAATCAAGTGTTAGCTCCATGAAGGGGGCGCTTGATTTATGAGAACTTCGACTGAAGTAAAATGAACCAAAAGAAAGTTCACAGTGCCTCGTATGTTTACTTTCTCTTTCTACAGGTAATAGTTTGTTCTTCGTTTTGTTAGATGCGTCAAAACATCGAAATCGGAGGCTCTGTCTGTCTGTCCGTCACGCTTAAGTTTTAAGTATCATCCTCGTCGATTTGTGATGTTGCATACCTTAGATTTCTCCCTCGCCGTAGAGGGTGGTCGTGTCGTCTAGTGGATGAATTATATATATTATATATATATACATACACATATATACATATATATATATAATTATTATACATAATTATATATATATACACACATATATATATATATAATTATATATATATATACACATATATATATATAATTATATATATATACACACACATATATATATATAATTATATATATACACACGTATATATATAATTATATATATACACACATATATATATAATTATATATATATACACACATATATATATAATTATATATATACACACATATATATATATATATAATTATATATATATACACACATATATATATAATTAGATATATATACACACATATATATATAATTATATATATATATATATACACACATATATATATATATATAATTATATATATATACACACATATATATATATAATTATATATATATACACACATATATATATATATATAATTATATATATATACACACATATATATGTATATATATATTGTTAAGTTATATATATGTTTGTTTCATTTCTCTCTAGTATTACCTCTCGTCACCTCTTCCCCCTCAACATCACTTTAAAATATTTAATTATTCTACTTCTGACTATGGTTTATCAGTCTTGTCCGACCTGCAACTCATAGACCTTCTTACATTAGTCGTGTTAATCCACGTTTATATTATAGTTAACTTTTATTTTAGAAATAATAACTTCTACTTAGTTTAACTTCCTTCTATAATAGCACTTTTTTAATATTTAAGACAATACTGACATTAGAAACCCGATCTCTTACCTGTCTATCTAAATATAAAGTATTTTTATGGTTAGATTATGGTTATCACTCCTCGATATAGACCTATACTATTACCATTACATTACCTAGGTATATAATAAAACACCTCCATTTCCCTGGCATAGTCTATAATTACAATGAAGAAACTCCCCTCCCTAATTTTCATTATACATTATTACTATTTTTATTATTGTTACATATTGTTTCTTAAGATTTTTCCATTATTATAATTATAATGAATATTCTTATCTATATTTTTATTTAATATTTTAATATTTTGAATTTTAAATTAAATCTTTGCAATTTATTATGGTTGAATGTTAAATCTTAACTTCTATCATGTACTTCAGTTTGTAATTAATACTTAACTATTGTATTAAATTTTATTACAAGCGTTGTTATTTCAACTGGGAATCATTCACTACGTCGAGAGAGAGGGAGAGAGCAAATCACTACTTTATCGTAGTTTGTTAACAATTATTTTCTTAACCATTCGTAGAGAGGGGGAAAGGATTTCTCTCGCTGGTATTCCCTTAAGGGAAATATTTCCCTTATCTGTTGTAAATTACATTTTAACAATCACGTCTCATCGGTTTGCTTCTAATTACCCAGACTAGCGAAAACTCGCTTCTCACGAGAACGAGTGACGTCACGGATCCTCTGTTTCCCACGCAAGGCCCGTGACGTCACAGAGCCTCTCGCAGGTGCAGACTGACCCTTGATCTGGGGTCTCGTCACACGGTAACCTTGTCACGTCTGTTAGCTCTGACTGTGAGAACAGGCCCTAATCTGCACTCGACTGCACCCGCGTTAATTCGCGTTAATTCGCGCAAGTCAAACCAACGATTCCCAACAGATACGGCCATTATCCAACAGTGACGCTTAATTTTAAAATAACATTTTTAGATACGCCCAGGCTTGCCTGAAAAGCTCCGTCCGTCTGTACGTCCCGCTTATCTTTTAAATAGCATTTTTCATCGCTAAACGCGCAAGTTGAATGAACGCATCTTAAGAATATAATATCCGAGATTGTGTTTTGCTTTTTGGTTTATTCGTGACATCATCATTTGCCGGATTTAGAGAATCTGATGTTAAAATTGAATTCTTTTTTTTTATTTAATAGTTTTTCTTTTCTGTAAGTTTTATTTTACTTATCTTATTATCCCCCCCCCCCTCTGCCTCGGTCTCTACTCTCTCTCTCTCTTTCTTTCTTTCTCCCCCTCTTCTCTCTTTTCTCCTCTCTCTGTCGCTCGTTTTCAGTACAAAAGGAAACCACTGTTGCGCTGTTCTCAAATTCGTGCAACACTGATGTTATCGTCACCAGCGAAGGCCGCGCACAGTTGCGCATACACGCGCGTGCTAATACGCGCAAAAACATTCATATTTTCTCCCGCTTTTTAACGACTTATTATAGCAGTGAAAAGTAAAGAAAAACGCCCCCTCTAACTATCTCTCTCTCTCTTGACAGACAGACTGTTTCGATGTATTACAGCTCTTCGGTGCGGTTAGTCTTTCAAGCTCAGATAAAGAAATTATGTAATCATCACTAGGTACAAATGCTGCTTATATGTTTACATAGACATTATAGGTTGCCTCCAGCGGTCTATTATTTTACGAAATACATTATATATATATATAGAGAGAGATAGAAGAAAAAAGAGTGATAAATATGCGACGATTGTCCATTTATTTCAAATTTCAATTGTTCAATTCAAGGTGTATTCAGTAATAAACTAGTGTTTATTATTCTTTCCTTAAGCCAAGGCTTTTCAAAGATCGAAATCTTATCATCAGAGGAGAAATACAGATGGATAAGTTGGCTTTCGAAAAAATATATATATATATATATATATATATATATATATATATATATATATATATATATATATATATATATATATATATATATTTGGATTTTTCACTTAGAAAAAAGATTATTCAGTGAAGAGCGGGATTATTCCATTCAGAACAAGCTCGATGATACTCGATTACAGGGCACAGAACATTTATATGTGATTTTTTTAAAGCTTACCAAAGCATTCCGTTCAGGAGCCCAATCAACACCACAAAAGAATTTTTCATTCAAAAATTATTTATTTATCATTTTTCATATTAAATAGTTTTTTTACCTACACGTGTTTCACTACCAAGCAGGTACTTGCTTGGCAGATCATCAGGGAAAATTAAGTACCTGTTGTTGTAACTCTTATTCAAGGTACTTAATTTTCCCTGATCACACACACACACACACACACATATATATATATATATATATATATATATATATATATATATATATAATTACTATTTCATGCATCCACACAAAATTTTATAAGGAGATATCATTTTTTATGTATCAATTTTCAGTATTTACTTTAACAGTGCCCGATACGTAAGTAGAGCTAGGTAGTAAGCTATAAAAATATATTTATGGCAATTAAGCTACACAGAGGCTCCCGCGTTTCATCCTTGCTTGAATATTCCCCTCGAGGATGAAACGCGGGAGCCTCTGCGTAGCTTAATTGCCATAAATATATTTTCATAGCTTACTATATATATATATATATATATATATATATATATATATATATATATATATATATATATATATATATATATATATATATATATATATATTAGAGTTGGGCGGTTTTGAAATTTTGGTTTCGGTATCGGTTTCGGTTTTTTTCCCTTAAAACCTCGGTTTACGGTTCGGTTTTTCGTTTTTTTTGAAACAAAAATTTTTTACTATGGAAGCTATTCATTCTCTTGTGTGATGATTAGTTATTATTTAACGTTTAGTTGAATTATGCCACTGTTTCGATAATTTTGTGACTGAATCATTCTCCATGATATGAATCATATAAGTTTTAAGGTGTTGACTGTTGTAATCAAAGTTCTGATATCTTTTTAACAGTTAACTCGTTAAAGCAGTGACCAAAGATTCATGAAAGATTTCTGAAGAATAAAACTGAGTTTGAATATACATTCTATCTAATTCTTTAACCCATCAGAAACTAAAATATAACTCAGAAATGCAAGAAATTAAAAAACGAAAATTTATTTAAACAAACAAAATAATTTTACAAATAAAATTAAGCAAAAATGATGATGAAAATGAAATATTGTCAAAATTATTTGACAGATAAAAATTTTAATTTTTTAATAGGTGAAAATGTTTGCAAGACGTTGTGTCTTGTCGCGTAAAATAAACACACCATATACTTCTCGAATTGCCGGTGTTGACTGTTGGGATGTCTGTCATTTTGTGTGCTCGAAGTTCTGTCAACTGGTGCGTGTTGAGGTTAATATTTGTTTTTAAGACAGGGTAATAAAACTTTATAGACATGTGTAAAAGACTAGTAGTACACCCGAAAACCGCGCCAAGGGAAAAGGAAGGATGGTTAAAAAAAAGTAGAGATTATTAATTCACCTAAAGTCATTTTTTAAGGTTTAAGGTAATTTTAGTCATAGAATTCATGACTTGGATTAAAGTTTAATAATTAAACTTTCGAATAAATTGTCAACTCTAAATAAATACAATATTAACAATTTAGTAAAATATAAATCGTTGCATAGTCTACTTTTTGAATAACCCATTTTTGGGAGAGAAAACGGTATAGTTGAGAGATAGTGACAATTTATGTATGAAGTGGCTTTTCAAAAGTAAACAATGAAATGTCTAATGTTTAAAATAATTTTTAAAATCCGAATAAAGTGACACTAGCATTGGCAACTACTTTTTTTCTTTTTAAATGTTTATACTTACTCACTACTTTTCGTTTATTTACTTTTACAAGTATTTTTTTTTAATTTCATTTTAATAACTTATTTTTTTAGATAACTCTGAAACAAACAAATAATTATTTTACAATTTTGAGTTGAATCAAATAGATTTTCGACGTCATACGGAACGCGTTTGATTTTTTCTTTTTCATTTGAAAATAGTTTATGCTAAAAATACGATGTCATGTTGTCTGTCGTATTTCTCTTTTTTTCATTTGAAAATTCAAAATGTTAATAAACAAATTGTAAACAAAGATTTCTTCCTACAAGTAGCAATACACATGAAAAAATTTAAATTGCTTAAAAAATCTCAATAATGGCATATATAGAAAGAGCTTGATGATCTAAGAAAGAATCTTTTTAAATTTTTTAAAATCTGACTAAAAATAAGGAAGTTATGACTATTTATGTGCCTCGCACAATTGGATATTTTCCCCTCTTTAATACCATATGCGTTTCGTCACAATTTTTACACTAATTTTTCAGTAAAACTGTTATATCTTTGTTAAAACACAAGATTAAGCAATGAAATTTACCATATAAGTGTATTTTTGTACAAGGAATCAGAATATGCCACTGAAAATCTCCAGAAATTAATGGTTTCCAAGTAATCTGCACTAAGTGCACATAAATATGCTGCAATACCTTAAAAATACCATGAATCCATTAAAAGAAAGAAGTTAAAAAACTCAAAGTTGAATTGTAATACATTTTATGTACAAGAAACTAAAATCTAATACTAGGACTGTTTAAAAATGAATATATTGCAAGATTTCTTTAGCATTATTGTAGATTTACACCTTCTGCTAACTCACCCCCTTACCTCCCCAAAATATGAGATTCTACTTTTTTTATTTAGGCAATTACATGTTAACACCCTGAAAAACTTGGCAGAAAGAAAGAAACAAAAACAATTATTTTAGAATTTAAAGTGGGGATCAGTTTCACATAAAATAATCCCCCCATTTCAATGCCATTCTAGCGTTTTAGGACAGTTAATTATTTTTTCTATGGGAGATAAATCCTGTGCGTTTTTCTTGTTTTTTTTCTTCTTTTTTTTTTAGACGATTATAAGGGTTTTTGTGGGAGGAGGGGGGCTTACCACTTGAACTTCAGGTTAGTGGTAGGGCTAGGGGCAATTAAGTGTGAACACCCTGAAAACTTAGCAGAAAGAAAAAAAAACAATTCATTTAGAATTTCGAGTGGGGGATTAGTTTCACATATATTTAATGCAGAATAATTCACCATTTCCGGGCCATTCTAGCGTTTTAGGGCATTAATCAATTTTTTTCTATGGCAAATAGACCCTGTGCGGTTTTTTTTATGGGCGTCTTCTTTTTTTTTCTTTTTTTAGACGATTATGTATGGTTTTAATGGGCTTTTTTGTAGGATTAGGGCTTCCTACTCGGACTTAGGGTTAGTGATAAGGTTAAGGAAGGGGTTTTGTTTTGGATGGAGGTTGCCATTCGGACTTAGTGTTAGAGTTAAGGGAGTTTTTTAGGAGTGGCTTGCCACTCATATTTAAGGTTAATGGTACGATACGTTCAAGATGGCATTTTTAGGAGGTGGGCTTGTTAGTCGTTAGTCGTACCTAGAGTTAATGGTAGAGTAATTATTTATTTTATAAATTTCACTAAAAGGCAAGAATGGCCGGGAAATCGGAGATCATTTTACATTAAATTTATATGCGAAACTGATCCCCCACTCTAAATTCTAAAATATTTTTTGTTGTTTTTTTTCTTTTTTTCGCCAAAACTTTAAGACGTAATCGCCTAAAAAAGTAGAATCTTAATTTTTTTTTTAAATTGGCGACTAGAAATTCATTACTACTAGAAGTTCGAAAGTTGAGTGAAAACCAGTATTTTTTTAAGTATTTTTTATAAAAGAACCAAATAGGATTAACTTTTTTAAGCACAAAAAGTATTATCTTTTTTTACAAGACGCTGCTGCTGATTGATTGTTATATCAGCAATACTAGTAGCCATTGTTGACTTTCGCTCAAAAAAAGGACAATATTTTTTAGGATAAGATAATTTAAAATTACTATTACCGAAAGACAAAACAACGTATAATTATAATTTTAATGCATAAAAAAAGATGAAAGATTAATTTATTTACTAGTTGGGTACGAAAAATGTAACAACATTTTCTATATTCATATTCTAAAATGTTTAAAATTCGTTCTAGAATGAAAATAAACAAAAATCGCCTCGTGTTTATAGCAGTAATTGCAGTAATATATTTGTTCAATCTGTCCTCTTACTAATATAACATTTTTTGGTAATATTCAATTTTATTCAAATCGTAAAATCTTTTCAACTGTGTTTCCTTGTATATGGTGGCTTACTGTATTAAAAACACAATACCGAACGGTTACGGTTTTTAAAAAAAAAAACCGATTCGGTATTCGGTATGGAGACGAAACCGAAAAACCGCGGTTTTTCGGTAAAACCGCCCATCTCTAATATATATATATATATATATATATATATATATATATATATATGCTTTTAAAATAATTAACGGACATCTCTCTAAGGTCCTTTCAACTATCAGCTCGTCAGGAGAAAACCGATAGTTCAGATAACTAAATAATATTGGCGAAAGTGAAGAGCACAATAGCAATTGAACGTGCTAACTTCTTCTGGGGTTCTATTTTCTCAAATGAGACACTACTCTCCAAGTTCCTTGGATAATGTCTCTGGAAGGAAATCTATGTTTGTTGACTTGGCACACCAATACATTAACGCTTCCATTGAACACAGTGACTTTGTCTGGAATGAAACGAAATTTAAAACTGTAAAAGCGTTAAAGTCAAATACAGAAATTTACATTTGCAAACCAGAGCAACATGCGGGGGTTGTGTCAATGGATGGTAATTATTACATTGAGAAAGTATTATCTTTTCTCAACGATACAACTAAATAGAATCCAATCGACTAGGGGAACAGATCCGAAAGGCTCTATGTACCAAAGTGTAAATTAAGCCTACCTTTCTAGATCTCGGTCCAAAAGAAGGCCAGTTTACAAGCAAGTAAAAGTAGGCTCCTTTTATACTTGGCCCCGTCGAGTCAACCGATAATACTTGTATGAACGAAATCAAGATGCAGAAGCGTTTACTTTCTTTATTTTAATAGAAGCTATTTTCGAAGAGAGGTCTATGATAGGATCAAAACCTTTGGGTCATTAATAAATAGATTATATAGTATTCCTAAAATACACAAGGAGGGTGTTCCACTGAGACCTATACTAGCTATGATAACATTCTTTGGCTCAGTGTGGGCTAAAAATCTTGGAGTCTGTGCGTGAGTTACGCACTGACTCCCTGACTCCTATCGGTATGTGAAAGGCCTACGTTGGTTAGATTCGGTTTCTGAGACTTCCTTTATGTGCTCGTTTGATGTTTCTTGTCTCTTCACCAATGTACATTTTGATGTCTCTAGTCTCTTCACCAATGTACCTTTTGATGTCTCTAGTCTCTTCACCAATGTACCTTTTGATGTCTCTAGTCTCTTCACAAATGTACCTTTTGATGTCTCTAGTCTCTTCACCAATGTACATTTTGATGTTTCTAGTCTCTTTACCAATGTACCTTTTGATGTCTTTAGTCTCTTCACCAATGTACGTTTTGATGTCTCTAGTCTCTTCACCAATGTATCTTTTGATGTCTCTAGTCTCTTTACCAATGTACTTTTTGATGTCTCTAGTCTCTTCACCAATGTACCTTTTGATGTCTCTAGTCTCTTCACCAATGTATCTTTTGATGTCTCTAGTCTCTTTACCAATGTACCTTTTGATGTCTCTAGTCTCTTCACCAATGTATCTTTTGATGTATCTAGACTCTTCACCAATGTATCTTTTGATGTCTCTAGTCTCTTCACCAATGTACATTTTGATGTCTCTACTCTCTTCACCAATGTACCTTTTGATGTCTCTAGTCTCTTTACAAATGTATCTTTTGATGTCTCTAGTCTCTTTACCAATGTATCTTTTGATGTCTCTAGTCTCTTCACAAATGTAACTTTTGATGTCTCTAGTCTCTTCACCAATGTATCTTTTGATGTCTCTAGTCTCTTCACCAATGTATCTTTTGATGTATCTAGACTCTTCACCAATGAATCTTTTGATGTCTCTAGTCTCTTCACCAATGTACCTTTTGATGTCTCTACTCTCTTCACGAATGTACCTTTTGATGTATCTAGACTTTTGACCAAGTTATCTTTTGATGTCTCTAGTCTCTTTACCAATGTACTTTTTGATGTCTCTAGTCTCTTCATCAATGTACCTTTTGATGTCTCAAGTCGCTTCACCAATGTACCTTTTGATGTCTCTAGTCTCTTCACCAATTTACATTTTGATGTCTCTAGTCTCTTCACTAATGTATCTTTTTATGTCTCTAGTCTCTTCACCAATGTACCTTTTGATGTCTCTAGTCTCTTCACCAATGTACCTTTTGATGTCTCTAGTCTCTTCACCAATGCACCTTTTGATGTCTCTAGTCTCTTCACCAATGTACCTTTTGATGTCTCTGGTCTCTTCACCAATGTACCTTTTGATGTATTTAGTCTCTTCACCAATGTACCTTTTGATGTCTTTAGTCTCTTCACCAATGTATCTTTTGATGTCTCTAGTCACTTCACTAATGCACTTTTAGATGTCTCTAGTCTCTTCACCAATGTACCTTTTGATGTCTCTAGTCTCTTCACTAATGTACCTTTTGATGTCTCTAGTCTCTTCACCAATGTACCTTTTGATGTATTTAGTCTCTTCACCAATGTACTTTTTGATGTCTTTAGTCTCTTCACCAATGTACATTTTGATGTCTCTA
>OY744543.1:22853103-22860603 GCA_963556195.1 Sepiola atlantica
GGTCAAAAAAATGTAGACATTATTTATATTAGTTCCAACAATTCAAACACAACGACTATTTGGCGTACGATCGTTTCCAAGACAATTTGGAACTATTTGTTTTTGTATTGTAGAAGTGACGTCCGATGTTGTGTGGACTTAACGGAGTAAATGTCTCTTTTAAATGTGAACTTAAATCGCGCATGGTCGCTAGTAGGTATACATTTTCTACAATTCCACAAGACCAGGAAGGATTCTTACGAAAAAATAAGGTTAATACCTTTTATTTGTTTAAATCTCTGATGAAGCTTGTTATACCGAGCGAAATTATTAGAAAAAAAATCAACATGAAAAAAAAAATTATTTTGATTTTAATAAAAATATCTACATCATGCACATGTTTTTTTTGACAGCATTTTGCCTCTTTCTTTCAGGTTTAAATTTTAAAGATGCTTAAAAAATGAACTTTCACAAATGTATATATATATATATATATATATATATATATATATATATATATATGTAAAGATAGATGAAAGAAGAGGGATGAACATGTACGAATGACAAATTTATTTCAACTTCGATAGTTCAATGCAAGGTGTACTCGGTAAAAAAAATATGTGTATTATTCTTTCCTTAAGCCAAGGCTTTTCATAGATTAAAATCTTATCATCAGAGGAATTACATAGTGTTGTGGGGTACAAATCACCCCTATTGAAGAACTAATGGAAGCAACCATCTATAATAAATACCATGGTTGCAAAGACTCAAACAGAGGACATTCCTATTCATGTTTTACCGCATGGTAGGAATCCGGTCATCTCCTACCACATTTAGTGGCGTTACTGTATTGCTATGAATAAATACATTGTATATTTTAACCTGTCACAATTTGTGGTTGTTATCTTTGTGACCCCTAGCACGGGTCTACAACACATAGATAGATAAGTTGGTAGTGGAAAAGCCAAAATTCAAAATTTGAAAAAATATTAAGTAATGGAGAGTTAGAAAGTTCGTGTAAAAAAGATATGAGGTCTGTCCAGATGGTAAATGTCCGTTGATGAGGTTTCCAATGAAAGGAGATTTACAGATGGAAAAGAAGGGGTTTCGTGAAGGCAGCATAGAAAAAAAGTTCAAGAATGAAGTAAATCCAATAGAGAGATGTTTAGTTCAGTCGTAGGTGGAGCGCACTTATTCGGAATTAATTTTGGGAATTCGGGCCATTTTAAAAATACTTCCGTGGACCGAAAGTGGAATTGAAGTTGAACTGTGTACATTAAACGTTGGCAGTGAGATATTTAAACAATTCTAAGAAAAACGAAATCCTTTAGTTGAAAACGAGGCCAAATGAGGAAGAGGGGTGGGAAGGGATAAAGAAAAAGCATAAAGGAAAGAGGGTGATGGGGTTCATTGAATGAGCTATAGCTGATGCTGGGAAGGCAGAGGGGGATTGTTTTGATACTGTTTATTGCTGGCAAGCACTAAAGCCGATGCGAGTTGGTGTGGGGTAATTAGAAGCAGAAGTGGAATTCAGGTCATTGAGTGAATATAATATTTCTGAATAAGGGGGGGGGCGTAGTTAAAACGGATTTTGAACGAGCTTATATCTAATTTCGAAAGTTTAAAAGGGTTTCAGTTGGGAAATAAGGGTTCAAGTGAATGTGAATTTGGAATTTACGTGTTAAGTATGTGATAAATCGGACAAAAACTAGTGTTTCAGAGTTAGATGTATAAAGATTTTAAAGAATTCCCAGTTGGTTAAATATTAAGTGTATGACTAAATAAGAAAACTTAATGTATAACAGAAATTAGGATTGGGAACAACGTTAGTCTGCTTGCAACTATTGATTTCTATTACAAGTATTATGGGGTAGGGTTGCGTTGAATTTTGTAAACTTAAGTGAAGCACTAGTACGTTGAAATTATAAATAGATTTTTAGGGGGAGCAAATGGACCATTTAAGGAGTAATCAGGTGAGAGTAGTTTAAAGGTGAGAGAAATGGAATCTATGAGAAAGATATTTTCGGTAGAGCGAAGCATATACAGAGTCGATGGAATGAATACAAGGAAGATAAAAAAAAAGCAATGGATAAGTATGTGCGAAGGTTGGCAACCCACACACTACAACATTTCCATTCTTTCATTTAAGTATAAACAATAAACAAAATTCACGACTGAAAATTATCCTTGAGATTCAAAGAAACTGTAATTACATACAATAAAACAAAGGTTTTTCTATCGAAAACAAAACAAAAAACATGTAATTGTTTTCTTTATACTCTATTTGTTTATCTCTGTACTAAGTTTTAAACATTAGAAAACAATGAACTCACAATTAATATTAGTATTTATCTATTGGCGTTTTATAGTAATATCGTGCGATCGGCGTAAAATGAAAATATAAATACTCCTAGGCAACGCCGGCTCGGGGCAGCTAGTTTTTAACTGTAATTACATGCAATAAAATAAAGGTCTGCTATCGAAAAAAAGCAAAGTGTCATTGTTATTTTTATCTTTAATTTTTCTTTCTGTGATAAGTCTAAATTACCGATTCCGATACAATTACTGATCCTGTCTAAATTCCCGATTCCGGTACAATTACTGATTCTGTTCTAAATTCCCGATTCCGATACAATTACTGATTCTGTTCTAAATTCCCGATTCCGATACAATTACTAATTCTGTTCTAAATTCCCGATTCCGATACAATTACTGATTCTGTTCTAAATTCCCGATTCCGATACAATTACTAATTCTGTTCTAAATTCTCGATTCCGATACAATTACTGATCCTGTTCTAAATTCCCGATTCCGATACAATTACTGATCTTGTTCTAAATTCCCGATTCCGATACAATTACTGATTCTGTTCTAAATTCCCGATTCCGATACAATTACTGATTCTGTTCTAACTTCCCGATTCCGATACAATTACGATTTTGATTCTTTTTAAATCTCTAAATATTTAGCTATAGAGTTGTTGTTTGTTTTTTTTTGGGGGGGGGGGGGCGGGGGGGAAGGAGTCCGAAAAACAGCTTCGTAATGAATAATTGTTGCAGTTCAGCGTCAACGTAATATTTCGAATATTTGTTTTTATTTTTTATTATTTTGTTTTAATTTATTCTTATTTCTCTAATTCAAATATAATTTTAGATGAACAAATCAGTTTAGATTTCACCGATGTGTCATTTGTGTGGATGCCATTCTTGTAAACATTATTTAATTAACAAAAACATTACTGGGATATAATGAGAATTATTTGAAAATGAAAACATAACTAATTGAAACGTGAAAAATCAGTACAATTTTATAAATGAAAGTACGGGTATAAAATATAGATAGAATATAGTAACGGGGCTGCCCAGGCAATTTTTAAAGGTCACAGGTGCTCTTCCTCTAGGGTGCTGACTTTTAAAATCCCACTTTCCCGACCTTGTGTCACATCTTACCGCTGTAGGAGGTAGATAAATAAATAGTAACATAATTCAGAAAACTAATGGCGTAACAATATGAGGATTACCATAAAAACACATGTAATATGTGCATATATTTTCGCAAACGTAAAAATACACTGGGGAGGGGGGAGGGAGATCTATAGATTTTAGTTTTACTGGTCGTTTAAAATTAATAAATATTCATCATTTTATTATCAGTACCAGCAATGGAAAATTAAGTTTTAAATAAAAACAAACATGAAAAAAAATGTAGAAGAATCGTTTTTGGCATCGCGAAGTAGGTACAAAATTTTCCGATTCCAGTATCGATTCCGATACCCTAAAAAGTTTCGATTTTTCCAATTCCGATTCCCGATTCCCGATTCCGATTAATCGTTCCAACACTAGACTATACAAATTTCAGACTTTGACTAATATTTTTCTATTCCATAAGACTTTCGCACTAAACCGCCGAAGCCAATTTCTTCAGCAACATTGTCCCTGTTTCTACCAACCTGTTAATCTGTGCATGGAGCTTTTTTATGCGATTTAATTTGTCTTTCTGTTGCTTTAAACGGCTAATCGAGGGGTTGTAAAAATTCCCGCATAACTTTTAAAAGTGCCCCCTTTTTTTTTACTTTTATTCATCGCAACCTGGACATAAAGGGCCTACTCTGATTAAAAGTCAGATTTAAAGGGGTCATCCTAAGTGGGGAGTTAAACAACAAGATGTTTGTTCACATTACATTAAAGTTTCAAATACAGTCGGGGAAACACGAAACAGGGAGGGAATTCCAAAAGCAATCGGTCCGAAGAAAAGAAGCTATTAGAGTTGCATATTTTCAGGCATCTGGGGACCTCTACGGTGAAGGGGTGGAATTTTGCTGCTAGTCGGGATGGTCAGGGATATTTACGTTGAGGAGGTATAAGTGCAGTAAGTTCGCCGAAACACATTCCGTGGAAGTACTTGTGAAGCGAGCACAGGGATGCAACATTGCGGCGATGCGACAGGGGTTGGAGCTTGGTAGACAATACGGGACCTATTAGGTTAGATACTCTTTGTTACACCCTGTCCAAGGGGGGAATACTAGTGGTTAATGAACCAGCTGAAATGTAGCAACAATACTACATGTATTCGTGAATAGTGACTTTATACGGATATAGGATATTGACAGGTGTGAGAAGTTTTTTTTTCTAGCCTGGTAGAGGGAACCCACCTTCTTCGCAGCAGACTTGTCAGTATCTTCTACGTACTATGTTTTTAGTTGCTCATCCAGTGATGATGTGATTTCAAAACGTCAGGGAGCCGAAATAATGTTCTTGAAAAGTCTTTCTATTTCATTATAAAAGACATAACAACATAACGACTTAGATGTCGATGGTCGTTTATCAGGGTTAGAACTCGCATTTCTCTGCAGAAGGAAAAAGAAAATAGAGTCCTATCTCATTCTATCTGATAGTCAATGTTAAACACCTCTACGTGGTGTTACCTCCGCGCTCGAACTGTCTCCTTAATTTAAAAGGCCCTCTTTTTCTTCTCTATGACGTAAATTACTATTTGATTGTCTCTTGGCTAAGATCAAAGTGTAGTATCTGTTCCGATTGATACTGCACCCCATGGACTGGTATTGTCTTGGCCTTCGGGGCTTCATTTACGCCGGTCTATGGGTCTGTCCTGTGCAGTTCTAGGAGGTCCACCCTCTCAGGCTTCGCCTCCCCTCTTTAGGGAGATGTAAGTTTATTGCTTACTGCCTGAGGCGCCCCTACCGGGGAATGCCGACGGGGTTGCCCAGGAAATCTTTAATGGCCAGAGTGTTCACCTCTCGGGCGCTGGCTTTTCAAACCCCACTTTCCCGACCCGACCATGGGTCACATCTTACTTGTGGGGGTAAGATAAAACTGGCCTTGTGCCTATCTCCTGGAGAGGAGTAAATAATTACTATTTGATTGTCTCTCTCAACTTCAGTTACTATAGTCTAAGTCGTCTGGCTTTTCAATCTTCCCATACATCTTTCGTTCTTGATCGTTGTCAGAAAACGGAACTAACAATATAACGGAACTAAACTAGTTAACTTGCACACCTCAATCTACTAGACTTCCTCTGAATACTGACCGCATTTTACCACGTAGAAGTTAAAATAAATAAATAAAATTATTTACAAATGTTATATGCGTGGTCACGGAATCGTATTTTATCTGTGGTTAGTGTCGCATACCCCTGCTGTTTTCAGTGACAAGAAGGGTCAATAAAGGTCAGGCGATTTCCTGTCTGATAAAGTGTGCGACTAAAATTTGAGAATGCTATCATTATAATCATGGAATCACAGTTATAATTCTACGTTTATTACAACCCTTTTGGGAAATGTCACCAGTTATGGACGCGAAACCTGAGACTTGTCTAAAGGCTCTAAGTGTAACATCCATCGATTTGGGGTTAAATAAACCGGCTTCACATATTAAATACGTAAATACGTTTTTATTTTGAAAACTTCTTAGAAAATATATCGTCATTATTGATGGATAGGTATACAAAAAACTATATAGAAACTATTAAAATTGTCTGTCTACCCAAGTTTCACTCCTTCGCAAGTCATGTTCTACGAGTGTGTCACTACTTATGAAGGCCCAAAGGCCACTCGAGGATGAAGGTTTATGAGAATGCCAGTTGGAAATGAATAATACCTTGATAAAGTAAGAAACGGTGGATAAAATTTATTACTTAAGTAAATGGTTCGATAAGACTTTATTAACATCGGATTTAAAGACGACCATGTTGTAGTCGTCTGGGAAGAAATCTCGTGGTATCGTATTCCACCGATAGGAAGTTCTTGGGAAGAATCTTTGTCCATGAAAGTTACATTTAGTTTTAGGTACACAGAAGAAGAAAGGAAAATTGTTTACAGTGGTTGTAGCTAGACGAGTTTTTGTTGTGAATGTTTTACAGGGAAGCCAAAAGATTGGTGCTTAGTTTGTAGTACAATGATAAGCACCCGTTTAGGGGAGCTGGAGTTCCCCACATTTTAAAGCCTTGTGCCTGACTTTTATTGATCTCGTGGAGCAACACGTAAAATCAGAGAAAGTGTTATTGCCGAATCAAAATGTCACTAGAGCAGTCAGTAGACAAAAGTGTGTCGTCAATCAGCTCGTTTTGTAGCAGCGGTACGACTACAGCGACAGCCGCCATTACGATTTTGAATCTGTGCTTAATTCATAAGCTCAGCGCTGATTGGTGCAAGCATTTCACTTCCTTTCTGGCTTGCCTAATCAGGGGTCATCTCTCATGCGAACTGAGCACGTGATTATAGATTATAAAACTCTCAACTCTTTCTTCACTTTCTCTTTTCTTTCCCACGTGCCGGGCCTGACAGCAACTCCACATTGCACGGACTAACCGCAACAGAAACTACATAGGAATTCAACATGGCCACTCATACCGCAGACACACGTGGACTTAATACAATGCAACACGCACATACCTACATACACACATGGACATGACCTGACTTCCACACATGTTTACTGTATTGTAAACATTCTTCATATATGAAATATTTCTCCTTTATTATAAACAGAAAATTTTCGGACTTCCTCGTCTGTGTGCAGTCACATATTCTTTCTATATAGACTCTTCTTTCTTCCTTACTAACGGGACATTTATTTAACACCATGTGGGATTTCTAACCTTTCTCCTCGTCCATACAAATAGACGCGTTCATTCATTAACACCCTTCTCTTTTATTCTCTATTTATTTACATGTTTACAAAGACGGCCAATAAATGTTAGAATGAGACTTTGTCCTTTTCTACAATTTTTTTTTTACTAATCTCTGACAGTTCCTTGTTCTGAAGACTTCCAGTCAAGTAAAAGATGTTAATTTGGTGCCGTGATCAGAATAAAAGCAAAATAGATTTTAGGTTTTATCATTTTGATAAACGCGAAAACACAAAACAGGGACAACACTGAGTTTATTTTGTGTTTTGGTAATAAATTGTTTTGCTGTCATGATCAGGGAATTGCGTTGTAATTGATAGTATGTATAAATCCGCCACGGCTAAAAGAAGGTATGGTTATAGGTATGGTTATAGG
>OY744543.1:22865603-22938103 GCA_963556195.1 Sepiola atlantica
ATTGATTAGGATAGATAGATAGATAGATAGATAGATAGATAGATAGATATATAGATAGATAGATAGATTGGCGACTCTGGAAAAGACTTCATAAAACAAAAATAATGACAATAATTTGATTCTTCTAAAAATGATATTCTAAAATTTAAAAAAATCTTTTCATATTCGTGATATGACAAAAAATAAATATTAATTATCGCAAACAATGATTAGTGAAAGGTTATTTATGCACAGGGTAATTTTGGCTAAGATCAAAGTGTAGTATCTGTTCCGATGGATACTGCACTCCATAGACTGGTATTGTCTTGTCCTTCGGGGCTTGACTTACGCCGGTCAATGGGTATGTCCTGTGCAGTTCTAGGAGGTCCACACTCCCAGGCTTTGCCTTCTCGCCCTTTGAGAAGGGGTTAGTTTATTGCTAATCGCCTGAGGCGCCCCTACCGGGGAATACCGACGGGGCTGCCCAGGCAATTTTTAATGGCCAGATTGCTCACCTTCTCGGGTGCTGGCTTTTCAAACCCCACTTTCCTGACCTTGGGTCACATCTTACTTCTGGGAGTAAGATAAAACTGTCCTGTGCAGTTCTAGGAGGTCCACCCTCCCAGGCTTCGCCTCCCCTCTTTGGGGAGGAGTAAGTTTATTGCTTATTGCCTGAGGTGCCCCTACCGGGGAATGCCGACAGGGCTGCCCAGGAAATTTTTAAACCCCACTTTCCCGACCCTTACTTGTGGGAGTAAGATAAAAACTGGCCTTGTGCCTGACTCTTGAAGAGGAGTAAATCAATACTCATACTAAAAAATAACAACAGCAAAAGGAACAAGTAATACAGCAATAAAAAAACACAGACATCCTGAGTTCAGTTTATTCACTTTAAAACAAGTAAAGCAAAACAAGAACACAAGACCGACCCGTAATAGAAAAGAATGTGTAATGGATTCAGTTTATTCACTTTCATTGACAATGTCATATATAAAGAAGGTCTGTATGAACAGCATCATTTTCGTGGAACAAAATGATGTTATGCTATGACTTGTGTAATATTTTGGTACTTCTTGGTAGGCAGAAACAAGACTTTTAGAGTACTTTTTTTAGATAGGGGTAATAAGATTTTCAGGTCAACTTTTTTGGGTAGGGATAACAAGATTTTCGGACCCCCCCTTTTTGGTTAGGGTAACAATACTTTCACACCATCTTTCCTTAGTATGGGTAATAAGATTTTCGTGCGCCCCTTTTTGGTAGAGATCACAAAACTTTTGAACCACATGTTTGGTTAGGAATAACAATGTAAAACCATGCCACCCCTCTCGCCAATTGCCGACCCCCAACGTTGTGTGTGCTGTGGTTTTCTTCTCTTCCATCTCTCAACGTTGTGTGTACTGTGGTTTTCTTCTCTTCCATCTCCCAACGTTGTGTGTGCTGTGGTTTTCTTCTCTTCCATCTCTCAACGTTGTGTGTGCTGTGGTTTTCTTCTCTTCCATCTCTCAACGTTGTATGTGCTGTGGTTTTCTTCTCTTCCATCTCTCAACGTTGTGTGTGCTGTGGTTTTCTTCTCTTCCATCTCTCAACGTTGTGTGTTCTGTGGTTTTCTTCTCTTCCATCTCTCAACGTTGTGTGTTCTGTGGTTTTCTTCTCTTCCATCTCTCAACGTTGTGTGTGCTGTGGTTTTCTTCTCTTCCATCTCTCAACGTTGTGTGTTCTGTGGTTTTCTTCTCTTCCATCTCTCAACGTTGTGTGTGCTGTGGTTTTCTTCTCTTCCATCTCTCAACGTTGTGTGTGCTGTGGTTTTCTTCTCTTCCATCTCTCAACGTTGTGTGTGCTGTGGTTTTCTTTTCTTCCATCTTTCGTACTCGTTCTTGTTCTCGTTCTGGCGGTGTCGTCTATTTCATTGACGATAACCGAGGGCACAATCACTGATTTACAAGTTAAGATAAACTAAACAACGCAAACTCACAAGAAAAATACAAACTCCAATCCATCGTGTTTTGAGTGTGTGTGCGACATCGCGTAAAGAAAAGGTCTCCCAAACGCTAGCATCCATGTCTATGTTAAGATAATTAATATGTTGAAGCATCGCCGTCGCTCGGTTGAAGTCAGCTCATCTCGGGTCTGCGCCCATCTGCTCTGATCTGATCGTCTTATCTGCGAGCCGCAAACGTAAACTCGTCAACTGTTGTAAACCGTTGTAACCTCGTTAAGTATCGTAAACCTCCGAATATATTTAGTTTTGACTAGCCATCCTTAGTCCGATCTTTTGTCTTAGTCAATAGAAACTAACTACTTCTGCACGACTCCTACACATCTTATTTCTGATCGTCTTTGTGTGCGTTGGTGAGCATTTCCCTTTATTGTCGTTTTACTTATCTTATTTCCGACGGCTGCTTCTTTTTTGTGAATCATTTCCTATCATTGTCCCGAGTTTCGGCTCAGGGTGGGGGGAGGGGGCATCCATAGTATCACAACAAAGTTTTCGGACGATTTCACACCACCCTTTTTGGCTGGTGCAGCAACACTTTTGGACCATTCTGTTGGGTAGGATAACAAGACTTTCGGACCACCCTTTTTGGTTGGTGTAGCAAAACTTTTGGACCATCCTTTTGGGTTGGATAACAAGACTTTCGGACCACCCATTTAGGTTGGTGTAGCAAAACCTTTGGACCATCCTGTTGGGTAGGATAACAAGACTTTCGGACCACCCATTTTGGGTAGGACTAACAAGACTTTCATACGGCTCTTTTTTGGTAGAGTAACAAGACTTTCAGATCACTTTTTTGATTAAGGGTAACAAGACTTTCAGATTACCCTTTTGGGCTGGTTAGCTAGACTTACGGACCACCAATTTTGGTAGAGATAGCAAGACTTTTGGACCCCCTATTTTGTTGAGTAAAAGTTTCGGATCACCCTGTACATTTTGAAACTGGCTCTTTTAACACTTTTATAGTCTAGTACAACCGCTGGATATACAGATATAAGGAAACAAGAAACGAAATTAAGACAAGCCGCGCGTGCGTGGCCCCTCTCTGTATGTGACTCGATGTGGCGAGTGTAAAATGCAATAAATTTGGGCAATTTGGGGCATTTTTGACCCCTTTTGAACCCCTGGGGGCGCGAACCAGAATTTCTCTGAGGTCAAGGATGCTCATTTTATATTCAGAACAATTGCCTCCACATTTTGGCCAAAATTCAGAAAAATTGAATGGGTGGATCAAACGTTATGAGAGAAAGGGGTCATTTTTTGCCATTTTGGGGGCTTTTGACCCCCTGGGGGCTCGAACCAGATTTTTTCCAAGGTCAGCGATACTTATTTTCTATTAGGAACAATTGCCTCCACATTTTGGCCAAGTTTAAGAGAAATTGAATGGATGGATGAAAAGTTATGGTGCAAAAAATGTCATTTTTTGCCATTTCGGGGCCTTTTGACCCCCTGGGGGGCTAACCAGATTTTTTTTCAAAAATCGGACAATGTCACTTTATAACCTGACCAAAGTTACAACTTCATGCAAAATTTCAGAGAAATTCAATGGATGGTTGCGGAGAAAAATCTGGACGGACGAACATGCCTCAAAACATAAGTCCCCCGATTTTATAAATCGAGGGACCAATAAGATAAAACGAATGTCTAAAGAAAAGAAAGAAATCGGTAAGTTTAATCCGTTTTGCGTACTGGATGGTTAACACGCGAAACTAAAATGGCTGTTGTAGAGACATCGTTTATTCAAGGATACGCAAAGACGAACGCAATTATTATCCGACGCCATTGTAGGCCTCTTCTCTTTCTAAAAAAAAAAAATACCCGCTTCTGACAGGTGGATTGATGTTAACGAGCCTCTTTACTCTAACTCTGTGCGTGAGACATTCACACGACGCAATTCTCTGAAGTAGTGCGTTTGGAACGGTTGGACTTCGGAAAAGTGTTTTAGAAATAAAAATAAAAAAAACTAAGTACACGATGATGTAATCTAAATACAGAATATTAAGATTCACGTTTGTTCTTAAGAAAATCGTATAAAAACGAACGCCACTAGTTTCATTATAACTAAAGAGTAAAAAAAAGATTCTCTTGTTGACAATCCGGTGGCAGTGAAGACTTCTGGGGTTGTTGGCCCTCGTTCGATTTCGTTCCCTCAAAAAATTCGTTGGATTACGTCTCGGTTAAAGAGCGAGTCTGGCGAGAGGTTAGGGTTACTATTGCAGTGTTTCTCACTGCTGGGTCCGGAGTGATGCGTTCGACATCACTGCGGATGGCAAGAGATGAATGAAATATATTCGTAAATTTCATAAATTCAACATCTCTTTATTACTTCAAACAATTTAGCAATATTCTATGTGTAATAAAAGAAACTCAATATTTTGTAATATTTTTTGTGTAATATGTTCGTAAATCACATAAACTCTACAAACTCTTCGTATTATTTAAACAATTTAGTAATATTTTATATGATATAAATTCGTAAATTAAATAACTTCAACAGATTCTTCTCAGTAATTTAAATAATTTAGCAAGATTTAATGTCTAATAAGTTTGTAAATTTAATAAATTTAACAGATTATTCTTATAAATTCAAATAATTAAGCTATATTTAATGTGTAATAAGTTCGTAAATTTAATAAATTTAACAGATTCTTCTTATAAATTCAATAATTTAGCAATATTTCATGTTTAAAAAGTTTGTAAATTCAATAAAAATGGAAAAGGGAAGATCAAAAACTCAAAGATGCATCCCAATATTTCGCTCAACTGTTATGAAGGCTTTTTCAAGAGTGACAAGTCGAAAAAATGGCAAAAGACAACAATTACATGTCTTTTGCTGCTTTTTCCGACTTTATAGTCTTTTAAAAGACCTCGTAGCAGTTTTAATTTAAATTTAAATTCCTTGGTAATTAAAGATGCAAAAGGAACTGAAATCGATATGCATATACATATATGTGTGTGAGTGTATTTGTGTGTTTGCTTACGTGCGTAGGTGTGTATAATATTCTAACCAAAAAAAGATTCATTATAAAAATACTATGATCCATTTATGAAATCTGAACAACACAGTCACAAAAATACTACATGGGAGAAACTTGTTCAGATTAAAACGAAGATTCTATATTCACAAATGTACATTATCTAACAATTTATTGTTAACTATTGTGTAGGTTGTGCCGTAGTTGAGTTCAACATCTTAAATTGGGTATGTAGATTTTTTAGAAGGTATCTTATTATTCAGAACATAAAACATGTAAAAACTTTACTAACTAGAAGTAAAATACTAAAGAATTGTAGACGTAGAATAACATTTACTTTGGGATAGCTATCATAAAATTAGGACTAAAAAATAAACCACTTAAAAAAGTAGAACTAATGAAAGGTAAAAACGTCAATCAGTTCGAATAAGAAAATGGGATGACTGGATAAGAAAACCTATTGTTCTTATTTTTTTTTTTTGCGTTAGTCCTGGGCAATGGCAGGGGTCTGAAATAATGGATTTTTTTCTCCACTTGGCACGATCACAAGCTTGGTTCGATTTAAGGCTGGTTTTACAGAGATCATTGTATGGGGGCGTCGGTCCCTCTCATCATCGGCCTTCCTATCGGTCGCTGCCCGGTGATTTCTTACGTAAAAGCAAGTTTCGCAACGGTGTCGTCGTCGGTACTCAGGACATGTCCAAACCATCTGAGCCGCCATTCTCTCATCTTGCCCAAAGTCGGCGCAATGCCGTAGCACCTTCGGATGTCGTCATTAAAAATGTGGTCAGTGTAATTTCCTAGATTCAACGGAGAATTTTAGTTTTCATAACGGCATATCTTCGCTCTGTCTTCCTCGTTGTCGGCAGACACTCGGGGCTGTACAAAGCGACGAATCTCAGAACAGTCCGGTAGATCTTCGACTTTAGACGGTAGCTGACCTTGCGGTCACAGAGAATCGTGGTGGTGATGGTAATGCCAGATAGCAAAGGGGGTGCCCGGATGGAGGGTGCCTTAAAGGGGGCTTAAAGCGCAAGTCGGTAAGTCACATGACTTCCACCAAAGAGGCTCTTTCTTTTTTTGCCTGCCGACAACCGGACTAAACAGACGGAGACGTTGCTGTCCCGGCTATCCCCAGCTATCCCCGGCGGGGGGTTGGGACGGTAGCGTACAGTGTAGCTAAAAGTAGCAAGACGGTCGATCTGTCTACCTAAATGTTATCGGCATCCCTTCCATTTTCTCTGTCCCTCTGTCTGTGTGTCTGTCTGTCTGTCTGTCTGTCTGTCAGGGGGTAGCCTGCAAAAGCGATGCTTCTGCTTCTGCTGCTGCTGCTTCTGTTGCTGCTGCTGCTGCTGCTGCTGCTGCTGCTGCTGATGATGATGATGATGATGATGATGATGATGATGATGATGATGATGATGACGGCAATTAAGAACGATACACCGACGACGAGTAAATTAACCCCCGTGCGTATTCACCAACCTGGGTTCACACCGAGCCTCGGATGTATAACGGGTTTATATACCCGACAGTAAGTAGTACACTACAATAATAACAGCCATTGTATTTTTTCCACACTTACTTTCATATCTTCATGATTCTATTACGCACAAAACTTTCATTTCTTTTATCGCTCCTCATTACCTCCACCAACGAGGTTATGTTTTCGCTCGAGTTTGTTTATTTGTTTACCAATCATTACCAAATATGGTCAAAATATCGGTTATGGTCTAACTTAGAACTTGTTTAATTTTTAGATATTTAGGTCAAAGATCTAATTCACAAAAAAATGTGACAGTCATGGCGTTCGCGATGACGTCGGTTCTGTTTATCGTAGAGACTCACTACTAAGCCCATATTGTAGCTAGTGAAGTCTCGCATCCTATATTATCTTTAACCTGATCTTTGACCTTGAACATGAAAAGTTCGGTCATGGTTGAAATATTGATAGAATTTCAAATTTCAATTGTTCAAAATTTGATGTATCGATCTGCTGCTGACAGCAGTGACTACCATGCAATATTTCAGCCTGATCAATTATAGAAAAGTAACATTCTCTGTTCGTGTCTCTGTTCTGTGGAGTAGCCTATCAAATGTAGTGACGACGTCTAACATCATCAAATTTAAAGTCACCTTCGACAAACATTTAGACTGTTGACAGGCATATGGTGTGCGAATAGCTGATGGCATAAGATAGAGATGCACACAATGTCCATGTAGGAAAGAAATCTCAATGTTACAAGGGACGTTCTTTGAAAATGCGGAATTTACATTACAAAAAATTGTGGACATCTTGTACATGAATTCCTACGAATTTGCTACATGTAAAAATCTGATAACCGAGATTGGCATGCCTTCAAAGTTCATGATTGAGGGTATTTTATTCGGGATATATACGGCGAATATTTTGCCGCCAATCCGCAAGTCATTAGATGTGTTACGCACACAATAGAAATTGACGAGCCGATTTTCGTCAGACGAAATCATAAAGTTGGTGATTATGTGCGAACCATGGCCATCCCTACTACAGGCCAGGCAATCGTGCAACTGGGGTCTTTTACTGGGGGCCATGTGAATTTTCTTAAATATTCGATATAGAAGTTGCAAACAAAGGTAAAATTTCTCTGTGAGATTAGTTTGATGTTTTTATGTGTTTTACATACCAAATAATAAGAACCACAATGAGCTAATTGATAAATTTTACAATTATTGACAAATTCCTATAAATGAAGAGACAGGTAATTTTTAATAAACAAAGGCAAATACATATTTCAATGAAGAATTTTTATTTCAATGTTAGATTTGTTTAGAGAATTTGTACTTATGTCAAGAGATCATTACTTGTATATTGTGGTTAAAAAGAAAAAAAAGGATCCGCACCAGTTGATGATATCAAGCTGAGAAACAGTTTGTTCAAATGTGATATGTGTTTTACTAACCAAAAACTTAAACTGTCCTCATTTTGATTGTTTCAAACACAACATTTTTGCTATAGTCTTCATTTCACATCATAAAATAATCCAAAAATAAAGTTCAAACTAAAATTTCAGCATCTAAATCTCTAGTGTGGTCTCGTAGTCGATTAATCTAAGCAAACAAATTCACTGAAATGGAAGATGGAATTAGAAAAAATAAACAGATTCACTGAAATGGAAGATGAAATGTGATAATACAATGTCCATAGATTAAATAGAAGGTTTAATTAAAAATCTATAGGTTATCCTATAAAATGGACAGGGTTCACAGCAATGAGTTACGATAACCAGAATGTTGTGGCAAAACAAGGAGGACACTACTTACAAAAATTTCTAAGGAAAGTTCTTCACCTCAAAATCTGAAAGTAGTAATTAAAACTTCTTATTTTAATGTCTCACTAATGACTTGTTATCATCAAGAATCCACCCCAAAGAGTGTTTTTTCTTTTTGCGGTATAGAAAAGAGAAAAAGCACTCCCCGGATCCCCATGCTCCACCATAAAAGAAAAACTCAAAAACTGAAAAAATCATTTTATTCTTCAAAAAGTTTGTACACAATGGTATTGCAGAATCAACGAGTCCTTTGTTTCTAATGATCAATTATTTTTCACTGATCATAAAGCAAAACAACAAACATTTTTACTGATGAAAATTTAGAAATAAAAGCTTCAAAATCCATACTTATACCATACTGCAAAATAAACAAACAGATTAATTCAATAAGAAAACTATTTTGACTTCAACATGTATTTTACACCAGGCTCTTTAAGAAATAATCAGTTCCTCTGTTCTTACCGATCAATAATTATTTATAATTGATCAGACTGCTAAAATTTCAAGATAATTTCAAAACCTTTAGTGCTGGTTCTTTACTTGACTTGGGAGACTGAAACAAACAATAATTCTTGAAAAATATATTTGATAATATAATTCCATGCACTCTCTCTGTATTGAAATGATACATTTCAGACACCAACATGAAAATTTTTGTTAAAAAATTTCTGCAAACCTTTGATTTGACAGCATTGAACATTATGAAACAGAAAAACACCCACTGAACAGTGGTATCCAGTGGAACTTTTAAATCACCACGATCTATTTCTTTCAAAAAACTTCCATACTCATGATAATAAAAAGCAGTATCATTGAATATTTCCTCCTCTGTAAGACAATCTTTTCGGGTGATATATCCTGCTATATAAAAAGGCGACATTTTAATATCTTTGGGGATACCAGTTTCTAGGTCTGGCAGGTGATCAACTGTTTGGCACGCCAATTCATCCAACAGATATCCGCATTTTGAGCAAGTATGGCCTGGATCATGGCTATACTCTCTAACATCAACTTTCAACCGAAGAAGTAATTTTGTTTTATGAATATGGAATTTCTGAATAACATTTTGTACGGTAATAAAATAAGTACCACCAGAACCTTGTCTTAATTTACAAAATTCAGTTTCAAGATAGTCAGTGGTAAATTCTCCAAGAATGACAAAATTGAACCCACTGTCAAGTAAATGTCTGCAAACATCAATTAAACCATTACATGTATGCTCGATAGCCATACTAGTGTCTCTTGTTAAGGATTTTATTCTCTTTCCTTGCTTTCCCCTCATTTGTTTTGCCATACTTCCAAAATTTGCAAGAAATGTCAAATTTCCATCATTTCGATCTGATAATACTCTTTTCAGTGGATCATTTGTCTTGACACTTCCATAAATATCTTTTACACTCACTATTTTCCAAAATTTCAAAACTTCTTCAATGAAAGTAACAGTTTCTTTTGTATCATCATCCTGTAATAATGGATGAGTTTTCATTGCAGTTACAGTCTCATCACAAAACACTTTCAAACAGTGGGAAACTTTTTGTCTCTCAACTGGTTTTGGAAGAACCACTACTTCTGTTAGTTTTGATAACTTAATAAATTGATTTTTTTCATGCGCAAAAAGTTGTTTCACTATTTCCCATTTTGCTGTCATTTCTTTACCATCAGAATAAAACAGCAATTCTGAACAAGCCTCAGTTATCCAGTTATTGCGAATACTTTTAAATATATGTACATAATCGAAAAGCAAGTATATACCATTTTTAGTAACCCAAGGCTTATTTTCAACAGTATCAAATTTCTTGAATAAAGCTTGATTAGTCCGATTATTGTCACAAATAACTGCAATTACATGACCTTTAGAATGATCGACTAAATCAACAATATTTCTAACATTCTGAAACAAAAATTCCGAATTTAGTTTGGCAACTGGGATCATCTTAATCAAAAACTTTGGTCCACCATGTAAACATTTGATCATAATACCCAATACAGTTTTTGCTAATGCCTCTTCAGAATCTTTGGCACCACCAAATATGGTTCCCCCTTGGTATTGTAAACTCACTTTAACATAAACTTCATCAACTAGGATGATACATTTTTTCTGTTTATCTGACAGTTTACTAAACACATCACCAAGAAAATTCAGATCATCTACCTTCGAAACTTTTGAGGTCATATTCACTAGTGTTTTCATGCTGGGTAATTTGTAATGATCTCGAAGTTTGTCATAAAGAGACCGAGATGTGGCAAAATATTCGAATGCTCGGACAAGTATTTCCGACTCGTAAACTTTTTTGCCAACTATTCGTGGTGACATAACTTCGATATGTTGTCTCAAAACCTGTTTCTCTTGTTCAATTTTCAAGTTACTAAGGTAACGAATTGTTTCCTCAATTTGAGACCAATGTTGAAACTTAGTTATTCTGTTTTTCAACAGGGAAGAAATGTGTGTGAGTATACTTGCATGGTAACATTCAAACGTTAAATTTTCAAAGATTTTAATCAAAAACATTGGAATACTTCCAGTAAAAAAATGACAAGACTGGATGAACTGTTGATTGTTAGATTTGTAGCAGGTAACTGCTGGTACAAAATCATGATGGTCAATATCAGCACACAAATTTGTAAAATTAGCAATTCTATCTTTATCTAAGAAATGGGTAAACTCATCATTTTGTACACTTCGCACAGAAGCGGAACTTTTTTTTGTTGTCCTTGCTTTTGGTAAAGGACTTGGTATCACACCTGATGGCAAATTATTAAATATTGATGGAGGATCTTTGGGTCGTGCTTTTCCCATAACAAATACAGTTTCATAACCAGGTGGAAAATGCCTTTCACAAACAACAGTGTCTGAGTTGTTAGGAGTGTTAGCTCTTGGTATTACCTTTAACCATCTTTCTCTCTCATCTTGATCTTTGGGGAGACGAAACACTCGGACCTTATTTTTTTCATTATAATTGCCTTGACAGGCTGTCACACAGCACTTTTTTTACCATTTTGAGAAATATTTAACAAATTATTTTAAACTAAAAAAAAAGTAAAAGTTATGTCGTTAATGAACAAAGCTGTTTACATGTAAATAAAACGTTTAAAACATGTGGAATATATTTCCTAAGAATATAGAAAAAATTTAAAATTAATAAAGTAAGATTTATTGACAAATTCTCAAAGACAATATTTTTTTAAACTTAAAAAAAAAAGTTTTGTCGTTAATGAACAAAGCTGTTTACATGTAAATAAAACGTTTAAAACATGTGGAATATATTTCCTAAGAATATAGAAAAAATTTAAAATTAATAAAGTAAGATTTATTGACAAATTCTCAAAGAAAATACTTTTTTAAACTAAAAAAAAAAAGTTTTGTCGTTAATGAACAAAGCTGTTTACATGTAAATAAAACGTTTAAAACATGTGGAATATATTTCCTAAGAATATAGAAAAAATTTAAAATTAATAAAGTAAGATTTATTGACAAATTCTCAAAGACAATATTTTTTTTTAAACTTAAAAGAAAAAGTTTTGTCGTTAATGGACAAAGCTGTTTACATGTAAATAAAACGTTTAAAACATTAAAAATTAAATTCTTAGTTTTAACAGTATACTCACAAATTTATAATCCAAATGTAAATAATGATAAAATAACAGAACCTCAGCTGAAATAAATTTGATGAGTTAACATTTATTTTGGGAATGAAATTTCCTTGGAGCAGTGAAAAGAAGTGCTACCAGCTAAATGTTTATCTGGTGACTGACTGACTGGCCCCCAGTTAAACTTTCAGATGTGCGTTTGGCTGGCCTGTAGTAGGGATGGCCATGGTGCGAACCCAATGAGTTTTTGGTGGTATAGACACGACCACAAATGGGCCTGTCAAACAACGAGATGCAGATAGCTTGCTTACGCTTATCCGAGAGTACTGGTCGTGGCGTCGGATTTGTGGTGTGCCTACAGCATGATAGGGTCGGATGGGTTCACCCATTTAACAGTGAACTATTCCTTAAACCTTGTTGATCCTTTGACACACGATATAGAAAATATATGGAATCAGGAATAGCTACGTAATAAGAGACAATGCGGAACACATCGTACCCTGTTAGATTCATACTTTACAGAATTCATGTGGCGAAAGAAGTTTGGACATGAGCCATTTGAATTTCTTTTACAACAGATTCGCAAATTCTACCCAGTTTTATCATTTTAACTTTGTGAAAGAAAAGAAATGATTTGTGACCCTTGTAAAAAAAATGGTATTTGTTTCTGTACCCTGTAAAAAATAATAAAAATGATATATTTTTTTAATTTGGTTAAATTGTTTCTGTCAGCGATGGTCATAAAGTGGGTGATCAGTTTACGTTCAATTTATGAAGGAAACTGATCCGAAACGTTGTGATGATAACACTCAAGATGAGAACAGTAGTCCGAATAATCCAAATTATACAAATTATCAATACTCATCTAAAAAATCAGAAACATAAAAGTATATTCCCATGTACAAATTTTCGGAGAAGCACATCCTTAAGGGGCTATGAATTTAAAAATGCCTAGTCACAAAAAAAATATTTTTATGGTTCCTTGGCCTTTTGACTAAGATCAAAGTGTAGTATATGTTCTCGACATCTCAGCGATATTTGACACTTTACTAATGCCGGAAGTAAATTATCTCCCCTCAAAATGAAATTCTAAGAAAGTTTTTAAATGCTATAATTTTCTTTATAAACTCTTTTTATTTTATTTTATTAATATAATATAATAGTACTATCGATAAAACGATTGCGTATGTAGAAGAAAATTTGGCAATACAAAGTAGAAAGGTATATTACAGAATATTAATTTATTAAAATCTTTAAAATAAATAAATATGCAAATGAGCAATATCGAGATTTATTTCAGTTAGTTGGAAATGCCTATATATAGGGTATTTAAATCAGGGAGAAAAAAGAAAAGAAAAAATATGCTTAAACTTCTGACAAGGGTGTTTATCACCGAAAGTACTCAAGTTTTTTTTTAAAGTTTTTAAAGTAAATAAATAATTCATTTTAAAAAATAAATAATTTGCGTTGTCCAGGTTTTCAAAATATTTAAAAAAATATTCTCCTTATTATTGCCATTTCAGCAACGTTTTCAATGTGTGACTTTTCAAACTACCTTATTCACGTAACCGCGTGCTACACACAGCGGCATATCAACATTGGTCGTCGATAACATCAAGACGAATTTCAACTTAACTGCGATAGACATCTCTCAGTCAGGGAGAAAAAAGAAGAGAAAAAAAATATGCTTATACTTCTGACAAGGGTGTTTAGCACCGAAAGTACTCAAGTTTAAAAAAAAAGTTTTTAAAGTAAATAAATAATTTATTTTAAAAAACAAATAATTTGCGTTGTCCAGGTTGTAAAGACATTGTGAGCATGTCAAAAAGTTTATCTTTTCATTTTCTATTTTCCACATATCGGCTAGTATAATTCAAGTTGCCCCCTCCCTCTACAATATTTACACATTTAGAAGCTACACGCGTTAGTAGCATACATGAATGGACATTCAAGTCATGACGCACCCGCAAATAAGCGTATACATTTATCACAACTTAGAGAACTTATATACATACACACGCCGAAAAACAATGCATGTCTAGGTATTCACATACACGCACAGACATAACGTATAATCATACACACGTCATGATACACCCGCAAATAAGCACATAGAAGTTACTACTCCTTAGAATTCACTCATGCACACGCACGTTTACATGGCCTAATTAAAACCACAACTCAAATACACACACATGTCACCGTGTATTTAATATTACTTACACAGACAAAAAAAATCATTCGCAGCAGCACACACACATACGGACACAATACTACCAACAATTATAGTCACATATTACTATATTACTTTTACATACACTAACCTGGATAGTATAATTACAAGCAGTTCACGAAAAATAGATAACATTTTCTCTCTCTTATCTCAACTTGCGTATTTCACAACAGATGTATTTACTCACTTGATTGCGTTTATTTATTAATTAATTGGGGTTTTATAAATTTAATTAATGTTAAAGCCATTTAATTAGAAACTTCTACCGGTGATTATTAAACCTATCAAATGTACACTTTTATTTATCTACCTCCCACAAGGTAAGATGTGACACAAGGTCGGGAAAGTGGGATTAGATAAGCCAGCGCTAGAGAGGTGAGCACTCTGGCCATTTAAAAATTGCCTGAGCAGCCCCGTCGGCATTCCCCGGTATGGGCGCCTCAGACAGTAAGCAATAAACTTACTCCTCCCCAAAGAGGGGAGGCAAAGCCTGGGAGGGTGCACCTCCTAGAACTGCACAGGACCAAACAACCCCCAATAGACCGGCGTAAATCCAGACCCAAAGGCCCGGACGATACCGGGTTATTAGGCGTGGTAAAAAAACCCTGGTTGAACTATCAAATTTATACTTGTTATTAATCTAAATGATTAATAACAGTAAATTAGTTAACATTCGCATTTCAAATATTTATAAAATCACCCATCGTAATAACAACATCCGCACGTACGACATTCTGTAAAAATAAAACAAAATATGGCAGTCTCGCACATCAAAAAATTAGAACAACATTAGTACCGTTGGTTCCAAGCTCAGAAGGACTTAGCTAACCGGCTCTTTTCAGCTGAAGAGAGCCGGATAGCTAAGTCTTTATGATCTTGAAACTGACGGTACTAATGTTGTACTCATTTTTCTTTACCCAAAAAATAAATAAACATTACGCTCTTCATTTTAATTCTCAATTAATCGAGCACTCTGCTGGGATTTTTCCTACTATATTATAAAGAAGTTATATATCGGGTGTAGACTGATTGGGCGGTTGTTCTGAGAGTCGGTTCTATTCCCAGAATTCTTGTAGACTGGTACCACAGAGGCAATTTTCCAGCTAACAGAACTAACATTTATTTGAATTCTGTTTCAATCGTTATTCAATGCAGGTATTTTAATTTACAAATTTTAAAATTAGATTGTTCGGAAAATAATTGGGGTTCAATGTTTCCCAACTGGTTTCTATGTCAAGAATGAAAGAATCGAGAAAATTTCAGCACTGACGAAACTTGGTCGGCGTCTTGGGTCATTGGTCGATCCGGTCGGCAACTTAAAATCAAGAAAAATTCACAGTGAACAATAACAACGTTTTCTGTGAATTATATATATATATATATATATATATATATATATATATATATATATATATATATATATATATATCTAAGCACTTTCGAGCGCTTTCAACTTTCGTAGTCGTCTTCAGGATTAGGGTTTTGTTTGTTTTGTTTTTTTTAAATTTAAATAAGAAGACATGAGTTAGTGTTTTATAGTTATCGCTACGGCCTAATCCTGAAGACGACTACGAAAATCGAAAGCGCTCGAGAAAATGGCCGAATTAAAAACTATCGGCGAAGTACTATACGGATTGCCACCTGAAACCAGAAAGATGGCTCAACCGTTTGAGAACCCCACGAGGAAAATATACAAACGCGAAAGTTCCGTGATGTTCAACAACGTTTGCTTAGATAATGACTTGCTGCCTAAATATATATATATATATATATATATATATATATGTGTGTGTGTGTGTGTGTGTGTGTGTGTGTGTGTGTAGGTGTGTGTGTGTAGAATAGAAAAACAAAGTCTGATTTTAACATTTAAAACAACTTTCTTAAGTCATCTCCGTTAACATGTAAATAAAAGGGAATGAAAAAGAAAGGTGTTAGTAAATGAATAAGTTCATGAGTACGGACGAAGACACAAAGCTAAAAAGTCCACGTGTTGTTGGGTAAATGTCCTGCAAGTAGTGAAAAGAGAAGAGTTCATATTTTTTTATTTTTTTTACATTTTTCACCCCAAACAAGGCAGCTCGCGACTGTAGACGTAAGAGGCTACTGAATATTAGAGAGTAGGTTCAGGGTGTCATCCTAAGTTGGGAGCTGTGCAGCGAGATGTCTGTTTACATTAGTTTTGAATGTCTGCATTTCGGTACATTCGGGGAAACCGAGAGCAGAGAGGGAGTTCCAGGAGCCGGCAGCACGAGGAAAGAAGCTACTGGAGTAGAAGGCTCTCCGGCATCCGGGGATCTCCGCAGTGAATGGATGGGGTCTAGCTGATTGTCAGGTTGTTCTAGTGTATTTGTGTCGAGGGGACACTAGAGCAGCTAGTTCATCGAGACACAATCCATTCAAGTATTTGTAAAACAAGCACAAAGATGCAATATTGCGGCGATGAGACAGGGGCTGGAGCTTGGTGGATAATGAGGGACCTATAATTTGAATGTTTGAATGTGCTCTTTGTAAGGAAAGGAAACGAGTGCATATATGAGAATGTGTTTAAGTCAGACCGTACCTATGTGTTTATGTAGGCATGTGTATGTGTGTGTGTGTTACATTATTTCGCTCATGTGTGTGCGGTCGTAGCCATGTTGGATACTTTGGTCTTCTTGTCGACGCCATAGCCCGTGGGTATGGCGAGAAAGTTGCAGCCAAGAAATAGAAGTTTTATGGTCGGTTCGATTGATGTGGTTGAGTTGTTGACATGCCCCCTGTGGCTAAGAAAGGTGCCCAGCTCGCCTGAGATATGACCTCTGATAATCGATAATGATTTCTGATAATCGATAATGGCGGGTCGTTGTAGCCGTGTTGTTGTTGTCGCGTGTAATACTGCTGATACACATACATCAACACAGCTATAACACAATTACATAAATATGCATTCAAATCAATGAAGATTACAAGCAAGCCACGCAATGCAATAAAACGACATTGAAAATTTCCACAATACTAAAACAATATTAATTACTGAGACGCAAGGGACTACTGTGATTGGGGCCAGATTTGTAGGGGCCGTCCCAAGTGGGGAGCTGTGCAGCAAGATATTTGTTTACATTGTGCATTTAAACCTATATATGTTATTAAAGTCGTGGAACGGGTAGCAGGGAGGGGATTCCACGGGCAAGCGCTCCGAGGAAAGTAGCTACTAGAGTAAAAAGTTTTTCAGCATATGGGGACATCTACAGTGAAGGGGTGGGATTTTGCTGCTAGTCGGGGTTGTCTGGTGTATTTACGTTTTGGGGGGTACAAGTATAGTATGTTCATCGGAACACATTTCGTAGAAATACTTGTAAAAAAGCATTAAGGTGCTACATTGCGGTGATGGGACAAGGGTTAGGGTTAAGGTTAGGGTTAGAGTTTGTGAAACTGCAAGCAGAGGCGGATTGGCCTATTAGGACATTGAGCAAATGTCCGGTGAGCTGAAATGGAAAGGAGGAGCAGAAAAAGAGTGACAGAAAAAGAAAGTCATTAGAAGATACTGATGCGACAAGCTAAAAAATCACAACATTTTTTTCAGCAACAGGATGAACCTGAAATTCTTCACATACCTGAACATCGGCATGAACCTGAAATTCTTCACATACCTGAAGATCGGGATGAACCTGAAATTCTTCACATACCTGAACATCGGGATGAACCTGAAATTCTTCACATACCTGAACATCGGGATGAACTTGAAATTCTTCACATACCTGAACATCGGGATGAACTTGAAATTCTTCACATACCTGAACATCGGGATGAACTTGAAATTCATCACATACCTGAACATCGGGATGAACCTGAAATTCTTCACATATCTGAACATCGGGATGAACTTGAAATTCTTCACATATCTGAACATCGGGATGAACTTGAAATTCTTCACATATCTGAACATCGGGATGAACCTGAAATTCTTCACATACCTGACCATCGGGATGAACCTGAAATTCTTCACATACCTGAACATCGGGATGAACCTGAAATTCTTCACCTATCTGAACATCGGGATGAACTTGAAATTCTTCACATATCTGAACATCGGGATGAACTTGAAATTCTTCACATATCTGAACATCGGGATGAACCTGAAATTCTTCACATACCTGACCATCGGGATGAACCTGAAATTCTTCACATACCTGAACATCGGGATGAACCTGAAATTCTTCACCTATCTGAACATCGGGATGAACTTGAAATTCTTCACATACCTGACCATCGGGATGAACCTGAAATTCCTCACATATCTGAACATCGTGATGAACCTGACATTCTTCACATATCTGAACATCGTGATGCACCTTAAATTCTTCACATACCTGAACATCGGGATGAACCTGAAATTCTTCACATACCTGAACATCGGGATGAACCTGAAATTCTTCACATACCTGAACATCGTGATGAACCTGAAATTCTTCACATACCTGAACATCGGGATGAACCTGAAATTCTTCACATACCTGAACATCGGGATGAACCTGAAATTCTTCACATACCTGAACATCGGGATGAACCTGAAATTCTTCACATACCTGAACATCGGGATGAACCTGAAAGTCTTCACATACCTGAACATCGGGATGAACCTGAAATTCTTCACATACCTGAACATCGGGATGAACCTGAAATTCTTCACATACCTGAACATCGGGATGAACCTGAAATTCTTCACATACCTGAACATCGGGATGAACCTAAAATTCTTCACATACCTGAACATCGGGATTAAGCTGAAATTATTCACATACCTGAACATCGGGATGAACCTGAAATTCTTCACATACCTGAACATCGGGATGAACCTGAAATTCTTCACATACCTGAACATCGAAATGAACCTGAAATTATTCACATACCTGAACATCGGGATTAACCTGAAATTCTTCACATACCTGAACATCGGGATTAACCTGAAAATAGTCATAGACAATATATAATTAAAGTTTCTGCAACTGAACATCATCAGCTTGTAGATAAAGATACTAACAATAATGGCGAAATTGAAAATGTAGGAAATTCTTAGATTGTTTACGTACGTGAACACATTTCTTAGTATGGTAAAGTTGTGGAAGATCCTAGCACTGCGCAGACACCTAACTACTTTACCAAACCTAGTGATGATTTCAAGACCCTGTTTTTTTTCATACCATCCAGTTCAACCACGTGAAATAACACGGTCAAAGTCTAATATATATTTTACGACAAAACGTAGCAAAACTAAATTTGTTAACATACTATGAAAAGACAAAATCATTTTATTGTAGTATATGTCTGGCTTACACTAGATCTGATAATGTATTTACTACAGGCATGAAGGACTGGAGGCATGTTCACCAGCGTATTGAAGAACATGAGAAAATCAAATATCACAATGATTGTGATGAAGCGCATTTCCTTACGATGAGTAACAGAGATATTGGGTTATTATTGTTTACAGCACAGAAGAATTTAGAGAAGGATCAAATTAGAGCAGACAGACAAGTTATGGAAAGAGTTATAGATATAATTAAAGTTATTGGAAAGTGGCGACTAAGTTACAGAGGGACATCATCTGTTTCTGAAGCTGCTTATTCATTGGACAATCATTTGATTGATCACGGTAATTCCCTCGAGCTTATTATACTATTGAGTAAATATGAACTTTAACTGAAAGATCACCTTGACAAAGTTATCAAGAAAAGTAAGGCAGTGCATGCATCAGGTAGAAAGGGGCGAGGTGATTTCATTACTTTGATTTCATGAAACAATGGTGAACTTAATTATTGGACAGATTTTATATCCAAGCCAAGATAACCCCACTCTCCCTCCAACTCCCCCTTTCTCTTCTCGCTTCTGCCTCGCTCGTAGCAAGCCACAACCTTCGGTAAGGTCGTCAGTGAGCGTATGGAGTTAAAACTTAAGGTGTTTTAGTTATTTTTCCTAATTATTTAATAAATAACTTTAATTAATTACTGTTAATATATAATTCTATAGCTAGGATAATTATTTTATATTCCGAGAATAATTTGCTCTCAGAATAAGTTATAGATGCAACTTCATCATTAATAAAAAGTGTGATAGCAGAAGAAGTACGTGATGCTGGCATATTTTCTGTGCAAATGATACCACACAAGAGATTTCTATAATATATCAATGTTCTGTGATTATTCGATACGTATCAGATGACCAAGTTCAGGAAAGGATGTTGGCTGTAGTAAACACAACTGATTCAACCGGGCAAGGTTTTTGCGAGCTGCTGAAAGAAACACTTAAAAACTATGCTCTTGATATTTCTATCAGTACGGGAAATGCTACTGATTGTGCATCCAACATGTAAGGGGTGTACAATGGATTCACAAGATGGTTAAGCAAAGAAGCCCCTGGTCAAATCCATGTATGGTGTCATTCTCATATTCTGAACCTTGTTATGTCAGATGCTACGCAAAATATTGTTGCAGTTTCTTCACTTTTCTGATTGATGAATTGCATTGCAGTATTTTTCCGAGAATCGTATCAGAGAATGGATGTATGGGAAAGCACGGTAAATGATCCTAAACACAAGAGACTACAAATGATTGGGGAAACAAGATGGTGGGCAAAGAGTTCAACTCTCTCAGAAATATTCGGTTCATTTTATGATTCACAACAATCACTCTATGTTGATGTTATATTTGCATTGCAGACACTTGAACAAATGAAACCAGACATTCGAACAAAAGCAAAATCATACAAGGAATCTTTACTGAAATACGAGGTTCTTATGACAGCCTTCACCTATCTTCGAATATTTGAGATCGCAACACCTCTATCAAAGTTGTTACAGACATGTGGATTAGATTTGTTGAAAGCTTATCAGTTTGTTATGGACACTTTACAAGAAATTGAACTTATACAGAGATATTTCTGCAGTCAAGGCTGCAGTATTGAGATTCATACAATGAGCAAAAATGAATGAAAATGAAGAGATTAATAGTGATATTGTCATCGAAGAATACTTTCTTGACAAGCGGCTAAGAATAAAGAATGTAATGACAGATGAAAATGCACGAGATGAACCAATATAAGATGCGTTCAAGTCATTTGAAGTAAATGTCCATAACAGAATAACTGATCAAGTTACAAAAAGTCTGAGAACCAGATTTGAGAAGAATGATGAACTCTATCGAGATATGGGTTGTTTGCAGCCTGACAATTTTTCTGACATTTCATCTGGTATTCGTGAGAATGACTTGGAGAGTTTGAGCAGACAACTGCAAAAAATTTGATCCTGATGCAAAGCTATAAATTGAATTGGTCAATCTAGACAAAAACTGGAATAGGTTGAAGAAAAGTCTCGCTGAAGAATACGAGGATTCGAAGATTAATATTGAAACAGACTTAAGTTTGGACACCGAACATGACTTACCCACCTCTCTAATCTGCAAGCGCTGCAAAGATTGTGCAGCATCTGTCTATTATACTCCCCGGAAGTATAAGCTACTCACAGATGCATATGGTACAATGGGAATAGCATACAAGTATATGCTCTCACAGTCATGCACACAAGTCGCGTGTGAACGTTCATTTTCTACACTGAAATTCATCAAAAACCGCCTTAGAAGTACTATTAGTGCAGCACACCTGGATGCCTTCATGTTGATGTGTGGAGAAAGACATTCTTATCAAATTGGATTCTGATATTATAAATACGGTTACTGAGAATAGCAGCCTTCTTAGAAAGAAATTGTGTATCTGATTGAATGTGTGTTGTGTACTGTATGCACATTGTGTCTCTAATACAACAGATCTGTTTCTATTACTACCTGTTGAAATATGCATTATAAGAATAAATTGTTCAACTTGCACATGCATTGTTTTCTAGCCTAAGAATATGTATGAACAAAGAAAACATTTAAAAATAGAAATAAGTACATAAAAATAATATTTGTCATATATTTTACATCTCCGGGGCTTCTAAAGGGTAAATACAAATGTTCTCACTTGTTACGCTCGCTTAATAAACCTTGTTTTGTGGGCTGCTTTAATTTTATATGCCAGGGCTAGTTTTCGGTCCCAATCTGTCCCTTACCCCAAGAGATATTTGGTTAGGGACCTTTTTTTTGTACCGTACACCAAGTGGGAGAGACTGGCGGTTGGTGCACCAGCCTAGATGTGGCAACAATATCCAGTGCGTGGGCGAATGGTGGCTAGGTGGATAGGATACTAGCAGGTGTGAGAAGTTTACTTACTCGTTAGGTTTTATTGATTCAAAATTCAAAATTATTGATTCGAAATATCGACCGAGTATATTTATGGCTAGTATTGATTTACTCCTCTCCAGGAGTTAGGCACAAGGCCAGTTTTTATCTTACTCACACAAGTAAGATGTGACCCAAGGTCGGGTCGGGAAAGTGGGGTTTAAAAATTGCCTGGGCAGCCCCGTCGGCATTCCCCGGTAGGGGCGCCTCAGGCAGTAAGCAATAAACTTACTCCTCCTCAAAGAGGGGAGGCGAAGCCTGGGAGGGTGGACCTCCTAGAACTGCACAGGACATACCCATAGATCGGCGTAAATCAAGCCCCGAAGGCCAAGACAATACCAGTCTATGGAGTGCAGTATCCATCGGAACAGATACTACACTTTGATCTTATATTTATGTCTAGTAGAGACGAAAGAAAGAAGAAAGAAAAAAACAAAGAAAAAAAAAAACGAAGTAAAGATGAATCAAATAAAATTCTTCGAGATTTCAGACCGAGTCAATAATAGTAACTATTTACTACTACTTGTCGACTACTTCTACTAATACGACTACTATTACTATAAAGAATGCGCAAAAAAAAAAACGATATTTTCAGCAGTCATGTGGGAGGTGACGGTGGCTAAGTGGTTAACGACACGGACTCCCAACCTGGATGTGCCAAGTTCGAATCCAGTTCGTTCTAGAAACACTTTCACTTAAGATGATGGCAACTTTCACGTAAGTACCTGATGTTTTTCTAGAAAGAATTCGAACTAGAAAGATATCGGGGAAACCAATGCCAGCAATAGAACCGTCTGATTCATACGAAATGAGTCATATTAACAAGTTCATATTTCTATATAAATCTCCCTACCACCATCTTTCCCCTCTCTCTTTCTCTCTCCTTCTCTCTCTCTCTCTCTCTCTCTCTCTCAAACTAGCTCTTTTGCGGATTGCTTTTGGACTTCAAAAATTATATTTGGTCTTCCTTAATTTTTTTTTTTCGATTATTTTACATAAATATCGATTTGATAATAATTATCAAAGTAAACGATATTATTATTATTTTGGACTTAAAATTATTTCAGTAAATAGAAAATTCGTATGAATCAACACACAACTTTGTTAACCGGCTTGATTCTTTTATTGGCATTGTTTGCAGGTGGGATCGCGTAATGGTTGCCCACATCCCTAAGTGAAAGAGAAAGTGATTCTATAGAACCGACCGGATTCGAACATGGCACGCTCAGGTCGTTGATCCGCGTCACCCCCCCCCCCAAATTATTTTAATTCAAAATAAATACTTTATGATTTTAATACTTTTGTGTTTCCTTTTTAAACTCTTACATTTCATAAATAATTGAAAGATAAAATAAAATCGTTTTTAGTTTTCTCTTTTTATTTAACTAAATATACGATTAATAGTTAATGAAAAATAATACTGTGTATTTATGTTTCTTGTGGCTATGGGAAATTCACCTATGATTTTGAAGCCTTTAAACTGTCGATTCGAAAGTTTTCATTTTAACATCCTTCATGAATATCTGCTTGGTTTTTTTTCTTAAGAGTTTGGATTCAGGATTTGATTATTCGTCTGGCTACTCCTAATTAATCTACTCAGCTTCTCAAGTGTACTTTTAATTTTTGTGAAATCTAAGTAAAAGTTTGTTTTTTTTTCCTTTAAAATTCTAAAGTTAATATTAAAATACACAAAAGTATTGTAGTTTTTAATGCACGGAGATGATTTGAAATTATATATTTTAGTTAGACAAATAGAATCATTTGGCATACCTATAGCAAAGTTTGAGTAAATTTATAGACGATCACCCTCCGCTGAATCACCCTATCCAATCAAATAAGATCTAACTTATTTAAGCGATTACGTGTGAATATCCTGAATAACTTGGCGGAAAAAAAGAAACAACAACAAAATTATTTTAGAAATTAGAGTAAGGGATCAGTTTCGCATATGAATCAAACATAAAATAATCCCCCATTTCTGAGCCATTCTACCTTTCTCAGGCACTAAACCCCAAGATAATACAGAATGTATCTACCATGCCAAAAAATAAAAAAAATTGGTTAAATGTCTTGCAAAACGCTAGCCTAGCTCGGACATGGGGGATCATTTTATGTTGAATTTATATGCGAAACTGATCTCCAACTCTAAATTCTAAAATACTTTTTTTCTCTTTCTGCCTAGTTTTAAGGTGTTCACACGTAATCACTTTAAAAATAGGGGGTGAATTAGTGGAGAGTGTTCATCTACAATAATACAAAAGTTTGTTAAAGATTGTGAGCCCAACAAACATTTACCACTTAGAGTCGCCACTGACATACACACACGCGCACACACACACACACACAAATATATATATATATATATATATATATATATATATATATATATATATATATATATATATATATATATAAATATACACACTTCTATAAACATATGGGCCGACGTATTGTATGTAAGGGAGTTGACTCTCTTAAGCGCTTAGGAAGCCCATCACTATTAGCTTAAACACGGCTATTATCGCTAACAACAGCAACAAATAGCGAAAACATTTACAAGCAAATACTCATCACGCATTTCGGACAAGCCTGTAGTGGATTACTGGTAAAGCGCCTGTTTAGAGTGTCTGTAGTCGTGGTTTCGAATCCTGCCATAGTCATCCGCAGTAACGCAAAACACCTTTATAGCTATATACGCAGTGTTCCGTGAATCAACTCTACTGTCTGTTGCCGCGCTTTCTTAGGCGCAGAAAGAACTTAATTTTCTTTTACATGGTAATTTCTTGTGGCCGTGAAGTTAGAGCGCTAGCTAGCGGAGTCTAGTATGATTCTGTAACTGGGTTCGTGCTCTGATGATATCAAAAAGCTTGAAACGCCGATGCCTGTGTGTAAAAATGATTTAATAGTAACTATATATATATATATATATATATATATATATTGTTGTCGTTATATCTAGGAAAAAGGTTACAGCAGTAATAATCGTAGTTTTTGCTAGTATATATATATATATATATATATATATATATATATATATATATATATATATATATATATACTATCTAAACTACAATTAAATATATATATTTGTATGTATATAGGCGTAATCAGTCAACGGAAAATAATGAGCGCACAAGTGAGAGAAAAAATAATAATATTGAATAAAAAACTGAGAAAGAATAAACAAATAAACGTGCAACTTGCAATTTCATGCCGAGTTTATTGGACGATTTTAGAAGCAAAGTAAAGTAAATCCCAATTTCAGTTTTTGTTTTTGTTTTTTGGGGAGATAGTCTTTTGGAAACTTTCAGGTTAAACTCAACTATTGACTTACAAGCAAAAAGAATCGAACAGCAGAATCCCAATTGTTTTTTACTTTAATCAAAACACACACAAGCTGTTACAAGTACTAATTAAAGATTTCCGGCATCTCAAAACAGTCCCAGACATAGCCTCTCTGTTTAACGCACTGACAATAAATGCCAGAAGGCAATCAGCCAATATAGCGACACTCTTCACATCCCCCTACACCAAACCACAATTCAAGAACTACCAAGGTAATCTCCTATGCAATAAACTTCGCTGCCAGATCTGCTATTATATAGTGACAAATCCGGCTATCACTCTACTAAACACACCATCAGGTCTAACGTGCGACAGTGACAACGTCATCTATTACTTGCACTGCACATATTGCAATGAAGGTTGTTGCGTCGGTGAAACAGGCATCCGTTCCGTATAAGATTCAATAACCACAAAGAAAGCGATAAGGGACTACAATCCCTACTCACCAGTGGCAAGACATTACAACTCAGCAAACCACACAATGGACCACATTAAATGCATATTACTACAGACAAGTTTTCTATTCCACACAGCACTGCAGAAAGAACGAAATAAAATGGTTCTACAAATTACACCAACATCAGGGGAATAACTCAGATATCGGAATTTTGAGTCCCTACAAAATTATTTTTTCACCACACCACCAATAAACATTCTTTTTAAAATATAGAGATACACGCATCACATTATCAATTTAATTTAAACACTGCTAATTTAACTTCTCAAGCGTACGCGCACTCACTCGCACACACGCACGCACACACGCAGGCACGCACGCAGGCACGCACGTACCTCCTAAACTAAACTAGATATAGGCAATTGTGCATCGTGCAATAAATATATAAATTCACAGATTAGTATATATTTGTATGTAGATTATATATATATATATAATCTGTATGGGTATGTGTTTGTGTGTGTGTATATTTATGTGCTTACTTGCTCATCACAGAATTTCAATTTTAGATATAGACCTTTACAAACACATTGCCTATCAGACGAATACCCCACCTACAGCAGATAATTGGATTTATCTAGTAAACATTAGTTTCTCTTTTCTTTCCCTTCTTTTTCAGTCCCTTTTCTCCTACATACTGGATGTGTATGCGACAGGCGACCCGCCGGCGTGCAAACAATACACTTACCCTACACAACAAGCAGATAGATTTAACTTGAAAACTTCGCTCTATTATTATTTCTTTTCTTTTCCTTCATGATGCATGTGTACCGGAAATAAAACAGACACCAAGCACACCCATATGTGACCTTCAGAGGCAACCCCTGGTGGCCGGTTTGTGAAATATTAATAATATTAATTTTAGTTAACCGTTTTCAAGAACTCTGTTCACACTTCATAGAAGGCTTGAAGAAAGGAATAATTCCCGAAAATTTCATACAGATAATCAAAAAAGCTGAAATTGGGATTTGCTTGACTTTGCTTCTAAAACTGTCCAACAAATTCGAAATTGTAAGTTTTACGTTTATTTGTTTATTCTTTCTCATTTTTTTTATTCAGTATTATTATTTTTTCTCCCACTTGTGCGCTTATGATTTTCCGTTGACTAATTACACCTATATACATATAAATATATATCAAAACATGAAGCAAACGTGGACACAATACTCTAAAATAGTAAGACCACAAGCAATTTTAACATGTAAAAAAAATTAAAAAGTGAATATATATATATATATATATATATATATATATATATATATATATATATATATATATATATATATATATATGTATATATATAGTAAGACCACAAGCAATTTTAACATGTAAAAAAATTAAAAAGTAAATATATATATATATATATATATATATGTATATATATGTATATATATATATATATATATATATATATATATATATATATATATATATATATATATATATATATTCACTTTTTAATTTTTTTTACATGTTAAAATTGTTTGTGGTCTCACTATTTTTTTTCTTACGGAGTGAAATGCAGCCATCAACCACAGCTATTCATCAGAGACCTCATATATAGAATGTCACATAAAGTATAGTTTATGGAGAAAAACACAAAAAACAACAAAAAAAACAAAAAGAAAACAAACAAAAACAAGTAGACGAACTATCGAAAGCAGATAACACTTACAATGCCCCCCCCCGTCAATAAGATGACCGGATTTCAATCAGATTGCCATTTTGAATATTCCCCACAGAGCTACATTATAAATAATACTAAAGAACACTAAGAAAAACCTAGTTGAAATAGCCATTGGTTAATTAAAGTTCGATATTACGGTGGATTATTGTCATTGTTATAATTAAAATAAAAGTGTAAGATAAAATCCGAAAATAAGGGTTTAAGTAGTGAATTAAATAATTATTTATATAAGAGAGGGCGCTGCTTATCCAGATTAAGGGAGACATTCGAAAAAAATTAAAAAAACAAACTGAGGAATATCTGTTTGATGTACGTACCTGTCGCGGGCTGAATATATCCTATACCAAAAAAGCATGTAAATTAATCAAATAGTTTTTATTTTATAAAAGAAAATTAAAATTTACCGATTACCGAATAACGTGAAAATACGGCCTCCATTACGGCTTATTATAAATTTCGGTTATCTCCCTTGAATAAGCCGTAATAGAGGCCGTATTTCCACGTTATTCGTTAAAATTTGATATTCTTTGATTAATTTACGTGATTTTTGGTAAAAGAAAGAAAATCACCCCACCCTTTATTATAAAACACGGAATAATAAAAACATAGTTTTTAAACAAAATTTACCCTTTACGGCGTAAAATGTAAAACAAAAAAATCCTAAACTCACTTAAAGTCGTAAAAAGATTATTATATTTGAAGTTTTTCAAATCGAAAAAAAGTGCGCACTGGCCGAATTGAGCGTCGATATTGCGTCGAAAATTAGTTTTTAAAGCAGAAGTTTGAGCGACTTCTCGTACAAGAACTGCACTACATATCCCAAACTTGCAACTGAGCAATTGAGCCATTCCTTCTGGCTTTTTCACAACTCTTACATGGTAGAAGCTGGTTTTAGCCATGCAAATGCAACCCTTAGCAAGCAGAGGAGTCGACTCAACCTGGAGGAGCTAGGTGACCTGAAACTGAAACTGACCAACGTCCAGCCTGACATCAATGCTCTGATTCATGAACATCATAATCATCCGTCACATTAATGTCATCAATATAAAAATAAACATCACTTCAGAAAAAGTCGATATATTTCAAGTTTTTTCATAGCGTTTTTCATTATTTTTTTCTATGAAATTGAAATGTACTTATAGTTCAAAAGTAGGAGTGCGTTAGCATCAGACTATTATTCAATTTTTCATACTCCATGAATTTAGTAAACATCTAATTTCATCAATTTTAGCTCGAGTGTTTATATCATTTGATATAAATGTAGGCCAACATCTGAAGGTGGCCGCTGGGAAGGAGGAGAGACACAAAAGGGGTCGGAGGTCGAAAAAGTTTGACGACCCCTGATATAGATGACAACCCGGGGCTGGTCTCTTACGCCTAGCGCTCCTCCGTGGTAATGGTACTTCTTCCTCGGACGATTCATCTGCGGAAGTGTCATCTGTTGCATACATATTGTTTACCTCACAAGGGGGTCACTGCCAGCTTCGTTGATGGTGATCATCACCCTTGCATTTTGGGTTGAGAGTTCGTCGTCACTCCCACTTTCCGAAGTATCCAGGCCTATGGCGGGACGTTGGCTCAACGTTAGCAGTCTGGGGGTTCTTCCTTTAAACCTCGTTACAGTTTGTTTTTTTAATTAAAAAAGAAAAGAAAAGAAAGCTGCAACGACTGTTCTTTTTTTTTTTTTTTTTAGTCTCACAAAGTGTATAACAGTAATAACAGGTATTTAACATAAAAGAGAATGAAAATGCGACGATAGTTTAGGGGAATTGTAATTTTTATTGAAGACAGCTGCTACGACTGTTTTTTTGTTTTTTTTCAAATGTACCAAGTTTGTAATATATTAATTGAAATATTCTGGTGTTTAACATAAAAAAAAATGAAAATGCGACGATAGTTGCGGTGGAATCGGAATTTTTCATAATGCTGTGACGACTGTGTTTCATTCTCTGATGTAACAAAGTTTATAACATATTAATAAAATAACTATCGTCGCATTTTCATAAAGACGTTAATATTTTGTTAATAGAATTGTAATGTTAAAGACCGTAACATTTTTTAAAAATAATATGTTATAAACTTTTGTCTTGTTATAAATAATTGAATTGGTTATAAACTTTTGTCTTGTTATAAATAATTGAATTGGTTATAAACTTTTGTCTTGTTATAAATAATTGAATTGGTTATAAACTTTTGTTTTGTTATAAATAATTGAATTGGTTATAAACTTTTGTCTTGTTATAAATAATTGAATTGGTTATAAACTTTTGTCTTGTTATAAATAATTGAATTGGTTATAAACTTTTGTCTTGTTATAAATAATTGAATTGGTTATAAACTTTCTTACATTAAAAAAAAGATCGTATCAGTTTTCTTTAATTAAAAATTCCAATTCATTTGCAACTACTATCGCATTTTCTTTCTTTTTTGTAATGTTAAAGACCATAATACTTTTTATTAGTTTTTTTTTATTGCGTTTATAAACTTTGTGAAAATTTATAAAACAAACAGTTGTCGCAGCTTTCTTTTCTTTTCTTAAATAAAAGATTCTAATTCCTCTGCAACTATCATAGCATTTTCAACATCAGTTTAAATAAAAAGTATAATTCTTGTAAGTTGCGTTGGTTTTAGCTCCTAAATTCTCTTCTCAAGACAAAAAAAAAATGAGTCTTAGTCAACGAGAGTTATTTCCCTTGCATTAAAAAAACTTTCGAAACAAAATCGAGATCAGTTATCTCTCTTACTTAAACAACAAGAACTAAAAAAGGCCCAGAGTTTCGCCGGCCAACCGCATCATAGTTTAGGGTGCACGATAATAATCGCACTGATAAAGATGGCACGGTAAAAATGGCACCGATAAAATGGCACAAGTGAATACATATTTAAAAAAATGGCACAAAGTAAGAATATAGAAAGGGAAAAGCATAATAAATATCTGTCGTGTGTGGAAGATGAATTAGCCGATTGATTACTCTAGTATTGATTTACTCCTCTCCAGGAGTTAGGCACAAGGCCAGTTTTATCCTACTCCCACAAGTAAGATGTGACCCAAGGTCGGGTCGGAAAGTGGGGGTTGAAAAGCCAGCGCCTGAGAGGTGAGCACTCTGACCATTAAAAATTGCCTGGGCAGCCCCGTCGGCATTCCCCGGTAGGGGCGCCTCAAGCAGTAAGCAATTAACTTACTCCTCCCCAAAGAGGGGAGGCAAAGCCTGGGAGGGTGGACCTCCTAGAACTGCACAGAACAGACCCATACACCGGCATAAATCAAGCCCCGAAGGCCAAGACAATACCAGTCTATGGGGTGCAGTATCCATCGGAACAGATACTACACTTTGATCTTAGCCAAAAGGCCAAGTATTATTTACTCCTCGCCAGGAGTTAGGCACAAGGCCAGTTTTATCCTACTCCCACAAGTAAGATGTGACCCAAGGTCGGGTCGGAAAGTGGGGGTTGAAAAGCCAGCGCCTGAGAGGTGAGCACTCTGACCATCAAAAATTGCCTGGGCAGCCCCGTCGGCATTCCCCGGTAGGGGCGCCTCAAGCAGTAAGTAATTAACTTACTCCTCCCCAAAGAGGGGAGGCAAAGCCTGGGAGGGTGGACCTCCTAGAACTGCACAGAACAGACCCATAGACCGGCATAAATCAAGCCCCGAAGGCCAAGACAATACCAGTCTATGGGATGCAGTATCCATCGGAACAGATACTACACTTTGATCTTAGCCAAACGGCCAAGTTGTCATTGGTTTTGTTGCCATTGGTTCAATTATTGAAGAGAGCAGACAACTATAAGTATATGTGTTATTATATGACAAAGGAAAAAATGGCTACGGCGTTGGCTGCATAAGTTAGGGACAAGCTATCCTGTGTTAAAGATGATCATCTACTTTCCGACCAGATAGCGTTTTAACGACATGTAATTGTTCTAGTAAAATCTTTGATGTAACTCTGTTTTTAGTTTTTTTTTTGTGTGTGGGACAACCTGGATTTAGTGTTAGTGGTAGGGTTAACGGAGTTTTTTTTTATTGAGGGAGGGCAGTTTTCACCCGGACTTAGGGTTAATGGTATGATTAAAAGTGTGCTATTTTTACCCCCCACCCCAAACAAACACAATTGATCTCCTGTAGTAAAAAAAATATTTTCAGATGTCCTTAAAACGCTATCTAGTTAGACAATGGCCCGGAAATAGATAATCATTTAACGTTAAATTTATATGCGAACTAATCCGAAATACTAAATTTAAAAAAATTAAGAGGTTTATGTAGTTTACTTGAAGCATTGTTTACTTATATAGAGAAGTGTTATACTTAGAAGGCAATACAATGCAGAGGTGTGACGGATAGACACAATTGGAGCAAATAAGACATATAATGGTGGAACAAGTTAAATAGATTCACTCTTAATACAATGTATACATACACACACATATATTTATTTTCACAAACACACACATATCTGTCTATCTACACAATGTTACAATGTTATGTAATACCTGTATCAAGATGGTCTTGTGGAAACTCCGTATGATATAATATTTCGGGAACTCTTCAATTCTTCAGAACCGTGCTCAACTCAAGTTCAATTGTTTTTAAGGGTAATCGCCTGAAAAATAGAATCTCATTCAAAATCGTGATATTGTTTATCCCCGCCTGAAAACGTAAAGATGGACCAAAGTCTGATCTGGGTCTTGCTTCTCCATATTGTATGAAGTATTCCCGAAGTTTTGCCATAACACATTTGATATCTTATAAATTATTTATTTCATCAGGCTGAAATTGTGCATGATGGTTTTTGTTATCAAAGAGCATCAGAGGCATACATCGAATTTGGAAAAATCTTAAGTTGAAATTTCCTCAAGTTTTTTTTACCATAACCAAACTTTTCTAGGCCAACACACATTTAGTAAAGCATCATCAAATCAAGCCGATATGAACATTTTTGTTTATGCATTAAGTATTAAATTCGCAATGTCGGTTAAGATTAAGCAAAATATTAAACCGGAAGATAGGTTACCAAACTAAACTTCCCAAATGTATTTCCTTTCGAAATAATTTATGTTCGTCATAGTAATGATTGCTGTAAAGATAAATAAATGGTTTTTGACTCATTTCCAAACTTCCTTTACAATAATTTATGTCGCTGATAGTACGGATTACCTTGAACCAAAATAAATAGTTTGTGATTAATTTCCCAAACTCCTTAAAAATAATTTATGTCGGTAATAGTAATGATAAACGTTAACCAAAATAAATTATTTTTGACTAATTTTACAAATGTATTTCCTTTAGAATAATTAATGTCGCTAATAGTAATGATTACCGTAAACAAAAATCAAATTGTTTTTTTTACTAATTTCACAAATATATTTCCTTAAAAATAATTTATGTCGGTAATAGTAATGATAAACGTTAACCAAAGTAAATTATTTTTGACTAATTTTACAAATGTATTTCCTTTAGAATAATTGATGTCGCTAATAGTAATGATTACCATAAACAAAAATCAAATTGTTTTTTTTACTAATTTCACAAATGTATTTCCTTAACAATAATTTATGTCGGTAATAGTAATGATAAACGTTAACCAAAGTAAATTATTTTTGACTAATTTTACAAATGTATTTCCTTTAGAATAATTGATGTCGCTAATAGTAATGATTACCGTAAACAAAAATCAAATTGTTTTTTTTACTAATTTCACAAATGTATTTCCTTAAAAATAATTTATGTCGGTAATAGTAATGATAAACGTTAACCAAAATAAATTATTTTTGACTAATTTTACAAATGTATTTCCTTTAGAATAATTGATGTCGCTAATAGTAATGATTACCGTAAACAAAAATCAAATTGTTTTTTTACTAATTTCACAAATGTATTTCCTTAAAAATAATTTATGTCGGTAATAGTAATGATAAACGTTAACCAAAATAAATTATTTTTGACTAATTTTACAAATGTATTTCCTTTAGAATAATTAATGTCGCTAATAGTAATGATTACCGTAAACAAAAATCAAATTGTTTTTTTTACTAATTTCACAAATGTATTTCCTTAAAAATAATTTATGTCGGTAATAGTAATGATAAACGTTAACCAAAATAAATTATTTTTGACTAATTTTACAAATGTATTTCCTTTAGAATAATTAATGTCGCTAATAGTAATGATTACCGTAAACAAAAATAAAATTGTTTTATTTTACTAATTTCACAAATATATTTCCTTTAAAAAAAATGAATGTCGGTAATAGTAATAATAATTGCAGTAAACCAAAATAAGTTGTCTTTTACTAATTTCCACCATATAATTCCATTAAAGGCATTAATGTCGGTAATAATAATGATTACCGTAAACCAACATAAATTGTTTTTTACTAATTTTCATATTTCCTTAAAATAATGTATTTTTCTATTTCCTTTAAAATAATTTATGTCGGTAATAGTATTGATTACCGTAAACCAATATAAATTGTCTTTGACGAAGTTTAGAAATGTATTGCATTTAGAATAGTAATGATTGCCGTAAACAAAAATAAATTGTTTTTTTACTAATTTCACAAATATATTTCCTTTAAAAAAATAAATGTCGGAAATAGTAATGATTGCAGTAAAAAAAAATGTTTTTTTACTAATATCCCAAATGTATTTCCTTTAAATTAATTAATGTCGGTAATAATTTAATTACCGTAAACCAAAAAAAATGTTTTTTACTAATTTTCCTATTTCCTTAAAATAATTTATGTCGGTAATAGTAATGACTGTGGTAAACCAAAGTAAATTGTTTTGACTAATTCTCCTAATGTATTTCTTTTAAATTAATTAATGCCTGTAATAATAATGATTACGGTTACTCCCCCCCCCCATTTTTTTTTTACTAATTTTCATGTTTTCTTTAAAATAATGCATTTTACTATTTCCTTTAAAATAATTCATATCGATAATAATAATTATTGCGGTAAACAAAACAAAACAAAAAAATTTTTTTTACTCATTTCACAAATGTATTTTATTTTAAAATAATGTATGTCGGTAATAGTAATTATCACCGAAAATCATTTAAAAGAGCTTAGATATAACCCTCAACGTAGACACTCACCGCCGACAGCTTTACCCAAATATAAAATTAGTATTATTCGTTTATAAGAGAAATTCTCCACCTACTTTACTCGAGTATATCCAATCGCGCGTCTATGCTAGGCGTAACCGATCACAAATCTGATGAACGTTTAGCTGTTGCGGTTATGGCACTTCGTAGAACCCTTTTGTTACTTCAGCCCCGATCGTCATGGGGTTGTGATTCTCTACCACAAAATAATTCCTGCGGGGCAACGGTAAATAATGATCGTCTGTATAAAACAGAAGAGAGATTTCATCGCTGCTGCCTGCATGCCGGTATTTCTAAAGACAGGGTCTATTTTTTACTAGCGTGGTTATTCGGCATTGCCCGGGTGAGTGACAACTAAATAGAAGAGTAAAAAAGTGTGCGTAACATCTTACTTTTTAAATCTCTCTCTCTCTCGCTCTCTCTCTCTCTTTCTCACTATATATATATATATATATATATATATATATATATATATATATATATATATATATATATATATATATATATATATATTGTAAGTAACGGATAAATTTATTATACAGACGAACAGCACAGGTAAGGGTTTTTTTACTTTTAAATAACTAATATAAGTTAGCAAAACATTTATATTGAACAAAACGTAGATTTAGTATAAGGACCGTTTATGCTTTTGTCTTTTAAGGGAAGTGGGGTCTGATCAACTCTGCTGGGAAGCCATGAAATTAAATACTGTCTTGTTTTTAAATTCCCGAAACAGTTTTTTCATGGTAAACAACTGATGATCCCTTAAAATAGTGTTAGAAACAAACTAATATAATAACTGTAAAAAATAAATTGACTTACATGAGTGATTTTCCACTGAAAGACTTGGAACTATAAGTTTGTTTTTTTTGTTGTTTTTTTAAATATAGTTTTAATGGTTGAGAAACTTCCGAGACTATATATATATATCTTTCCCAACTTTTATTTCCAGCTCTCTCTCTCTCTCTCTCTCTCTCTCTCTCTCTCTCTCTCTCTCTCTCTTTCTAGTCGTCTCTCTCTAGCCCTCTTTAGCTGTATCACATTACACTCTCTCCTTTCCCTCTCTCTTCACCTCTCTCTCTTTCTCTCTTTCTGTATCTGTCTGTCTGTCTGTCTGTCTGTCTCTCTCTCTCTCTCTCTTTTTCTAACTCTGTCTCCTTATCACCACCTGTCTCTACCATTCCTTCTTTCGTTTTCTCTGGCAACTGAAAAAATCTTTGACGATTTGCTACGTGATAACATAAGAAAACGCTCTATATGTTGACCCCCCCCCCTGACTAATTATTTTCCTGTTGATCCCCAAATTAATGAATATTTAAAAAAAGCTTTCCCACATCCAAGGCAATGGTAAATAAGAATATATCAGCTTTGTGGGTATATCTTGTATAGTTTTCTTTTTAGTTTTAGTTAGACACACAAACATACACACACTGATGTGGAGCGTGTGAATAACTTGATATCAAGCTGCAAAATTATGTTGGCAGATGGCAGCTACACAACGCGCCACGATGGTGTGTGCAAATACATACACTGGACCATCTATAAAAATCTAAACATCCAGTGTAGAACTGTCTTGGGAACATCTACCGGAGAGGACTGTGGGAAACGATAAGTATACTATACATTATGATTATGCGGTTCCTACATCTACCTACCTGGAAAATGCAGCAGTAAAACCGGACATAGTCATATTAAATAAGGCAGAAAGAGAGGCAACACTGATTGAGGTGAGTGTTCCAAATGACAGTGGCTTAAACAGAGCAGAGAGGGAGAAGGTGACAAAATACGAAGGCTTAATGCATGGTATGAAGAGAAACTGGAACCTCAAAAACATCAACATTATCCCAGTTATAATAGGAGCTAAAGGCTTCATGAAGAAAAATTTCAAAAAGTATCTGGAAAGTATTCCCGGAAAACCAAATGCAGAAGAAATCCAAATAATTACACTTAAATGAAAGGCCAAACTCCTTAAAAGAGCACTCGGTTCGAGCCTCTAAATAGCAGGTGATAGTCTGGCATTTGGAAGAATCTCCCGTCCCTATGCTAACGAAAACAGAAATAATAAAAACAATGATAAAGTGTATAGCGTAGTAATTAACATTAACAAATTCATAGCCGTTTAACAACATCCTTTTGAGTATTACACGCGCTTTGCACGTAATAACGTTCGCATTCAACATCTCATCACTACAAACGCTCATTTTAAGTCATAATTTACTAGCTGTTAAAAAACTCAATAGTAAACATACCAAGCCTGATCCCGCCTTGTGATAATTTGACGAATCAAATCGAAAATACTCGCGAAAAAAGAAAGAACCCCACCGACGTATATACAACCCGAAGCCAGAGCCGCCAACAAAAGCCAAACAAAAGAGTAAACCACCTGCACTTTATTGACGATCTACAGCTGTATGTTAGTTCAGAAACTGATTTGCCAACTTTTACAGATATTAAAATAAAGTTTGGCCGAGATAAATTTGTTAAGTTTTCCCTCAAAGCTGGAGTCACATACAGCTTGATAAAGAGACTGACATCAAAGACCTTGAAAAGTATTGATTTACTCCTCTCCAGGAGTTAGGCCAGTTTTTATCTTACTCCCGCAAGTAAGATGTGATCCACGGTCAGGTCGGGAAAGTGGGGTTTAAAAATTGCCTGTGCAGCCCCGTCGGCATTCCCCGGTAGGGGCGCCTCAGGCAGTAAGCAATAAACTTACTCCTCTCCAAAGAGGGGAGGCAAAGCCTGGGAGGGTGGACCTCCTAGAACTGCGCAAGACAGACCCATAGACCGGCGTAAATCAAGCCCCGAAGGCCAAGACGATACCAGTTTATGGGGTGTAGTATCCATCGGAACAGATACTACACTTTGATCTTAGCCAAAAGGCCAAGAATTTATTTAGATGGATTTATTTATCTACCTCACACAAGGTAAGATGTGACACAAGGTCGGGAAAGTGAGATTTGAAAAACCAGCACTCGAGAAGTTGAGCACTCTGGTCATTAAAAATTGCCTGGGTAGCCCCGTCGGCATTCCCGGTAGGGGCGCCTCAGGCAGTAAGCAATAAACTTACTCCTCTCCAAAGAGGGGAGGCAAAGCCTGGGAGGGTGGACCTCCTAGAACTGCACAGGGCAGACCCATAGACCGGCCAAGACAATACCAGTCTATGGGGTGCAGTATCCATCGGAACAGATACTACACTTTGATCTTAGCCAAAAAACATTAAACATTAACTCCTAGAGTTAAAATTACATTCACAGAATGCATACCACCTTAGGCATAAAAGCCCACCGTGGAAGGGGGAAGGTGGGGGTCGAGGGTCATTGTGACATTTAAAACAACATTTTTGACATTTTTTATTTCAAAGCAAAGACAAAACAAAGACATTTTTTATTTGACAAAAAAAGCAAACACAATGCACAATGACAAAAAACCTAATCAACCCTAAGCTAGCTATTCACACTAAAAAATTCGCAGTCACTCTATGGCTTAACCGTACTTAAAATATCCCCAAAATGATACATGAAAACATGAAATAACGTGGGATTGGGATACACATTAAAAAACACCCCCAAAAAAAGATAAATAAAGAACCAAATAAAATGATAAGGGGTGGTTAGTAGGGCCCTCCCTACCCTCTTGCTATGTATGGACCGCCTACTGTTTTCCGGCTCAAGGCCGAAAACAAGCAGGTCGACCCCTAAATGGGAGTGTGAATAAAGCGGGGAGTTCTGAAAATAAATTAATTGGGAACTGGGTACGGGAATGGATGGCGTCTTCCAAGATAATATTGCCACGGGTTTCATCAGCCGGGGACAAAATAAATATGAGGAGTGGGCATCTTTGGAAGCTCTCTAGTGCCGGCTAAAACAAAATCTGGACAGGACATCATTTAAACCAACTAGCTAAGATTCAACTAGGCTAAGAGTTTGAATTTACTTTGGGCTGGGTTCCGTAGGACCCAGTACCATCTGCGCCATGCTAAGGCGGGAAAACGTATTCAAACCTGGACCCTCGTCGGATGCACAAACTAGTGTTGCGCATCCATCTTCTATTGAAATCCATGCGATGTAGTCGTTTCCAATCACATCTGATTTTCACTTTAAGTTGATGCTTAAAGTAAACAACAAGATCACGACCCGAAACAGACCCAACCCCATGAACCTCATCTAGACGTGTAACCCACGTCACTAACCTCGCTGTGGCTAGGATCGCCAGAAAAACATTCTTTTCTCCCTAGACCATGGCGGTGCCACGTTGTTGATGACGTATGCTACATCCAGGACCATCAGCTGCTCGGCGTCGATGCGAGCCGTTACCTCTCTGACATACTCCCAGAGACGACGAACTTTGCTGCAAGTGAAGAAGGCGTGCTCGGCCGTTTCTTCCTCATTGTCCTCACAGCGCGGGCATAAGGGAACGTCCCTTATGCCATCCCTACGTAATCTGCCATAGAGGGGCAGTGCATTCCGAACCAGTCGCCAGGTCAGAGAATACTCAGAATTGTTGAGATAACTCTGGCCTGGCGCCCAACTCCACTGGGAGCGAGCCTCCTCACTCGACAATCCAAGCCGCCTCCCAAGCGGATCCGAAGCGGGCCCCTCCACTAAATCCAGATATAGTCTCTTCCTAGACAGAGCAAGGTCACTGGACCCCGGCAACGCTTTAAGCATGGCTCGGCATTCGGCGACGAACATGGACTCCCCTCCCGATCTACGTCGACCTTCGACTGAGTGGTCGGGTATGAGGTTGGGAAAGGCGCTCTTAACCGCAGGGACCCACGGAGCGTCCTCCGTCAAAGTACGACTCAGGAAAGCCAGTCTCTCGGCATGTCTATGACTTGCAAAGTCCGGCATCCCCAAGCCTCCATTGCACGGACGTTGCGTACAGACCTGTCTGCGGACGTATGCTTTCCGTCCCTTCCACAGAAGTGAAAAGAGCAAGCGCGTGAAAGCAAGAAGGCGGTCCGCAGGCAGAGGGAGTACAGACAGTCGGTAAAGTATGAGAGGAAAGACGTAAGTGGCGCACGCCTCCGCTCTCCCCTTCAAGGAAAGTTTCCTTCGAATCCAAGCCCTCACAGACGATTCGACCTTTGCCTGTACTTCCGACCAATTCTTCTCCAGCTGGAGACCCGGTCCGAACCAAACGCCAAGGATCCGAATCGGGCCATCGGTCCAGTTGAAGTCACCTGGAAGTGCGGTCTCTCCGCGCCAGGCAGCCAACCGCAGGCTGTTGGACTTGCTGCGGTTGACAATGGCCCCTATAACCTCTTCGTAACGAGCGGCGCCTTAATCACCGTTCCTATGTCTTCACGGCTGGACCCAAAAACGGTGACATCATCGGCATACGCGGAAACCCTGACTCGCGCATAGTGAGGAGGGATAGCGATTCCGCGCAGGACTGGTGTAGCCGCCCCGTCCCTTAATTTGCGAAGGAAGGTCTCCAACGCCAGGACATAAAGCAGGGGCGACAGCGGACAACCCTGACGCACCGAACGAGAAACCACGAACGACTCTGACAGCTTAACGTTTACTTGCACCGCTACCGTCGGCAGACGATACAGAATGGAGATCCACGTGCGGAAGTCCGGATTAAAACCGGCAGTATCTAAAACAGATCCCAAAAAAACATGGTCGACCCTATCGAAAGCCTTGGACTGATCTAAATTGATCAGCGCGGCTTCAGTGTCGTCTTCTATACCCTCTAGGATCGTGCGAACCAGATGCAAGTTGTCTTGAATTGACCTCCCCTTCACAGCATAATTCTGCTCAGGCTCAATCAAATCAGCGATGACAACCTGCAAACGATTCGCAAGAACACGGGCCAAAATCTTTAACTCTGTGTTTAGCAGAGTTATGGGCCTGTAATCATCTAGATTCCCTCCACCAGGGTGGCTCACCTTCTTCAACAATGTGACCACTCCTTTGGTAACCTGTCCAGGGACCGAACCCTGAGCAAACCAGTGGTTAAACACATCCTTCAGAAGAGGAACAAACATGGGCGCCAGCCTCAAATACAATTCGTACGGCAGACCATCGAGTCCTGTAGATTTGTTCAAGCCAACCTGCTTCAACGCAGTAATGATCTCACCCTCTGTAACCATGCCATCACAGCTAGCCGCTCGAGCCGCCCTAAGGCGGGGCGAGCCAGACAAATAGCTCTCAAACTCCTGAACGCGGAGTCTGGGTAGTTGGGTGAAACGTTCCTCCAAATGCTCGCGGAACCCCTCGCAAATCTTACGAGTCGATACCAGGGTATGTCCTTCCAGGTTATTCACCTTCCGAATGTACCCATCCGAGCCACGACGTAAAGCAGCCTTACGCTCAACAGCGTCAACGTTCACAGCTTCGTTAGAGACTTTCTTTAACCTAGCGCGAACTACTTGACCTTCATATCGCTCGCTAGCCAAGCGATTGAGGTCCCCCTTAATTAAAGCTATATCTAGGTGGTCCCCCCAGCCACCACCCGGGTCATCTTATCCTCTACACGCTTTTGCGTCCTAGCCCTATCTCGAGCGAGGCGCTGGCTGTAGCGAACACAAAAGCGTCTAACATGAGCCTTAGTGCTAACCCACCAACTACTCCCGATAACCGCCACCACTAAACCCCGCTGAAGTAGTAACGTTAGCTTGTCCCAGAAGTCGGGTATCTCCAGTAAGGAGGTATTCAACTTCCAGTACCCAGCTAACCTAGGCCTATCACTTAAACTCAAACGGGCCATAACCAATTTATGGTCCGAATGACCTAACCAAGTGAACGTGGGACAAGATATAAAATCTATGTCGCCTCTTCTAACTAACATTCTGTCCAAGTAAGTACTCGGACAGAAGGCCGCGCTAGTATGCCACGTCCACATCTCCCGCCCTGGGTGATGAACGCGAAACCTGTCGACAAGATTGCATGAGGCCATCAGGTCAGACAGACTGCTTTCACACCACCCCGACCCTCTATTCCCACCGACCTTATCTATCTTGGGGTCAAGGACGGCGTTCCAATCCCCCATTAAAACTACTCGCTCCGGACCCCCGAAAAACGTCTCCAACCGTCGATAAAAGGAAACCCTCTCACCAGCAATGTTGGGCGCATAAACCGCAACGATCCGAAACTTACTGTTTTCAACGGCAACATCGACTACGACCAGCCGACCTACCGCATCCGTATGAACAACGCTCACTGTCGCAGACAGAGTGCGTCTCACTAGCAAAGAGACACAACAACTACGGACATTGCCATATGCGGAGATGACGTCGTAGTCGTCAGTCAGCACATCACAATCCCCATACGAAACGAAGTGGGTCTCCTCGATCGCAGCTATATCTACCTTAAGGGCCACGAGATCCCTCAGCACGCGAACAGCCTTGCTTCGAGATCTCATGCCCCTCACATTCAATGTGACTAGGTTTAAAGCCATTATCCCTTACTTATATGTCGCAAATGGGCCTAAAGTCCTCGGGAGTGAGAACGCCGAAGGCCTGACCAAGACTGCCGGTCAGCAGTTCGGACGAAATCCGTCCGTCTCGAGCCAGACCTCTCACGTCCAGGGGAAAGGCTAGCTTCAAAGCCCGAAAAAATGAGGGATGAACATAAATGGGGACCCTCCCTGGACATTTCGAAGCCAGTTTTTTTTAAAATGGGTGCTCCTCGTCAATCAACTTAACCCCCAGAATAGCCACCTTTCCCTCCTCCACCATTCTCCAAAGGGCCCGTGCCCTTCTACCTTTATCTTGCCTGATGAAGGTAGTGATCATTGGGGCATCCTGGAAGCTTTGAGGGTTATCTACTCTCTTCCCTTTCACATGTGTGAAAGCACTTGATTGCTTAAGATAACCCCTCTACCTCCCATTCAGGTCCGACTGGACAAGTGATGCGTCCGCCTCACATATTCGATCCCCAGACAGGAAAGGGAGCTTCCGGGATCTATCTCGTCTTACTGGTGGAAAAAAGGTTGGCTCCCTCTACCGTGCTAGTAAACTCCTCACACCTGACATTATCCCGTATCTCTACAAAGCCACCATCCGCCCATGCATGGAGTATTGTTGTCACATCTGGGCTGGTGCATCATCTACTAGTCTCTCCCTCCTTGACAAGGTCCAAAAAAGAATCGCCAACCTAATAGGTCCCTCACTGTCAACCAAGCTCCAGTCCCTGTCCCATCGTCGCAATGTAGCATCCTTGTGCTTGTTTTACAAATACTTCAATGGATTATGCTCCGATGAATTGGCTACTCTGGTGCCCCCTCGACGTAAATTCACTAGACCAACTCGACAATCAACTAAATCTCATTCATTCACTTTGGAGGTCCCCAGATGTCGGAGAGCCTTTTACTCAAATAGCTTCTTTCCTCGTGCTGTTGGCCTCTGGAACTCCCTCCCTGCCCCCTGTTTCCCCGTCAGTACAGACATGCAGAAGTTTAAAACTAATGTAAACAGACATCTCGCTGCGCAGATCCCAATTTAGGTTGACCCCCCCCCCAAACCTTCTCTCCTCTTTTTTCTCAGTAGCCCCTTACGTCTACAGTGGCGTCCTGCCTTGTTTGGGGTGAACTATGTTAAAAAAAAAAGAAAAAAAGTTATATCATAATTCCATTAAGTTATATTATAATTCCATTCATTTATATTATAATTCCATTAACTTTATATTATAACTCCATTAACTTTATATTATAATTTCATTAATAATATAGTTTCATAAGCTATAGGATGACGCCGCGAAAATTCCACGGATGGAAATACTTAATAAAAATGTGTCATGCTTTCCGCAACCCAATCATATTTAGTACAAATTAACGTTAGCTAATGAACGACATGTCCATCAAGTTTCAGTCATGAATGTCCAACAGTCTTTGTTTTATCGCTGTTCGAGAACATTTTGGTGATACATCGGCAGACAGGTCATATTGCTTAGGAATGTTAGTTTTTTTAAGCTAGGCGAGATAATTCCTTTAAGTGCGCGAATTTGAAATGTGCGGTTGTCTTTGGTGACGCAAATACTTTATTCGAAGTCGAACTTTAGATAAACCCACGCGGTGTTAACCTTTAGCTGAACCTGATAATAAAGATGGTGTCTAACATTGGTACATGAAAGCACACTTGTGTTAACAAAGGACACTAGAGAAAGGGGTTGGAAAGGGGGGGTAGAAGTAACAAAACAACGACTGTTGATACATACAAAGTTTTCATTGGTTCAACGGGAACACGTGACATTGGAGAGAGATAAAGCCAAGATGCGACGACAGCGAGTTTGGGTGTTTTGGCTTTCCTTTAACCTTCTCTTGCATTCGTCACTGGCAATCTGCTTTTGCCCGGCATCATTTGAAATGTTTAACCACGCTTTCTTTCACTCTGTCCTTTCTGACTCTTTTCTCTAAATAATAGCAGTTGCTATCGAAAAATAAAAACATCTGATTCTGTACGATGCTACCTAATATTTATCTGCCTATCTTTGTCTCGAATATTTTCCCCTCTTTCTTATCACCTTGCCTCTCCGTAGTCCGACGACGGTCGCTATTTTCACCTAACAAGCTATACGACCCCAGACGTCACAAAATACCCCAGACGTCACAAAATACCATCCAATAGAAACCGCATAAAACGTCTGTGCCCAACAAAATTCAATAAGCACGCGTGTATTCAACTTTCTTCTCAATTTGAATTTACTTAGATTTTTAAAATTATTTAAAAGGCTATACAAAATCGTGCATAAAATGTAGCAGGGCGTCCTGGTCTGGTGGTAAAAGGCTAGCCTATGGATATTTACTTCCCATGGTAATCATGCTGATGACGGTTCATAGCCAGAAACACGTGTTCATGACTTTCTTTTATGTCCGTAAAAATTAATTTATCAAAAAAATGAATTAATATATATATATATATATATATATATATATACAGGGTGGGCCAAAATAAGGGTCCTATCTTTAAATTTGAATAACTTCCACAAAATAAAAGTTAAACTCACCAAACTTTATGTGTGTGTAGACTGACCCTTCCGAGATTTTTTGAAATAAACAAAACAAATTTTAGCCGAAAAACACTTCTTAAAACTTACAAAAACTAAAGTATTGTTTTTTACACTGTTTTGAGTTTTTTAAGCAAAAATAATGTTTTCTAAATGATGGTACGTTCCTTAGGGCTAATACGGCTCATGCTTGCTTCGGAAGGGGTCCTTTACTTATTCTAAAAAAAAAAAAAAAAAAATCAATAAATAAAAAAGTTATGAATTTTTAAAAATAGGACCCTTATTTTTGCCCACCCTGTATAGATATATATATATATATATATATATATATATATATATATATATATATATATATATATATATATATATATATATATATATATATAGCAAGCAATAGATAAAGTGAAAGAATAGAATAAGGTGCGAATCAAATTTTATTACAGTTCAATGTTCAGGCAAAGTTCTTTAAAGTCCTTAACTCATGAGTTTTCAAAGAAAATCTTCTCCTCAGAGGACCATTACCGCAATGACATTACTGCAGGTAATAAAAATTAAACTTTGAAAATATATTACAAAATGTATATAAAAATACGTAAAGGTATATAAAACATCAAATATATCGGCCCAAAACATACTTTTTTGTAAACCTATACAGTTTATTCACGCCAACAAGCTTAAAATAGCTCCAGGCCAGACATCAAAGAGGTTGATTAAGAAATAATCCAAATGGTAGGTGGTGGTCCAAAAATGAAATATATAAGGTTTCCTGTTTTTGTTTCACTCTTAGATAATTAACCCCCCTTTTTTATTTTTATTATTTTTTTTATTTTACTTATATTTTTTCATTTATTAATTTTCCAACGAATGTTAAGTCTGCAATATCTTGGATTTAGTTAGTTTGTCTGGGAATTTAAACTGCATTTTACTTTTTTTAATTTTTTTTATTTTTTTAATGACTCAAAGCTTCTTTAGACTATATATATATATATATATATATATATATATATATATATATATATATATATATATATATATATATATATATAATTAACTTGTTACAAATATCCAGGGGGTATGAATCCGAAGGAAGTTGAGACCGGGTTTATGAGAGTGCTCAATGAAAATTCAGAGCAAAATATATATTTTTTGATTTTATTCCATTAGTTGCGACAAAACAAGTTTTGTTTCATTGGTGCGAATAGCCCCTCTAAACTACCAATAATATCAACTCTCTACGTACTACCTATAATGCACAGCCTCAATAACCTCTCAGCCATACTACCAATTCTAACATAAACCCATAACTGGGACAGCTATCAACACTGATATCACTTAGACTAATCTAATCTCAATTACTTAACCCCTCGATCACTACCTTGAACACTTAATTATTAACTGGTACTTAGTCCTTGTCATTGGTAGTGGAATTAAAAAAGCCTACCATCACTTGTCGACTTATTATTATTATTATTATTATTATTATTATTATTATTATTATTATTATTATTATTATTATTATTATTATTATTTTTTAATACTATTATTATTATTATTATTATTATTGTTATTATCATTAATATTCTTACAAACTTGTTATTTCTATTTCTATTTTTATTCTAATTTTATTTATATTTATCTTTATTTTTATTTTTATTTTTATTAAGGCTTTTATATAAGGCTGTTATCACTGCGACTATCGTAGGTATGATTGGCAGGCGTTACCATTGTCATAATCGGTTTTGTTAATGATAAGACTGGTAACACCAGAAAACTTCTCTTATAAAATGATTCAACTAGTATTGATCTCGGTATAATATAATCACAATTTAAAAAAATATAATCACAACAAAATTCACTACAAATAATAAACAAAACATTAAAATAAAATAAATAAAATGCAAAAGTAGCAATTAATACCCTAAATTAAAATTATCAAACATTTTTATCCACATGATAATTACTTATTAGAATTAAAATAAAATAAGAATGACGGTTGTAATCATAATTTTATTCTTATTTTAAATTTAACTCACTCTGGCCGTCGCCCCATCTCCCTCCTCCCACCCCGGCCGAGATTGAGATCGTCACAGCACTGACACGTGAAAAACCTCCCACGTAATAATTTGAAACACGACTTGTTGGGGTCCTCCCCCCTCTCCTCTCATGTCCCATGTCGCCGTTATAGACAAAGCCCCAACTCTATCCCCCTCCCCCTCCGATGTATTTTCAATTTTCAATCTCCCGTTAGAGTGAAGTTGAAATTTTATGCCATTTGAATTCCTTTCGCCGGCCCGATGAGTTGGTCGCTATTCGCACCAATGAAACAAAACTTGTTTTGTCGCAACTAATGGAATAAAATCAAAATATATATATATATATATATATATATATATATATATATATATATATATATATATATATATATATGACTAATGACACGTCCGATTAAGAACGATTGAATGCAGTATTCTGCATACTCTTAAAATAGGTCAGGAAGCGAAAAATAATAATAAACACACCAGTGTTCTAACACTAGTAAAAACATAACACCGCCCCCCCCCCCTTTACAGCTACCTTTGTCTGGTCTCACTTGAACTCATCTTGATCTACGTCACGCGTTAATTTTTATGCCTATCGTTTATAAGTTCACACCACCTGGTCACACATCACAGCTGTTACAACACAGTCATTGCGTGATAGATGACTATTTAGTATCTGAATGAATCCATTGAATCAAGGTTCCTACTGTTGCCTACGTTTGATGAGATGTTCGCTGCTACTTTGATACAATGTCTAATGAAGATTCTACTGTGAGTCTGCATATTTATTTTTTTTATTTAACAGAGTTCACTCCAAACAAGGCAGGCCGCCACTGTAGACGTAAACGGCTACTGAGAAGGGAAAAAAAGGGAGACTGTTTGGGGGGGGGGGGGGCAACCTAAATTGGGATCTGCGCCGCGAGATGTCTGTTTACATTAGTTTTAAATGTGTGCATGTGCATTATGTTACTCTTACTAAAAAAAAAAAGGTATCTTTTTTGTGAATACTCCACTACGCCGGTCTATGGGTTTGTCCCGTGCAGTTCTAGGAGGTCCACCCTCCCAGGCTTTGCCTTCCTCTCTTTGGGGAGGAGTAAGTTTATTGCTTACTGCCTGTGGCGCCCCTACCGGGGAATGTCGACGGGGCTGTCCAGGCAATTTTTAAACCCCACTTTCCCGACCCGACCTTGGGTCACATCTTACTTGTGGGAGTAAGATAAAAACTAGCCTTGTGCCTAACTCCTGGAGAGTAGTAAATCAATACTCTACTACGCCGGTGTATGGGTTTGTCCTGTGCAGTTCTAGTAGGTCCACCCTCCCAGGCTTTGCCAACCATCTTTGGGGAGGAGTAAGTTTATTGCTTACTGCCTGAGGCGCTCCTACCGGGAATGACGACGGGGCTGCCCAGGCAATTTTTAATGGCCAGAGTGCTCATCTTCTCGGGCGCTGGCTTTTCAAACCCCACTTTCCCGACCGACCTTCGGTCATATCTTACCTTGTGGGAGTAAGATAAAACTGGCCTTGTGCCTAACCTCCTGGAGAGGAGGTAAATGAATACTCTACTATTGTTGGTTAATATATCCGCTATCCTTCCTTATGCTTATACTGGAATAATATATATATATATATATATATATATATATATATATATATATATATATATATATATATATATATATATATATATATATGTGTGTGTGTGTGTATATATATATATATGTGTGTGTGTATGTAACCCGATACTAAATTATAAAAAAAATAGCTCATCCCCCCCAAAATATTTATTTAAAGGGAAAGTTTTCCAAATTCATCTCACTTCTTTGTCTTCTTTGGTCTGAAGAGGTTGACTCTATGTGAAGAGTAAAACCGAAACATGTATGCACATATGTAACCAATAATGTTTGTATAAATAACAATTTATACTTAAGAACAGCTCTACTTGTTATTGAGCACTTTTTATAAACACTGGAGATGCAGCGGATTTACAGAAACTAATACAATACGTGTACGTGTACACTATATATATAGCATTAGATAAGGTGAAAGAATAAAATAAAGTGCGAATCAAATTTTATTACAATTCAAAGTATACAATCCAGTATATTGAGCTTCATTTATATCCGGATGTTCACTAATTAAAGATATTAGTTGAACTTATATCATAAAATGAATAATAAAAAATGGTAAATTAAGAAATTCAATAAAAACAATAAATTAATTGAAAAAAAAAAACAACAACAAATAAACAAACATAATTTTTTACAATTATATTAAAGATGTATAATAAGTGAGTACTTTGAAACACTGGATAACAACATTTTAAAAAATAACTAAAATAATTATAAACTGAAGTCAACATATCAATCTTAAATTTAATTATTTTTCTTAACAACACCTCCCTTTTGAGTTTATGACGCTTAAGGAGAGACAACCCACGATGAATTATCTCCCTGTGACCTGCCTATATCTATATTGCTCTCTTACTAAATCACTAATCCTGCTGCGTAGGGGTGTATGCACACATGTGAAAATATGTCTGATATTGACTGGAAGACGGCTTACTATTTATTCATTGATATAATAAAATAATTATTTTATTGTAGGTGGAAAAATTCAAATAATTTTAATTATATAATTAAAATTATTCGAATTTTCCCACCTATAATAACTAAAATAAATAAAATTAAAAAAATAATAAATAAATAATATTAAATAATAATAATTTAACTATAATAAATATTAATATGATAAAAGCATATTATATTAATAGTATTTGCTTTCCTCACTTACTGCATTGTTGTTATCTGTCTGCGAACCTCGTGTTTTCAGAGAGGGGTAGCCATCTTGAATTATTCACTCCGTTTTACGATTCCACTTTTGTATTCCTGTTTTGAGAAGGTTTTTTTTTTTCAAAATTATTGAAAGATGTTACACCATACCGGATATTTTTTAGGTACTGATATCGATCCTGACCCAGTTTTCGTGAGGTTCGACTCGGAAGTGTTCGGCTGTCCTACCCAAACGCCCGAGAGTTGACGAGCCGATTTGTACCAGACGACAATTTTGATACGGTGCTGCGTCCTATGATAATAATGTTTTGCTTGTTTTGTTTTTGTTGTTGCTAGGGTTAGGGTTTAGGGTTTAGGGCTTAGGGTTTAGGGTTAGGGTTTAGGTTTAGGGTTAGGTTTATGGGTTAGGGTTAGGGTTAGGGGTTAGGGTTAGGGTTAGGGTTTAGGGTTAGGGTTAAAAATATTTATTTGATAACAGTAATTTCGCTCTGTTTTGCTTGTTTTATTTGTTTTGTTGTTTAAAAAATTTCTTGCAACTATAACTAAAAATTATAGGACGCAGCAACGTATCAAAATAAAAATAAAATTATTTGATAACAGTAACTTCGCTATATTTTGCTTGTTTTTTTTTGTTGTTTCTTTTAGAAAATTTATTGAAAATATAACTTAAAATCACAGGACGCAGCACCGTATCAAAATTGTCGTCTGGTACCATTCGGCTCGTCGACACTCGGGCGTTTGCGTAGGACAATACAAACAAAAATAAAAATAAAGAATACGATTTGGTCCGTTCGTATGTCTCTCAAGTTTGGATTCATTTATTTCTATTAATATTCTTTTGGGTCATAGTGGTTATTTTTTTTACTATATTTAGATTACGATATCATTTGTAGTTGTCCCGTTAGTATGTTGAAGAGGCCAGGAGATCGAAATAAATTATAGTGCTGACAACTACGATGTGTATGTGATTTTTTTTCTTTCTATATTTTATTCTAGTTCTGTTTTCTACATTGAGCTCTCATACGAATAAAAACAAAAGTTGTATATGCAGAGACCCGACAGGTTTGTTTTTCTAATCAGCAGTAAGATTTATATACTACTTTATTTTTCAATGTTATCACTGCCGGCGGTGACGACCAGCCCAAGGCGGGCGCGAAATGAGATACGCGCTTTGGCGACCATATTCTTGTTTATACCGGCGAACGCCTCCACGATGTCAACTTTCAGAAAGTCGAGCGTGTTTTTGGCGAACTTGTTGGTCTTGGCCTCGATTACGCCACCGAACAAATAGTTAAGAGGGGCCACAAGTCCGTCGATCAGTGTTGAGCAGCCACACCTGGGTCGATAAGACATTTTGTGCAGGAGCTTCACCACCCTCATCAGCACCTCCTGGATTTCGTTTACTTTTTGTCAAGTGTCGAAATGTTCTGCAACATCCTGTATATATATATATATATATATATATATATATATATATATATATATATATATATATATATATATACAACATTTTGTTGTTCTTAAATTCCCGACTAGTATGTTTTAACCTTTTCATGTTTGCTTTTAAATTCGTTAAATTCCGTTAAAACTTGCTTTCGAAGATAGAATGTTCAAATTGTTTTTTTTGTGTGTAATAAAATGTTAAAGGAGTAAAAATATCTTTAGTCCAAGGAAAAAATATATTTAGTCCAAAGAAAAAATATCTTTAGTCAAAGGGAAAAAACAATAAAAACCAACATGGCGATTAAAACCTGGAATTAAAGTTAGATTCTCAACACTTTAAAAAGTAAATGAGAATTTTATTTCAGGACCAAAAATACAATTAAGACCAACTATTAGTTTCATCGAATACCAAGCAAAATGAGCGAAGAAAACAGCGGTCCCTATTCTACAATTAAACCGATGTTTAAACTTAATTAAATTAAAGAAAATATCTTAAATTTTAATTTAAAAAAGCAAATAATTAGACTTTCTGACTAATTTGTTGCTTTTTTAGAACCGAAAGTAGATTAGATATCCTTCTTTATCTTAAAAAATCGATTATTGAATATTAAAATTGTAAACAGTTTGTTTTTGTTAGAGATTTCAAATATAGACGTCTTCACTTATTTTATTCAATTTTTTAATTTTAATAAATGTTTTTGCCCAACCTAGGAAAACTTGCTCCAGTCAATTTTTCTGAGGAGGAAAATTTGACACAAGATGTTTTCAACTCCCAAGGTCTAGACCAGATATTTTGTATTAAATTTTAAGACATTAAATGAATCTCTGAATTGTTTATTGACAATTTATTGATTTTGTTGGCCAACTTATGGAAAATAATTTTTTATTCAATCTTTAAAAAATGAACTTCATTGGGTTTTTTTCGCCCCAAATTGTACTATTGAAAAAAATAATTGATAAATCGATTTGTTTGGAAGTTCTTGTGCGTTTCTCTGTTGTAAATAATAATATACATTATATAATATAGTTACGTTCGTAAAACAAACAAATATTAAACAACAACACGACGATTAATGTTGCCCTGGCTGTCTTTCCTCTCCCAGAGAAATGTTTTCTTTAAAAAGAAAATAATCACTAATAATGTTTAAAAGTAAAACTTTATTTACTTAAAACAAATCTAAATTCCCTTTCAAAATGAATAGAAAAAATATCGGGTCAAATTTTCCTTTTCTTGAAAAAATATGTTGTTAATGTAATGAAAATTAAAATTGTTTTAAAATACTTCAGGGATTTTTCTATTTCTATTTTATACTCCCGGAAACGAAAATTTACGTATAATCCTATACTTCGTCCGACATGTTCTCCTATAACTCTCAAAATATTAGCGAGATTTTGTCAAATATTATCTTACGGTATTACACTTAAAGTGAAATCACAACCCACATTGACGAGATCCTTTTTTAACCCGACGGGATTATTTAGTATTTCCGTGAAACCAAAGGTTTCGATGAACGTGTTATTTGTAAATATATATATTTACCAGCAATGCTTCAAGCAAACTACAATCTCTTTTTATATATATATGTATATATATATATATATATATATATATATATATATATATATATATATATATATATATATTCTCGGAAGTTTCTCAACCATTAAAACTATATCAAAAAAAAAAACAACAAAAAAACTTATAGTCCCAAGTCTTCCAGTGGAAAATCACTCATGTAAGTCAATTTATTTTTTACAGTTATTATATTAGTTTATTTCTAACACTATTTTAAGGGGTCATCAGTTGTTTACCATGAAAAACTGTTTCGGGAATTTAAAAACAAGACAGTATTTAATTTCATGGCTTCCCAGCAGAGTTGATCAGACCCCACTTCCCTTAAAAGACAAAAACATAAACGTTCCTTATACTAAATCTACGTTTTGTTCCATATAAATGTTTTGCTAACTTATATTAGTTATTTAAGACACAGAAAAAAAAATTGTCTTTACCTGTGCTGTTCGTCTGTCTAATAAAATTTATCCGTTACTTACAAAAATGTTGCTGCATTTTAAAGTGTTTGGACGAATCCATGACACTATTATTTAAGTGATTAATGTATTATTTTCAGTTTTATATTATAAATATAAAAAACATCAACACATCAAAAAATAAAAAATAAATATATATATATATATATATATATATATATATATATATATATATATATATATATCTATATACTACTAAAACTCTATTGTCTTGTATGTTTGCAATCAGCTTTCAGCTTTCCGGTTTTCAACATCCGGTTGCGCATGCGTAAATAGCATCGTCTTCCAATCTGTTATTCCAATTCCGTTGAACTCTTATTATTAACGAACGCATGAAATTTTTCATTCTGGAAATGTTTATATCGCTTTAAATATAAAACAATTACATTTAATTTCATCAAATAGTTTTTTTGTTTTCTCCACGGCTAAAAACATTCAACGGCAGGACTTTGTAAAGTCTGTCGCAGTTTCAAAAAAGCTCCACCCTTTTAAAAAACAAAAACAAACAAACAAAACAACAACAATCATTATTAATATCAATAGCGGCGGTGAACGAAACCACCTCCCACTTTTCCTCTCACAGATTTCACCACTCCTACTCCCTCTGTTTTCGTTACGTACGCGAGACAGCCGGTTGTACCCCCTTCCTTCCTCAAATCGCCCTTTTATTATTCTGTACTTTCAACTAACAATTTCATTTAAAAGATTATATATAAAAATTTGAATTTAACTATAATAAGTATTATGGTACCTGTTCAGTGCATATTTACCTATAAGTATGGCCAACCACTTATAATTCAGTAACTATAATTTAAAAAAAAAACAATTATAATAAACAGAACGACGCATAGAAATCTATCTATATTCTTTTTTCAACAATTACATTTAATTTCATCAAATAGTTTTTTTGTTTTCTCCACAAGTGTCACGCACATACATGAATTCCATAGGTAATATAACAAACTGACCCAACGGGTCACGGGTGGTCTAGTATATACTAAAGGTATACATACATACATATATATACCTTTAGTTCCTCCTTCTCTCCCTCGTCCTCCTTTGTTGTCCATCTCACCGTTGTCGTCAACCTCAAATAAATATTAATCTTCCTTGTTCACTTACAGTTTTTCTAATCTGCGTTCACAACTGTCGAGTTTTTTCTATTCTCAGTGTTTCAAATCGGCGTCTATAAGTTAACCGTTAATTTGTTCTCTTTTTCTTTCTTTTTCTTCTTCTTTGCCAACTCCCGGTGTTTAAAATCGGCGTTCATAACTGTCGATTTTCTTCTTCTTCTTCTTCTTCCTCTTCTTCTTCCTCTTCTTCTTCCTCTTTTTTTTAACATTTCTTTCTTTCTACTGTATTTTTATTGTTTTTTTCTTATTATAATTAGTAGATGTGCTATATCTACGTTTATATATATTCTATATTATTTCTATTTATATATCCTATGATTTGTTCTATCAGTTTATTTTGATTAATTTGATAAGATTTAAAAGCATCAGGATGGCGAGTAATTGCTTTATTTAATTGTCCAAATATTTTATTTTGATCGCCACCTTGGTTAATCATTCTTATTATTAGATCAGAAATTGGGGGCATGAAATCTACTAATTTTAAGGTAACACGAGCAATCCTCAGAAATTCAGACATAATACTCCCGTAAAATATATACACAGGGCTAGTACTATTTTTATATGGCATTCGCACGATACGAAAAATATGAAACAAGTTCAAATGTATTCATGAAATGAACATGAAACCATACTTTTTCAAAAAATAATATTCTGGGCTCTGAGGAAGCGTTAGGTTGCTGAAATGCAATTACATTTGCGTAAGCCAAATTATATATATATATATATATATATATATATATATATATATATATATATATCAAGGTAGGCGCGAGAGCGCTCTATCCCCTAATAGACTTCAAAAACGACCTATGCTAGAAATCTCATTTCTTTGATCAATCATAACTCAAAAACCAATAAACCAAATTAGTTAAAACTTTGCACATTTTTTTTTTGATAGGTTCTATAAGTGTGTAGAATTTGAGCATCATTAGTCAAGGCAACCCAGAGATCCAGAAAGGTCAGGCATGATTTTGTGTTATTCGTGTGTACGTACGTATGTGCCACCCTGTATCTCATCAACTATTTGATGGATTCAACTGATTTTTGGCAGAGATAGAGGTTCTAGGGTCTAGTTGGTGGCATTTTAATTTCAGTTTATCATATACCTTAGTTTTCCAGAAAATTCCAAAAAACCTTTTAAATGACCATTGTATTGAGGCATAGCCTTTACAAAAGTAGTAACATTCCATGATAAATACCAGTATACTGAAATCATATGCCCTTAATAGGGTTAAGATGAAAATTCATATACACTAAATGTACAAAAGCAAGGAAATTCCCAAATGTTTACACTTTTATTGTCATTAAGAGTATGCGAGCACAACAGGGCTATGTATTTTACTGGTAGGTATTTTTCTTCAGCGTACCTCACACACTTCATCCACTCATGCATAGAGATTTATACTGTAGTGATGTGATAATGAAATTGTTTGGTTGATATGTAGTCATACCCTTAATGACAATAAAAGTGTAAACATTTGGGAATTTCCTTGCTTTTGTACATTTAGTGTATATGAATTTTCATCTTAACCCTATTAAGGGAATATGATTTCAGTATACTGGCATTTATCATGGAATATATATATATATATATATATATATATATATATATATATATATATATATATATATATATATATATATTAGTATTTCATGTATCCACATAAAATATTATAAGGAGATATAATTTTTTATGTGTCAGTTTTCAGTATTTACTTCAACAGTGCTCGATACGTAAGTAGAGCTAGGTAGTAATCAATGAAAATATATATGGCAATCAAGCTACACGGGAGCCTCTGTGTAACTTGATTGCCATATATATTTTCATTGCTTACTATATATATATATATATATATATATATATATATATATATATATATATATATATATATATATATATATATATATATATATAATATTCGGCTTACGCAAATGTAATTGCGTTTTAGCGACTTACCGCTTCCTATACATGCAATTCTATATGTTTGTAAAAACTACGGCCGAAAGGAACCCTTTTTTAGCAAGGACTGTAATTGGTCTTCGACTAAAAGAAACAGAATGGTTCTCCCTCCTCCGCCCCGGGATGCCATTCTTCCCGACATTACCTCTTACTTCGGGGATGATTGGTTTATTGCCAGTCGCCAGAGGCGCTCCATACCGTAGAATGCCGATCGGTCCGCTCCAGCTATTTTCATAACCTTCCAGGATGCCCCATTCGAGTGTGGGAGAGTTTGATCATCGTCCATATAAAACAACCGACCTTTTTGTCAGATTGGGGGGGGGGGGGATAAATGCCGTAAACACGCGACGGTCGGTTGAATGTCAGATACAACCGATCGTTTGTTTGTTGTTTCTTTTTTGTTTTTTTTTGTTCTTTTCCTCGTTTTCTTTTGTTGACAACGAATCTATGCCACGGTTGCGTGACATCTTATCGGTTGGGAAATTGCCCATATTTGTGTGAATTAAACAACAACAACAATAAAAAAACGAATTAAAAAAAAGAAAGATATACAAGATTAAGCGATAACTTTCTCATTTCTTTTCTTTCTTTATTCAAGTTTTCTTCCTTTCTTTCTTTACCTTGTCTAACATATATTAATATACAGCAAAAAGTCCTACAAGGTAAGTGTTATGACTATTTTGTAACCTGAATTAATTCATAATCGTGTTCAAGACAGTTTCAACTATGCAAAGTTTCATATGAACACAAATATACGTGTTTACTTATGTAATATTGTGTAATGCTTATGTAAGCAAAACACGGGGCGAGGGCCGACAATGAGATATACATATTAGCGGTTAAGATCTTTTAATGCGAAATAAACTTTAATAATAAATATTACGTTCCGGATTAATTAATGCAGTTTTCAACATAATGGAACTTTTTACGTCTATATTTCCCTATAGATGATATCAATTTCCCTATAGATGATATCAATTTCCCTATAGATGATATCAATTTCCCTATAGATGATACCAATTTCCCTATAAATGATATCAATTTCCCTATAGATGATATCAATTTCCCTATAGATGATACCAATTTCCCTATAAATTATATCAATTTCCCTATAGATAATATCAATTTCCCTATAGATAATATCAATTTCCCTATAGATGATATCAATTTCCCTATGGATGATATAGCAATCAATAAAGAAACATTTTTACTTTTAGTTTTGCAAGAAACAAACATATGACAGTTTATGAATATTCGAATAAAATGAAAGTAGAATAAACAGTGGTACTGCAGGGCCGGCGGGACAGTCATAAAAGTGTGTGTGTGGGGGGGGGGTTCTCATAAAAAGTGGGGGGGGGGCAGTTAAACACATGCATATCAACTTAATTATTGATGACCGTAAAATGGGGGGGGGGCCCAAGTCAAAAAGTGAGGGGGCTTTAGCACAAACCCTGCCCCCCACCACCACCACACACACCCGGTGCCGCCGACCATGTACTTGGTGTGGGCCCATACATCTAGTATATATATATATATAAACATATATATATATATATATATATATATATATATATATATATATATATATATATATATATATATATATATAATATATATATATATACAGTTACATATTTATATATATATATATATATACAGTTATATATTTATATATATATTTTATATATATAGTTATATATATATAGTTATATTTATATATATAGTTATATATATATATATATTTATATATATATATATATATATATATATATATATATATATATATATAGTTATATTTATATATATATATGAATATATAACTGTATATATTATATATATATATAGTTATATATTTGTATATATATATATATCTATCTATATATATATATATATACAGTTATATATTTATATATATATTTTATATATACAGTTATATATTTATATATATAGTTATATATATATATATATATATATATATATATATATATATATATATATATATATATATATATATATATATATATATAAATGATAATTTATTTCATTTTGACTACAAAATTGATTTTGTTTCACAATCACACAATCTTTTATGACAGGAAGTTAAAATAAAAATTGAATATGAATAGAAAAGAAATAAAACAAAACAAAACAAAGACAAAAATAATTATAAAAAATAATGATAAAAATAAAAACAACAATAAAAACAAAGGCAAAAATACAATTGAGGAGAAAAGAGAAAGAAAAAAAGGAAAAGGAAAAGAAAATATTAAGAAATATTAAGAGCTACACGTGACATAAAAAGGAAAATGGAGAGAGAGAGAGGAAGAGAAAGCATATTTGACTTGGTGGTGGGGGTGGGGTGGGGTGGGGCGGGGCGAAATATGGGAGCATATATTTGTGCATGTCAGAAGTCTGTCTGGGTATAGCTTTCGCGCGCGTATACGGGACTGACACATTAACTAATTTGGTTGTTTGCCTATGGAGGGGGGGGGGGAGAGTAACCCTATGTGGAGAGCGGGTGCTAATAACTATAAAAATTGAAAAGTTAAAGAATTGAAAATTAAAAATGTCTATATACGGGTAAAAAATTAATATGAAATTTTGAATACGGTAAACATATTAATAATATAGAATTACAAGAAATCCACATACAATTACTAGAAATACATATATATAAACATATATATATATATATATATATATATATATATATATATATATATAAACATAAGAAATACAAATATATATAAATTACATAATTATATCATTACATATATAATTATAAGGAACACATACATCTGCTCTATATTTTTATTGAGCACTCTCATAAACCCGGTTCAACTCCCCTGGATTTATACCCTGTGGATCTATACCATATTCGGATTATATATATATATATATATATATATATATATATATATATATATATATATATATATATATATATATATATATATATATATATATATAGTCTCGGAAGTTTCTCAACCATTTAAACTATATATAAAAAAATATATATATATAAAAAAACCAAAAAAAACTTATACTCTCAAGTCTTCCAGTGGAAAATCACTCATGTAAGTCAATTTATTTTTTACAGTTATTATATTAGTTAGTTTCTAACACTATTTTAAAGGATCATCAGTTGTTTACCATGAAAAACTGTTTCGGGAATTTAAAAACAAGACAGTATTTAATTTCATGGCTTCCCAGCAGAGTTGATCAGACCCCACTTCCCTTAAAAGACAAAAACATAAACGTTCCTTATACTAAATCTACGTGTTGTTCCATATAAATGTTTTGCTAACTTATATTAGTTATTTAAGACACACAAAAAAAAAAAATTCTTTACCTGTGCTGTTCGTCTGTCTAATAAAATTTATCCGTTACTTACAAAAATGTTGCTGCATTTTAAAGTGTTTGGACGAATCGATGATACTATTATTTAAGTGATTAATGTATTATTTTTAGTTTTATATTATAAATATAAAAAACATCAACACATCAAAAAATAAAAGATAAATAAATAAATATATATATATATATATATATATATATATATATATATATATATATATATATATATAAAGAGGTGTACTAAAAGCGAACTTTTAGGAAAGGTAAAACCCTATTGTGAAGAGTATACAGCTCAATATCCAGGATAGAGCAGGTAGAAATGCAACCCCCTTACTCAAGTTAACAAATCTTCAGGCATTATTACTCACAACATGACCACACACAGAAATAAAAAGTTTAACTCATCAGCACCTAAGATAATCAAAACACACTCTAATAAGCCCATAGGAACTAAAGATATTGATAATCGGGTAGACCCACATTCGCATAAACAAAGAAAAAAACTTAGAAGAAAGAACAACATTTGGTTTAATCCGCTTTTCAGCAGTAATGTTAAAACCAATATACCTAAAGAATTTTTCCAAATCTTAGACAGATCTTTTAAGCATCCCCACAGATATAGCACTATCCTTAACAAAAATTCTATTAAAATATCATACTCTACTATGCCCAATATTGAACAAACTATCATAACCTCTAACAATAGGAAAATCAAACATATCCAACAGCAACCACCCACCACATCCCTCACCACTTGTAACTGCCGTAAACATAGAGATTGTCCCCTTAACAACAACTGTGTACAGAAGGACGTAATATACGCTTGTACTGTTAAACAATTCCCTCGCTCTACCAATGTTGTGAGTAATCACAGTTCCCATACTCCACCCGAACTCCGGATCTCCCCGCAACCCCAATCTGCTTCTACTCTAAACTCCTGCTTATACAGCCATACCTCTATCCAAGCACCCCCAATAATAAATAGTGCTCATGGGCCAACTCACATTTCCCCCATATCCGCTCCACCCCACTTCTCCAAACAACTTTCCTCGCATAACTTGGATCTCCAAACCCAAATCTCTTCTAATACCATTAGTAATCTCAATGCAACTATAGCACCACCCTTCAAGATACACACATATATTGGGGCGTCCTCTTTCCCCATAAAGACCCGGATCTCTAACCATATATATTCCTTTAAAAATAGCAGCGATAACAGCACAGGCACTTCACTTTCCAATCTAATTAGAAACCTCAATCTCAAAAATACTCCCTATTCACTTCACTGGTCAATACTTAAAAAGTCCAAATCATATACCCCTGGAGCATCCCATTGCCAACTTTGTACTCTGGAAACCTTTATGATAGCTACTGCTACTAAATCTAAAAATATTATTAATTCTAAGAATGAACTTATCTCCAGTTGCAGGCATAAACGTAAATTCAGGTATAGCAACCATAATAATCCCCCAGACACCCCTCCCCCATTTGATTAAATACCCTCCCTTCATCTCGGATTTTCCCTCCTTACATCTCGAAACCCCTTTCTGATAGTTCTAATTCCTGTTGTTCTTTAATCTCTACTTATATCTCCCTCATCCCTTTAACCTTCTCTTAACTTAATAAAATTACCCATAAACCTCGTTAGCTTCGCATTTCCCTTAGTTTTAACACCTTTCTTCCATTACCCCCTAAATCTTTCCACTTAACCTTCTTAACTGTATAACTTTATTTGGCTTTCCATTTTCTTTCCCGTTTAACTTCTTTTAATGCATTCGTCCGCTTCCCTTCAACACTTCCATTCTTCATTCTTTTCCCTTTCAACGTGATAACTAACCCACTCTATTCATATTATATCCTAGCCCTTTTATTTACTTGTTGATTAGCCTTATCTACTCCATATCCCATTTGCACACCTCGATATCGAACTCCTTACTGCTTCCACTGTGCACTCTAATTATTCTTCCCCTCCTGTTTTTAATTCTTCTCACTTTTTTAATAGCCTCGATTATTCCCCCCTTGTTTTACCTCGCCCTTCGCACATCTCTCTCAAACTACTCAACCCCCAACCCGCCCTAGCTCTACATATTTTAACCCCTTTAGTATTTACTTGTAACTGCGATCTCCACTCTCCTTCTGGCTTAATCCTTTGTCACTTTTTTAACCTTGTATATCTCTTACTTCTTCCGGCCTCCACTAACCTATTTAACAATTTTCTTAATTAACCTCCATATAACTTTTTTTTTAATTTCAAAGTTTATATTTTCCCATATCTATTTGAACTAGCATCCCGTAACTGCTTATTTACTAACCCATAATTTTTTCCACCTTGGAGACTCCCATTCCGGATATCCTCTCTAGGTCTTGTTTTCCTTTTTCTTTTTCCTTATTCTAATTTTCATTCTTGAGCTCCAATCTTATCGACTTTTCCCTCATTCTATTATTAGTATCTTATTTTTTAATTTTTTAATTTTTTATTTTATTTTTTATTCTTTCGGTCAATCCTCAATTTTCCCTGCGAGCTTAAGACTAATCTTATTATCTATTTTTCATTCTTAACTCTTTTATTTTCTTATTTCTACTTTTTATACTATTTTTATCTTTATTTTTTATCTTTACTCTTTTAATTTTTAACTCATTTTCCTAGTCCTACCCTTCATATATATCTTGCCTCATTGTTTATATCTAAGGTCATTTGATTAAACTTCTAAACCCCCGAACTCTGTTCTTATACATATTCTGATATTTTAACCCCTTATCCTAACATTCGTTAACTTACCCCCACTCCTTTCTTTCCCTTTTTCTAGTTGAATCCTAATTCGCCTAACTTCCAATTTCTACTTTATGTTTCACCCCCCTACTTTCACACTCTTGGTTTTATCCGCATTCCTTCACCGCATCGCTCCCTTTCTCCTCCCCCTCTCTTTCCTCGTACCCGTCCCTTTCCCCTTCCACATTCCACTTACCCGTTTCCTCCCTTGCCCATTGGTCGCATATTATATTCCTGTTTTCACTGTCTCTGCTTTTCTTCATTTATAGCCGGCTTTCTCAACTGGGCAGACTTTAAATATTCTCACTGCCCCTTTTTCCACTTTAAAACACTTTCCTTTGTCATCTCTGCCCGGGAAGTTTCTTTAATGGCGAATATTTTACATCTTAATCTCCTCTGACGCCTGCCTGCATCATCGAATGTACCTCTTATTGGACTTTTTACCCTTCCTGGATTTTCTATTTTCGCCGTACCTGAAGTTGTGGCTTCTTGGAGTTTAACTTTGAATCTTCTCTCATTACTTCTCGTGCCTCTAACGACCTACCTATCTACATCGTATCCTCTCCGCTGGACTCTTCGACACCGGACTTTTTGGCAATCGGACATTTGCTTGCACCCTGGCACAGTTTTGCCCTACGTTTCCTTCCCTACAATTTTTATTTTATTTCATTTTTTCAAATTTTAAATCTTGGCCATTGCCAACTTATCTATCCCAGCGACTTCCTCTGATGATAAGATTTTGATCTTGAAAAGCCTGGCTTAAGGAAAATTTAACTTGAATAAATTGCCTTTTTGCGGATTATACCTTGCTTTGAACTTTTGAATTGAATTTTGATTTGGCTTTTGCTTTCTCTAATTCCTCTCCACTCTCCTTCATATATATATATATATATACATACATACATATATATACCTTTAGTTCCTCCTTTTCTCCCTCGTCCTACTTTGTTGTCCATCTCCCCGTTGTTGTCAACCTCAAATAAATATTAATCTTCCTTGTTCACTTTAGTTTTTCTAATCTGCGTTCACAACTGTCGACTTTTTTCTTTTCTCATTGTTTCAAATCTGCGTCTATAAGTTAACCGTTAATTTGTTCTCTTTTTCTTTCTTTTTCTTCTTCTTCTTTGCCAACTCCCGGTGTTTAAAATCGGCGTTCATAACTGTCGATTTTCTCCTTCTTCTTCTTCTTCTTTTTTAACATTTCTTTCTTTCTTTGTACTGTATTTTTATTGTTTTTCTTATTATAATTAGCAGATGTGTTATATATACGTTTATACATATTATACATTATTTCTATTTATATATACTATGATTTGTTCTATCAGTTTATTTTGATTAATTTGATAAGATTTAAAAGCATCAGGATGGCGAGTAATTGCCTTATTTAATTGTCCAAATATTTTATTTTGATCGCCACCTTGGTTAATCATTCTTATTATTAGATCAGAAATTGGGGGCATGAAATCTACTAATTTTAAGGTAACACGAGCAATTCTCAGAAATTCAGACATAATACTCCCGTAAAATATATACACAGGGCTAGTACTATTTTTATATGGCATTCGCACGATACGAAAAGGGAATGAATTTCTTTTATCAAACAGTTTATAGATAAATATTTTATCTTCAATTTTTATATCTAAATCAAGAAAAGTAGCTTGTGTTCCCTTATGTTCACAGTTTAATTTTAACTCTTTAGGATATATTAAATGTTTAGTATTTGCAAACTCTTCGCTATCATTAATGCAAACAAGGTCGTCAATATATCGCCTACATCCATGATAACTATACGCTCTAGATATATCATTTTTTATTAATGAGGACATATATATATATTCCAGTCTATGTAAATATAGATCTGCCCAAAATGGAGACGGATCCAAACCCATTGGAATACCTATTGTTTGGAGCAATAATTTATTCCCTATTTGAAAGTAACTCTCTTTTATAAGGTGACTTATAAGCATTATCAGACCAGTTTTGGATACACTCGTCTTACCATTTTTATTTTTACACCAAAAGGCTTTAGATTTTGCAAAGTCTATGTATTTACCTTTTCCTCCTGCAAAAGCCAAATCTACAGTATTACCTAATTCTTTAATAAGTTCTTTATGGGGTATTTTTGTATATAATGTACTAAAATCGTATGTCGAGATTGATTTAGCCTGTTCACGAGAATTAATACGATCTAATTTTTCTTTTACTAGATCGGAATTATTTACCACCCAAAATAGGTTTATATTACTATAGAATTTACTTTTTTTATGGAAATTATTTATTTGGTTTATAATTAATTTAAAGATTTTAGACACAGCCTTACTTAAAGGTTTAGTGATGCACATTTTTGAGGCAACAATGAAACGGGCGCCAACTGGTGTTTTATGCATTTTAGGTATCCAATACATAGATGGAAGTTTTTTGTATTTTTCTTCTAATTTTAATCCTAATTTTTCACAAATAACAGTATTGTTTATAATAATGTTATCGCTTTTATTATTACTTAATTTATAAGTATCTGAAACTTCACCTATTATTCCTACTTCTAGCAATAAGCGTTGTATATAATACTTTTTACAGATAAAAGCTATATTATTTGTCGCTATATCAATAGGAACTATTACAAACCTATTTTGAAGCTCCGTAGTTATTTGTGGATTTCTAAGGAGGGGATTCGTTCTTTTAGGGTGTTTAAATTCTTTTAAACGTTCTACTTTTTTTATTTACGAATCTAAGTATATTATTTTTCCATGCGTCAAATGTAGAGTGTAATAGTTTATGTTTTTTAGCCATGGATGCAGTGAAATTATCTAACGCTTTATTTATTTCCTTAACACATGTCGCATAAATTAAACATTTAGATTCTCTATAGTTTGGGCCTTTACTTAAGAGTTTTCTTAATTTATACATACATACATACATATATATATATATATATATATATATATATATATATATATGATAAGTCAATGAAAATAATTAGACCTGCAAAGGGAAGCAAATCATAATCTTCGGTTGTTCACAACAAATACGTTTAGTGAATAACAATATTTATTTTCCTTCTCTTTTATTCCTTTAGCCAGGCTTTTCAAAGATTAAAATATTATCATCAAGCCTGGCTTAAGGAATAAAAGAGAAGGAAAATAAATATTGTTAATCACTAAACGTCTTTGTTGTGAACAACCGAAGACTATGATTTGCTTCCCTTTGCAGGTCTAATTATTTTCATTGACTTATCATATATTTTTGCTCTATCCAGTATATTGAGCTTTCCTTACCTCACAATAGGTTCAACTTTCTAAAAGTTTACCTTTTAGTTATAAATTTTCATATACATACCTATATATATATATATATATATATATATATATAAAGTTCCGAATACATTCGTCGAAGACTCTCGACTAGTCTTCTATCTGTGCCCGCTTCTAGGTACATATAGATCTTAATTTCCCTAAATTTCGTGACAGTTTCCGTTGGCCGAATGGATATGGCGACTGCTTGCAGATTCTAGGCTGACTCTGTGAACCAGGTTCGCGCCCCCGACCGTCTTTCCTGCACTGATGAGAGCAATAAGCTTGACACGCTAGCGTCTGTAGGTATTAATAATTTAATATTTATATATATATATATATATATATATATATATATATATATATAGTGTGTGTGTGCAAATACAGACTTATCATATACTTTTGTTCTATCCAGTATATTGAGCTTTCCTTACCTCACAATAGGTTCAACTTTCTAAAAGTTTACCTTTTAGTTATAAATTTATATATATATATATATATATATATATATATATATATATATAAAGTGGTGTACTGAAAGCGAACTTTTAGGAAAGGTAAAACCTATTGTGAAGAGTATACAGCTCAATATCCAGGATAGAGCAGGTAGATACTCTGATGATAAGATTTTGATCTTTGAAAAGCCTGGCTTAAGGAAAATTTAACTTGAATAAATTGCCTTTTTGCGGAATATACCTTGCTCTGAGCAATTGAATTGAAATTTGATTTGGCTTTTTCTTCTCTAATTCCTTTCCATTCTTCTACATATATATATATATATATATATATATATATATATATATATATATATATATATAGTGTGTGTGTGTGTGCAAATACAGACTTCTATATACGATCATGCACCGGTGAATTCTTCTCCATAACATTATTTTTTAGTTTGTATTGGTTTATATCTCTTGTTGAATCAAGGCTCAAAAGTAAAGCTGCACACATTAACATATTTTCTGATACAACACATGTAATTACATTTCTCTGTTCTATTTACGTTTAAATAATAAAGTGGTTCAAGGTAATGCGAAACAAACAGACTTCATTGGTTCATTCAATTTGATTCTCGACAAATATATGCACATAGCAAATAATTTAAATAGACTAGAAATTGAATAAAAGCACAGTAACTACCGTTGCGAAACAGGTTAGCAACCGGACTGTGAAAGGGTTCAACCTACTTTCCATCGGTTAGTTTTGCTTTCTACTACTTTCGATTCTGAAATCAATTTTTTACCTCCGTGATGTGATAACGGGTAACCATCGCTATAGAGATCACTATGCATTCGTTCAACTTCTAATATATTTGAGATATTTCCTAACATTAAAGATTCGCTCAGATTAGGTGACTCTGGATCAAGAGATTTAAATGAATCTACCCCGACAGGATCAATTTTATATGTTATATAGAACCATTACTTTTTAGTGGGATCACGGCACCAAGAAGTCGTCTGGAACACAGCGAACGGATTTTCACCATATAAACAAATATGCCCGGCAAGTATCGTGTAGTGGTGTCTTTTCGTACTAGTAGTTAAAGCAATTATAACACAGTAGTCAGCAATGTGTAATAACAACACCCTTGAAGAAATTTAAATGTAATGTTAACAAACATCTTGCTACCTAACGCTCCACCTAGGTTTCCCCTGTAAACATGGCCCCTACCTTAAGCTCTAGTGTCAATATGCCTTGTTTTGGGGAAATAAAAATAAATCAAAGAACAAAATAAAACACATGACCATTTTGGATTTAATATTTTTCTTAGTTTTCTTTTTCTTGAAATTCCACGTAGATCATTACATATTATAAGTCTACGTTTTCTCCCTATCTGACACGGTAGAGAAGGGGCGGGCCACATCCGACCCGCGAAGGCTTAGCGTCCGGTCTGCCACCCTGCTATGCTTTATTATTGCAATCCGGCCCGCGGACCTCCCAGTAAAACTCATATCATTTTGTGACATAGACATAAAAGTAGGTTTCAATTAAGATTTACAGTGGGATAAAAATGTATGAATATCAGCGAGCGATGATGCATGTATATTTCATTCTTCTTTAACTATTAAGAGATAAAAATAGAAAAAGAGAAAGAGGGAGGCAAAGATGAAACGTGAGACGAGGAAAGGGCATGAAACATAGAACCTATGTGAGGTGTGTTAAAACGAATGCTGGATCAACTTGCTACTTCCCCCGTCATTATTTTTTTATGATTCCAAAATGACTCTTTGTCGGCGCCTTTTATAATATCACATACAGAAGTCTCTTGAGAAAAAATATCAGATTTGTAGAGTGTTTAATGCAATTTTTGTACAATTTATTCATGTAAACAAAATATAGTAATTCTGAGATTTCGTTTTTCATTCCGGCCCGCGATCTCCTTCCAAAAGTCTCATCTGGCCCTCACTCTGAAAAGGTTGTCTGCCCCTGCGGTAGAGGGAGAAGTTCTTCTAAACACGTCTGTCTTCTCGCCAAACCCAAATAAAGAGATAGTCTGGTTTTTCTTTTTGCCACTATACTACGTCCCTCTGGAGAACTATTTCTTGTGTGCTACGTTATTCGCATTCGCTAACCTATATTTTACGTAACATACTAATCCCGCGTTAAATATTGTTACATATTGTGGTCAGTGGAAGCTGCTTACTCTTCGTGGTAGATGTAACTACCGACTTCTGAATCTATTTTCAAATCTGCCCCTCAAGTTTAAACAGACAGATTAAAAAATGAACTGCATATGAAAGTTATAGTGTGTTGGTTTAGAATATTTATTTAATATGTCTTGGCCAGATTGGTTTAAAGTAGTGAACTATGAAACGAACGTGCTGTCTGGAATGTCGCCAGGTCGATAAGATTTAATTTACTTTTATTCAAAAAGGGCTATAAGGGAGCAGAAGCTCTTCGTGAAAAATTAGCTGCCTCTGAATTTTGTGAAATTTGAACAATAGGTATTAGACATCAGTTGAATAAATATTTTCCAAATTTCAGTTTCTTTTGAGGATTTTAAAATGTTTTAAAGGTCATAATATCGGAACATAATTGAAAATTCAAATATTTCAAATACGATTTGCAATAAGTTTATTCCATGGTCATTAGACACAAATTAAGTAAGATTCTCTAAATTTCAATTTCTTTTTAAAACCCCTAAAACTTTAGCCTAACATCATAAACATTTTCTAGAATCAAAATCATGTAATGGATTTCCATCAAAATTGTAATAAGTATTCTAGACTAATGTTTATTAGCATTCCATGAAAAATGCCAGTACACTGAAATCATATGTCCTTAATAGGGTTAAGATGAAAATTCATATACAATAAATGTACAAAAGCAAGGAAATTCCCAAATTTTTACACTTTTATTGTCATTAATTAAGGGTATGACTACATATCAACCAAACCATTTCATTATCACATCACTACAGTATAAATCTCTATGCATGAGTGGATGAAGTGTGTGAGGTGCGCTGAAGAAAAATACCTACCAGTAAAAATACATAGCCCTGTTGTGCTCGCATACCCTTAATGACAATAAAAGTGTAAAAATTTGGGAATTTCCTTGCTTTTGTACATTTAGTGAATGTGAATTTTCATCTTAACCCTATTAAGGGCATATGATTTCAGTATACTGGCATTTTTCATGGAATGTCACTACTTTTGTAAAGGCTATGCCCTAATACAATGGTCATTTTTAAGGTTTATTGGAAATTTCTGGAAAACTAAGGTATATGGTAAACTGAAATTAAAATGCCATCAACTAGACCATAGAATCTCTATCTCTGCCAAAAATCAGCTGAATCCGTCAAATAGTTGATGAGATACAGGATGGCACATACGTACGTACACACAGATAACATGATTTCATGATGAAAGTCTATTAAGGGAGAAGAGCGCTCTCGCACCTCCCTTGATTATATGTCGATTTTAATCTTCGTAAGGGGACATTAAAGTGGTGCAAAACCTCTTGTTTAGGGAATTCTTTTTACCCGTCATGTTATATATAAAGATAACCTTATGTTTGTAGGTGAAATAGCCATTATTTTGCTTCTATGAAGTTTCAGTAAAAGTTATACTTACTTCAGATATGCGAAGGTCAGATGAGATAGAATTAAAAATGAATAAGAATAAGAAGAAACATAATTGAGAGTTAAAGAAAAAGCCAACCAACCGAAAGAAAAGGCAAAGAAAAAGAATAACATTAAGAATGAGAAGAAAGGAAAGGGGGAGTAATTGATTTCTGATGACCTTTCAGTAGATTGAGTCCAAAAGGACCGCTATTCAACTGTATTACATTTTGAATTCGTCACTGATAAACGTTTTAATATACAATAGATGCTTTAGTATCGTGTGTTGCCTAGTCGTATAGTGCGATACGTTTCTTAGTTTCCCGATTAGTCAGACTGATCTCTGTTATAATATTTTCTTGCATTGAAAATAGATTACTCTTTATATATGAGTTTTAATTAAGTATATATATATTTGTTTATTACCGCGTTCAAAATATATTTAATCTAATAATTATAATGAATTGTTTTATTTCAGTTCATATTATGTTATTATCATTTTTTATTTATTTATTTATTTTGCATTTTTCTCTAAAGGTTTAGTTTCGTACTTTACCTGTAATTATCAAGTTATTCAGTTTCTTATTTAAAGGTTTATTTTCGTATTTTACTTGTAGTTATCTAGTTTATAATTCATTTTCTTATATTTTTATAATTATATCTTTCTATATTCTTATAATTTTACAACCTTTGCTACAATCGAACCATGTGTAGTACAAGTTAACTTCAGTCTATGGCTAACTTTTATAAGTTTCAGTCAGGAATGTCCGACCGTCTATACTTTACCACCGTTCAATGGTAAACCCACCTGTATATGATGCGCAAAATCACCAATAACTCTGAGAAAGTCCTCTCTTGGCACTGCTCTGATTTCGGCTGTGATAGCCCCCTTCAGTTCAGGAATAGTCTGGGAATTTACAGGAATATCTTTGAGATATCTCGACAGATAAACAACTGGTAGGTTTAAGTTCGATGGAGGATCCTAGAATACTACTAATACACATATGAGACGATCACCAAAGTGTCCCCCACATAGGATTGAACGACTCTTTGACATTGAAAACCGAAACTTGAAGGACAAGTCAGGCATAATTTGAAGTTTATGTTTACCAAATATGGTTGGATTGCAGAAAGGATTGTGGATTTTATTAACGTATTTTTATTTTAAGGGGGGTGGGGGGCACCTTGTATAAATGCAAAAAAATTGTTCTCCAGTCACCATGTCAAAGCGACATTTGAATAATTGCAAGGAAATATTATTTTCTGTAGTCTTTACATTCAATGGTGAAATCCTTTAATTAGAAAACGTTTGTTTATTGACAGGGAGTATTGATTTACTCCTCTCCAGGAGTTAGGCACAAGGCCAGTTTTTATCTTACTCCCACAAATAAGATGTGACCCAAGGTCGGGTTGGGAAAGTGGGGTTTAAAAATTGCCTAAGAGGGGAGGCGAAGCCTGGGAGGGTGGACCTCCTAGAACTGCATAGACCGTCGTAAATCAAGCCCCAAAAGCCAAGGCTAAGACAATACAAGTCTATGGGGTGCAGTATCCATCGGAACAGATACTACACTTTGATCTTAGCCAAAAGGCCAAGAAGGCTCTAAAACTATTAATAAATGATAAAGATAATAAATGGCATTTCTAACTATGGTGGCCATTTTTTTAGTATTTCTCCTAGATCTGGAAGGTTATTGTCAAGGCAGTTTTCAAAAACTAGAACTCTTAACCAGTTAAGTTTTTTTGCCCACAGAGTAATATGTTTTTGGGATAAGTTACCAGATTAGATTAAGAACAGCAATAGCGTGGATCAGTTTAAGATTAGGTTGGATGAATTCAGAGAAAGTGGTAGGAGGGAGAAATTGAGGGGGCACTTTTGGGAGTTATCAAACGAAATATTTAACAGAATTTAATCTGGATATCGATACTGTACTAAGAGTTTTTTTAAAAAAAATTTTTAACAGTTGAATTGAGAAGATGGTTAAAGGGGAGATGCCCAAGGAGGCATAACAAACAAATAAATAAATAAATTAATTAATTAAAATACCCCTTCCAGCAAATGTTTTCAATGAATCCTTTTCATGATTTCAAATATCAATATGTAAACTTTGAAATAACTAGAATAAAATGTGAGCTACTTCGTGCAGTTTTCATTAACAGAAGACTTATTGGATGAGTCTGTAGTCGCTTCCTTTACATTGAAAGAAAAACATTTTTATTTTTAAAAAAAATTCTAATTAATATATGCATAGAATCTACTCCTAAATAAATCATGCGATCGTTATGAATTATGGAATATATATTCCAGGCAACACGGTGAGTAACATAGGCGCATTATTTTTTGTAAACATTACCATTTAGAGGGTGTGCGCACACGCCTGCATCATATGTATATGCTTATATGTATACTAGAAGAATACCCATCCCAAGACGGGTCAAATGTATTCCCCGAACAGAACACCTTTGCACCACTTTTATGCCCCTTTGCGAGGGTTAAAACCAAGATATAATGATACTAAACCTTATGTCTAGAATCCTTATTTCAATTTTGATCAATATTCATTACATGATTTTGATTCTAGAAAATGTCTCGAATTTAAGGAGTCTTAAGCAAACATTGAATTTCAGAGAATCTTCCTTTCTTCGTGTCTAAGGACCTATGGGTAAAATTCAATGCACATCAATGCAATTTTCAAATGGGAGGTTGTGCCCATATTATGTCCTCTGAAACCCTTTAAAATACC
>OY744543.1:22943103-22960603 GCA_963556195.1 Sepiola atlantica
ATATATTTGCTAGGATATATATATATATATATATATATATATATATATATATATATATATATATATAACTATCAAAAACTTTTACCTTAAACTGTTAATAAACAGAGAGCGAAAGGGAGAGAGAGAGAGTTATGGAAGCGAGAGTAATAGATGACGCATGAAATAAAAGCAAAGGTTCCAACAGAATAGATTTACAAAGAATAAAATCAGCTAGAATGTATTCAGTTTTCTTAGGAATAAAAATGAAGAAAGCCATAGATAAATACTTACTTTTAAATAGGATTTTACTATAACTACGTAATTTATTAAGAATTATTTCGTGCTATGTAAATCCTATTTAGAAATAATTATCTATTTACATAAAATAATTGAGTGATTACATTAGATCCACTATAATGTACATGAACTACATTATAATGCATTTCGGTTTCTTATTGAACAATTCAGCCTTTTCAACGAATTACTTCGTAAAATAAAAATAAAAATCCAATTTTAGAAAAATATTTAATTTACAAAAATCCTCCCTACGTACACACGTTGATGCGATGATATTTATTCTTAGTTTTGAAATAATACGATGGTTTAAATGTTTATTTAATTTCTGCCTTTTTAAATTTAATTTAATATTTATATATAAATTACTTTATTTACATATACATGTCATGCTATAAAATAGTATCTTCCTTCAAGTGTTTGTGTATCGACACTATCATTTAGCACCCCCCCCCACAAACAATATTTTAAACATACACAAACAATCCTCGCCTCTACTTTCTTAGTTATTAAATAATGGGAACGTTTAAATTTTCATTATTATTATTTTTAAAATTGACAATTATATAACACAATAATTAATGCTTATAGTTAAATAATTAATACTTATAGTTAAATAAATAATACTTATAGTTTAATAAATAATACTTATAGTTAAATAATTAATACTTATAGTTAAATAATTAATGCTTATAGTTAAATAATTAATACTTATAGTTAAATAATTAATACTTATAGTTAAATAATTAATACTTATAGTTAAATAATTAATACTTATAGTTAAATAAATAATACTTATAGTTAAATAATTAATGCTTATAGTTAAATAATTAATGCTTATAGTTAAATAATTAATACTTATAGTTAAATAATTAATACTTATAGTTAAATAAATAATGCTTATAGTTAAATAATTAATGCTTATAGTTAAATAATTAATGCTTATAGTTAAATAATTAATACTTATAGTTAAATAATTAATGCTTATAGTTAAATAATTAATACTTATAGTTAAATAAATAATGCTTATAGTTAAATAATTAATACTTATAGTTAAATAATTAATACTTATAGTTAAATAAATAATGCTTATAGTTAAATAATTAATACTTATAGTTAAATAAATAATGCTTATAGTTAAATAATTAATGCTTATAGTTAAATAATTAATGCTTATAGTTAAATAATGAATGCTTATAGTATAATAATTAATACTTATAGTTAAATAAATAATGCTTATAGTTAAATAATTAATGCTTATAGTTAAATAATTAATGCTTATAGTTAAATAATGAATGCTTATAGTTAAATAAATAATTCTTATAGTTAAATAATTAATACTTATAGTTAAATAAATAATGCTTATAGTTAAATAATTAATACTTATAGTTAAATAAATAATGCTTATAGTTAAATAATTAATACTTATAGTTAAATAAATAATGCTTATAGTTAAATAATTAATACTTATAGTTAAATAATTAATACTTATAGTTAAATAAATAATGCTTATAGTTAAATAATTAATACTTATAGTTTAATAATTAATACTTATAGTTAAATAATTAATACTTATAGTTAAATACTTATAGTTAAATAAGGTAGAACTCCTACGCTATGAACTTTCAATTTGTTTATAGCGTAGAATTGGCCATAGAGTATTGATTTACTCCTCTCCAGGAGTTAGGCACAAGGCCAGTTTTTATCTTACTCCTACAAGTAAGATGTGACCCAAGGTCGGGTCGGGAAAGTGGGCTTTAAAAATTGCCTGGGCAGCCCGTCAGCATTCCCCGGTAGGGGCGCCTCAGGCAGTAAGCAATAAACTTACTCCTCCCCAAAGAGGGGAGGCAAAGCCTGGGAAGGTGGACCTCCTAGAACTGCACAGGACAGACCCATAGACCGGCGTAAATCAAGCCCCGAAGGCCAAGACGATACCAGTCTATGGGGTGCAGTATTCTTCGGAACAGATACTACACTTTGATCTTAGCCAAAAAGCCAAGATAGAGTAGGATAAATTAGATGACCTTGAAATGTTTTCCTTCATTAAAAGATATAGAAAATGAGTACAGGTTTGGCTAATTATAATAATATTTTGGGAGATAGTTAAAGAAACTATATGTAAACAAAATGGATTTATCAGGAAAATTACAATGTATCAACACAAACATACATGATGAATGCCTAAATATTTTTTTTAAATGTCAATGGATACTGCACTGCACTAAAATGATTGAATATCTTTATTATTTTCTAAAATTATTCACGTTCAATGATTTAATTGAGTCTTTTATGTTTTGTCGAAATTTGAATACTTTGTTCAGTTCCATTTTCTTAATGAACAATTTTATTTGTAGAGCACGAACCAATCTCTACATCGTAGTTATTAAACCAACTTTTTTCTTCCAAGACTATTAGAAGTGATTGTTTATTTATTTCTGCGACTTTAAAAATTGGTGTACGTTCGTTAGTATATGGACAAAAATATCTTTAAATATATTAATTCATATAAATATATCAATTAACTTTATAATTTGCTTTTTTTTAATTGCTAACCTTAGTTCATAGCGTTGGAAGTTCATATTTAATTTTGTTCATAGCGTAAGAAGTTCATATTTAATTTTGTTTATAGCGTAGGAAGTTCATATTTAATTTTGTTCATAGCGTAGGAAGTTCATAGCCTAAGATAAATTAGATGACATTGAACAAATTTTCTTCATTAACAGATATAGAAACTGAGTATAGGTTTGGCCAGCTATAGTAATATTTTATGAAGATAATTAAATAAACTATATGTAAACAAAAATATTTATTAGGAAAATGACTATTGATCAACGCAAATTGACATTAAATGCCTAAATATAAAAAAATGTTAATAGATACTGCATGAATATCACTGCACTAACATTATTGAATACCCATTTTCTTAATGAACATTTTTTTGTAGAGCACGAACCAATCTCCACATCGTAGTTAGTAAAGCAACTCATTTCTTCCAAAAATGTTAGAAGTGATTGTTTATTTATTTCTGCGACTTTAAAAATGGTGTACGTTCGTTAGTATATGGACAAAAATATGTTTAAATATATTAATTCATAGAAATATATCAATTAACTTTATAATTTGCTTTCTTTTTAATTGCTAACCTTAGTTCATAGCGTTGGAAGTTCATATTTAATTTTGTTCATAGCGTAAGAAGTTCATATTTAATTTTGTTTATAGCGTAGGAAGTTCATATTTAATTTTGTTCATAGCGTAGGAAGTTCATATTTAATTTTGTTCATAGCGTAAGAAGTTCATATTTAATTTTGTTTATAGCGTAGGAAGTTCATATTTAATTTTGTTCATAGCGTAGGAAGTTCATATTTAATTTTGTTCATAGCGTAAGAAGTTCATATTTAATTTTGTTCATAGCGTAAGAAGTTCATAGCCTTGGGAGTTCATAGCGTAGGAGTTTTACTGTATTTGATGAAAATACTTATTTGGATTTAATGGGTGGAATCAAGAGTTTCTTTGATTTCTACATTTTCCCGGGCAATGCCGGTGCATGGATCCTGCAAGTTACTTTTAAAGCTAAATGCTCAAATATTAAACAAATCAAAATAATGTATTCACTTCAGTTGACATGCCGTCAACACTGACCTTTTGATTGATGGGTACAAATTTGTACCCCGATTATGTTTAGATTCGTTTCAAGTTATATTAATGCTATGACACCTTTTTATAATCATAAACATTATCCGCCGATAATAGAAACGTCAAACTGAGCTCACAGATGCACGTGTTCGATCGTTCGGAAAATACTGGTCGATTTTTAGACTCACTGAATTAAAAGTTGATTTCTTGTCTTTCTAAGAAGACTGCAAAGACCTCTTCTTTTTTCCCCCCTCTGTGTACCTAAAATAAAATGGAACTTCCATGAACGGAGTTTCTTTTCAAAAAACTTCCCACCTGTCGAACACGTTTCTGCAGGAATGGTTCCCTACATGCTACATGGTCGTTTTCAAGTCCAATGTAAACAAATATATGTCAAGTCGTCCTGTGATTTAATTAAACATCGTTCTCATTCCTTTCATAGTACTGTTCCACCATCTAACTGACAATCCAATTAACAATTATCCTCGAGAGGCTTTTGGCCTTGATAAGTTTGAAACCATTAGTATAAAATATGTGGTGGTGTCTGTTATATTTTATACACAAATGTTTACTCAGTAACAAATGTTACATAATAATTATCACAATCAAGTCTTTAAGTTTTAAAGTTTTAAAAGTTTTAAAAATAAAAAGTTTTAAAGTTTTAAAAATAAAGATTAAAACGAAAGATATATGTAGACTTTTCTTGTATAGGTTCAAAGTCGATCATAACGCTGCGAATATCAGCAGAGCAAGCGGGATAAGGGTCCACTGATGGTTTAAGAAATGTCGGTGCTTCTACAGCTTTACACCTAGATTGAATATGACTGCTAGACAGAAAATAGTCATAAACCTTTCTGATGTACTTACTTGTCAGGGAAAATAAATATTGTTCACCAAAATTTACGTAAATTTATCCAGTAGTTTTTTTTTTTGATAAAATAAATTCAACTTTTAGTAGTACGCGGAAAATCGTCGCCATTATCATAATATTCAAGAGAGAGAATTTCTTTTTTTTTTTTTATCGCGTTTGACCTCATTTTAGATCTCTATTTACGGAGGGTATATTAAGGGGGGTTAAGGACTGACGAAATTATTTTGATGCCGACAATGGCGGCGATATTTTGCGTACTACTAAAAGATGAATTTTTTATAAACCAAAACTACGGGATGGATTTACGTACATATTAGTGAACGGTATTTTATTTCACTGACAAGAGAGTTCATCATAATGGTTGCTTGCTATTTTCTGTCGCACAGCCATATTCCATCTAGGTGCAACACTAGAGAAGCACCGAAATTTTATGGTGGCAATTAGAGCTTTGAAAACGAAGAAAAGTAGAGGACAGCCATGCACTTTTGACAATGAACGCATTCTAAAGCACTTGATGTTAGTATTTCAATGATGTCGGCTCATCTGAAGCAAATTTGTAAGGTAGGAAAGTTCAATATGTCTTCAGGAATGAATGCGTGATTTTCACATCGAACAACCGAATACATATATTGCAACACATTTGTTTAGACAGCGTCGTCATGAACGAAGCTGAAAAGGCATCTGTTTATGTTGATGTTATGTCTATTATTGCGGCTTTTCTCGAAAAAAAAAAAGAAGGCATTTTTATTCTCCGCCCCAACCTGTTCTTTGACACGTACCCTGGACCTACCAACTTTCATCGATATTGCGCTCTCATCTCTTTTATTTCGATGCCATCAGTTGTCATTCAATACCGTTAACGTTAAATGTACAGCACAATCACATTGATATACTGGTTCTCGTTAGATCACTGTTAGTTAAGCGACGTTGAACCTGGTCAGTACCAGATGGGTGACTATTTGGGAATACCAAGCATTGTCTGTAGAAAGACGGCGAGACCTACTAGTAATAATAAAAAAAACAAATTTAAAAAAACAAAACAAATATCAACCAACGTCATCATTTCCTGGGGACTTTTTGTGAATTTAATATTCCCTAAAAATGTCCTCATTCGGAGGAAAACGGCTCAACCTGACCAGCTAGAATGTCCCACCAGGTACTAGGAAGGCAGGTACGTACCAGATTACGGTCGAATTACTTGTAGTTGTTAAGAACACTCCGTGTTTTTACAATATGTCTTCAGTGTTGATTTTCATTTCATTATATTTTTGTTGTTGTTTGTTTTATATTATTTCCTTAGCGATTGTTACGCTGTGGTACGAATACATGATAAGGGACGTTGATAGGTTTACTGCCGATCACATGTTGAAAAATATATTTGGCGTGTTTGTTTGTTTCTTTGTTTGTTTGTTTGTGCAACGCCATTAAATAATAATAAAAACTCATAATACTTTCGGAAAGATTATAGTTTTCAACTGAATAATTATTTTGGCAATATATTTTTTTTAAATTCTCAATTTAAGTAAGTCGTTCATTACGGATGCTACCAGTAGTGACACCTTTCAAGTCCGATGCTGACCCGAGTTCTGTCTCTCGAGGCGTCGAGATTAGATGAACAAATAAATATTCTTCTCTTACCGACAGATTTTTTTTTACTCCAGATACATATATATATATATATATATATATATATATATATATATATATATATATATATATATATATATATATACGATTATATATATATATATATATATATATATATATATATATATATATATATAATCGTATATATATGTATATATATACATATATATACATATAGTTATACATATACATATACATATACATATATATATATATGTATATATATATACATATATATAATCGTATATATATGTATATATATACATATATATATATATACATATAGTTATACATATACATATATATATATACATATATATACATATACATATATACATATACATATATATACATATATATACATATATATATACATGTATATATACATATATATATATGTATATATATACATATATATACATATATATTTATATATATACAGCTATATATATATATATACATACATATATATATATATATATACAAACATATATATATATATATATACACATATATATATATCCATACATACATATATATATAAATACATATATTCTAGTAGTGGCTACTACTTCTTCCCATCAACCCATCATGTCAACTCAATATGTTGACGTACTTGCATGACATTTTTCTTAATATTATCACCCTGAAGAAGTCTTAAAAATAAAGACGAAACGTTGATGAACACATAAAAAAAACATCCTTTTGGTTTTTCCTTTTTCATTCCCCATATGTATATATGTATTTATAAATATATATATATATATATATATATATATATATATATATATATACATACATACATACATATATATATATATATATATATATATACATAAATACATATACATATATATATACATGTATATACATATACATATATATTTTTTCATATATATATACATATATATATATACATATCTATATACATACATATATATACACATACATACATATGCATACATAACTCTATCTATATATATATTTACATATACATGTATATACATATACATACACCCACACATATATATATATATATACATATACATACATATATATATTAATATACATATATATATATATATACGTACATACATATTTACACATATACATACATATATACATACATATATATACATATATATATACATTTCGTATATATATATATATAGAAGCATATATATATATATATATATATATATATATATACGCATATAAATACATATACATAAATATACATATATATATATATAAATATATATATACATATATATAAACATACATATATATATAAATATATATATATAACCGTACATATATATATACATATACATATATATATATATACATAAACGTACAAATATATATATAAACATACATATATGTATACATAAACATACGTATATATATACATAAACATACATATATAAACACAAATATATATATATATATATACATAAACATACATATATTTATACAAAAACATACATACATATATATATATATATATATATATATATATATATATATATATATATATATATATATATATATATATATATATATATATATATATATAAACATACATATATATACATAATCACACACACATATATATATATCCTAAAAATCCACTCGAAGATTAGGGTTAGCAAGATGGATAGATTGACTGATGAATGGTGATGAATACTATGAGAGTATTGAAAACAGCAACCGACCAAGAAAAGAGCATTTTCCCCATTGTCAAAAACATCGCCTGTGCAATGTATGGACAAAAGGAAAAAATAATGCATAATTCATAACACTTGCTCCCCCCCCCCCCCCTGCATTTCTTGTATGAATTATATTTAATTAATAACTTAGATGTATAACTTACAAGTATAGGGCGTTACTTTCCAATCATGTTGTATATATCGTTCGTAATGTATAAATATTTATATTAAAAAGAAGGAAAGGGGGTAATTGAATGAGTCTTTGATAACATCGTGATTTTAACACATACTTGTGTTTTAAGCGTTATATTAAAGGGACATAACTAGGGCAGTCTTTAATACAACCTTGATGAAAGCGTTATATTAAAGGGACATAACTAGGGCAGTCTTTAATACAACCTTGATGAAAGCGTTATATTAAAGGGAGATCATTACGATAGTCTTTAATAATCAGTTTTTTTTTGTAATACACACATATTTCTGTTTAAAGCTTTATATCAAAGGGGAATAATTAGGATAGTTTCCGTTACAACTTTGAAGAAAGGTAATTTTTCTATGAATATACAGGGTTGCGCAAAAGTCACGCATTAGTTTGAATCAGTAACAACTGATTCAAACTAATGCGTGACTTTTGCGGGGTTTTTTGGCGAGCGCTTAATTAACAGATTTTCTGATTTTAACTGGCCTTCACGTTCACCGGATTTAACAGCCCATGACTTTTTCCTTTGGGGTTATCTTAAGGAAAGTGTATATGTAGGCTTGTTTGCCTACAACGATTCAAGAGCTTAAAAACAATATCAGACATGAAATCCAAGAACTAGAGCCAGTTATTCTAAGGAGTGTAATGGAAAATGTCCTAACTAGAGCCCGTCTTTGTGAGGCCGAAAATGGTGGCCATTAAAAGGATATTATTTTTTAAAAACTACTGCAACAAAATTACCAAGTAAATGTATTATTTATCAGAAAAGCCTAGTTTCTATCACCTAAACAAACCAATGCGACTGGTGATACCAGATCAGGCTGCCCTGTGGCTCCCTGAGACGAAATTCACCTACATTGACGTTTTTTTTTTTTTTTTTTTTTTTTTTGTAAAACTTAATTATGTTCTACAAAACCAAAAACAAGAACAACAGCCCCTCTCCCTTTCTCCCTCCCCTTTTTTATTTTATTTTTAGAACTTGAAGCATAAATCTTTTACTATAATGACCGGATTCGGCATTAGATGGCCCGAAAAGGGTTGATATGCCGTAAAACAAAACTACTAAACCAAAAACGATGATTAAACATTTGAAGATATAAAGAACTTGAAGCATAAAAACTTTTACTATAATGACCAGATTCGGCATTAAATAACCTAAAAAGGGTTGATATGCCGTAAAACAAAACTACCAAACCAAACTACCAAACCAATGCGCGACTTTTGCGCCACCCTGTACATATATATGTACGTAAAATTGTGTGTAAAATTTTATATCAAAGGGGAATAATCACGATCGTCTTCAATAGCGCCGTGATGAAGGTTATTTTTTATATTTGTGTATTTGTGTGTGTTTAAAGTGGTGTAGGACAACTTTCGGACTTATTCAGTCAAAACGATTTATGAAAAAATTAAAACGTAACTAACATCAGTAAAAAAAAAAATAATAATAATAATAATACATTTTTAATTCACTTTTGGTAATATTCTAATCTTACGCCATATACTAATTTACCTCCGCCCCCCCCCCCATTTTTTTATGCGATTACATGTAAACAGCCTAAAAAAACTTGGCGGTAAAAATAATAAAAAAATAAAAGCAAAAATATAATTTAGAATTTAGGTTGGAGGATCAGTTTCGCATGTACATTTACTGTGAATTTTAAGCATATTTAACCCCTTTTTATGGAGATGCAGTTTTTGTGTGTATGTATTTTTTTTTGGCGCTCTTGTATAAGCAGTGACCGATCTGAGGGGGACAACTCTACTTGACCCAGTCGCCGCCATTCCGAACTCGACAAGGGAGATAACTTTGACACAAAGTTTACAAACCCTACAACAATTAATAAAAAACCCGCTACAATTCTGAAATGCGCCAAAAACAACTCCTAAACGCGCTCAAAACAACCTTCAAACAATTAAAAAAAATATGTTACAGGCTTTAAATTAATTGTTATAAAGTGTATACAATTTGTGGCATGTAAATAAGTGTTTAAAAGTTATTTTGAACGCATTTAAAACCGTAACATTTTTTTTTTAAATTAATAGTTTAAAAGTTATTTTTAACGCATTTAAAAGTTGTTTTTAACGCATTTCAAAACCGTAACATTTTTTAAATTAATTGTTATAAAGTGTATACAATTTGTGTCATGTAAATAATAAAAGTGATTAAAAGTGCATTTAAAACCCGTAACATGTTTTTTTATTATTAATTGTTTAAAAGTTACTCTGAACGCATTCAAAAGCTATTTCTAACGCATTAATTGTTATAAAGGGTTTGTAAAATGTGTGTCAAAGTTGTCCTCCTTGCCGAAGTGTGGGCGAGTTCGGAATGGCGGCGCTGGGTAAAGTAGAGTTGTCCCCCTCAGATCGATCACTGCTTATACAAGAGCGCCTTTTTTTTAGGGGTAACACATTCTTTATGCTGAAAAAAAAATGACATATAAGAAAAGCTATTATGCTACAATTGGATCCCTACACCGTATGCCAATTTATTACTTGTAATAGTTAATGTTTCTGATCAAAATTTTGAATAAAAATGCCAATGTTAAAAGTTATTAAAAAAAATACATGCGCCCCTTAACACTATCACTAACGCTAAGTCGGGATGGTAATATAAAAAATAAATACATTTTTTAAAAAGACGGAAAAGATGCGCGCGACGTGGATGTAACGGACCCTTAAAAGTCCATTTCTCCACCAAAATATAAGTAATTATCTTATTTATAACATGTTTCATTGTATATTTTTATCAGAAAAAGAAAAAAACCTTCAAACACAAGCAGCTACAATTAATCTCAAGATAATTAAGTGTTAAAAATTTAAAAAAAAACGAAAAATTATTACACGTCTTTAAAAACGCTATCTTACCGGGAAGCGAGTGATTATTTTGCGTGAAATTCATAGGCGAAACTGAACCCTACTCTAAAGTAATAATATTTTTTTTATTTAATTTATTTATAACGCAAAGTTTTTTAAGGCTGTTTATATTTAATTGTCCAAAAAAAAAGAGAATCGATTTTTTCTACTTGAATAAATTACCGTATGGTGTAAGGGTCGAATAATACCAACATTTTTCATTCGTCACTCAAAAGTGTTACTTCTTTGTTAGGGTGGTCACTAAGTTTCGAATATGGGTATAACAACACGTAATTACGGTTGAGTGGATAAAGTAATTTCACTTAACTAAAAAAGATATACAAGTCTTTCTAATATAATAAATACTTTATATAAACTTCCGATTATTAATTAATAAATACTGAAAACTTCATTTATATCGAATAATTATTTGATTTGGGGGTGGATTGTTTTCGTTTCAGTTAGGTTAAAAACAAACGAATTACTTTTTTTGTACATTCACAGACACATTTGCGTTTGAAAGTTGAATATACAAAAAAATAACGTTAAACTTGTTTCAGAAGCGATATTATGGATTTAGTCACGTGATGGGTAGAAATTTCGCTCCATTCTACAATATGAAAACATAGAGAATGGACGCTCGTTTTTGGGGCCTGAGAAAATCGCGCTTATCAAAGCTACGATTGAAACATGTTCTGTATGAATAAAACCATTATTATATATAGGATTTAGGATTCATAGGAGTTATGTTATGTTTGTATAAATAAAACATTTATTATAGATAGGATGGTATGATTTGGACTATATATATAGTAAGTCATGAAAATATATTTATGGCAATTAAGTAACACAGAGGCGTCCGCGTTCTATCCCTGTAGGTAATCAGGCTAAAGTTTAAAGTTTAGTATCTGTTCTGTTTTCATGATACCATTCTCCAGGCATTACCTCTCACTTTGGGAGAGGAAAGAAAATAGTGTAGTACATATTCACTTGTCATAATATCAACTTTCCCAGGCATTACCTCCGTTTTCGGAGTAGTGTAATACATATTCTGTTGTCATGAAATCCTCCTCCCAGGTATTACCTCCTCTTGGGGAGGAGAGACGACGTCAACATGAAATTGTCACAATCGGTTCTTCATTAGCAAATTTAACACCTACATTATATATACTAGCAATAATATGCGACCGGAGGGGCATGTTATTGCTAGGATTAATAAAAATTATTCACGCATGCGAGCGTGTGTTTTTCTAGCATCCGCATAACTTACAAAATTACACTTTCAATTATTTTTTATTTACTATTAATCGAATATTTATTGAAATAAAAAATGAAATAGCGTAAATTAAAATGAATTAAAAAATCTTATTTCAAGCCACGTTTATACACGCTCTCTTCTCCCCTTCGCTCGCACACAAGGCTGACATTACGTAACCAGTTTCTCTCGCACTGCATTCCTCACAGAACCCGCACACCTCAATATGTATCTGATTTGGTACTTTTGGCTCTTAACTTCTTATTATTTATAAGTTTAAGAATTTAAAATCTTTTTTAAAACTCGGAAGTAGATTTATAAAAACTTGTTTTCACTCCAAACAAGGAACAAGACGTAAGGGGCTACTGTTATTAAAGGTCAGGGTTATAGAGGGCATTCTAAATGAGGATTGTGTATCAAGATGTTTGTTCACCTTACATTTAAATTTCTGCATGTCGGTACAGTCGGGGGAAACAGGGAGCAGGAAGGGAATTTCAAAGTCAAACGGTCTGAGAAAAGAAGCTATTAGAGTATAAAATTTCCCGGCATCTGAGGATGTCTACAATGAAGGGGTGGAATTTTGCTGCTAGTCGGGAGTACAAGTGTGATAAGTTCATCAGAGCACATTTTGTGGGAGTATTTGTAAAACAAGCACAGAGATACAACAGTGTGGCGACGGGACAAGGACAAGGGCTGAAGCTTGGTTCACAATGTGGGACCTATTAGGTTAGCGATTCTTTTTGGCGCCCTTTTACGATTTGAAGCGAAAAAACAAGCGAAGTAAAAATCAAAGTACAAAGACTCCCGGGCAGCGACAGATAAATACAGATAATAAATAATAATAAAAAATGAATGATGTGAAAAAATCGCTTGTATTATTTATTTTGGTGAGTCAGTTATCACAAAACATGTTAAGTCGTCACACGCACACATAAATATATAACAAATATACAACACAAACATTCGATTGTTACATAACGAGAAGCGGTTTTTAAATGGAAAAGTGTCAGTGACACCTTAAAGGTTAGAGGTGATCCCAGAACGGAAATTGCCGAAACTACGTGACTTCCGGGCGGATCTTTTCTGTCTATTGCTGGCGATACTTTGAGAAGGGAGGACTCGTAAGTATTTTTAATATCCAGACACATATGTTTCATGTTCACCAAAAACCATCAGTATGAATGATGTAATTATATATATATATATATATATATATATATATATATGTGTGTGTGTGTGTGTGTGTGTGTGTGTGTGTGTGTGTGTGTGTGTGTGTGTGTGTGTGTGTGTGTGTGTGCGTGCGTGTTTGTGACGCGTTGGGTCAATCAATAAGCTCGGGTTAGATGGATTAAATCAGGAAAAGTGAGTCATAAAAGCAAGTTAAATATTTAAAAAATATAAAACGACACAATCCCAAATTTGGTTTTCTCTGCTTGCTCTCTCTCTCTCTCTCTCTCTCTCTCTCTCTCTGTCTCTCTCTCTCACACACACACACACACACACACACTTTCTCTATACGGCTACAGGTTAAATGAAATTAGTAGTTCCGGTGATATTCCCTTTTGTTTATAATGGACTATTCCAATATGTATAATTATTTTATTTCTTTATTACCTTTGAGTGTTGATAACCAGAGGAGGTAGGGGAGGGGAGAGAGTGAGACTGAAAGAAAGTGCGACAAGAGATAGAGACCGTGTGTGTATATATATATATATATATATATATATATATATATTGAAAATAGAACATCACGAATGTTTCCAGTTTTTATTTTTATTGTACATATTATTCAGACTTCTAATATGGAAAATGAACATTAACAAATTTAAACATTTGTAGCTGTCTTTTTTTCAAAAGAATTCTTTTTTTGAATCCATAATAATTTATACTCTCTTCCCCTTTCTCTCTCTCTATCTGTCTCTGTCCCCCCCCCTCTCTCTCTCTCTCTCTCTCTCTCTCTCTCTCTCTCTCTCTCTCTCTCTCTCTCTCTCTGTGTATATGTGTATATTCGAACAGAACCGGTCAATCTCTCGCTTGTTTCTTTATTTTTTCCTGTGTTTACTTGTTTTTTTTTTCAATTCCGTCTTTAATACATTCTGTCTCCACGACATTTCTATTTCATGAGATATCATGTATTCCATCTTCATATATGTATGTGCGTGCTTTTATCTTCTCTGACAGGTTTATTTTATTGGTGAGATGTTGAAGACTTCGACAGAGCCAAGAGATCCAGGTGAATCGATAGAAATCAACGTTGTTCAGGTGACCCCGAGTCCACCCGACGGAGGCTGGGGATGGCTAATTTGCCTGGCAACGTTCTACTGCAACTTCATCGTTGTCGGATTGCAAACCTCTTTTGGGCTTCTCTATGTCGGTATGATGGATACTTTTCATGACTCTGCCTCCAAGACATCTTTGTCCGGCGCCCTCCTCAGCGGCTTCAGCATGCTCGTCGGTAAGTATTGCTTTATAGTAGGGGTGGGACGTAATGGGTGAAAATTTCCGATTCATGCGAGTAGTATTTTTTTTTTGTGTGTTCATTTATACATAAATAACACTAAACAATCAAACATTTTGAAAATTTTACAAAATTCAGCAGGTGCAGGCCAAAAGGATTTGGGCTAATTTAAGCTTTTTTTCACTAGTTTTTGGCTATTTTACATTCATGAAAACCCTTTCACAGCCTGAAAATGGTCCTACATTAAAGTACTATATCAGATTTAACCATCTATATCCATTCATAGCTTTTGAGGATGTTTTAGGACCTGCAATATCGCATGAAACCACTTTTTCATCGAAAAATGATGGATTTTGAGTCCCGTGGAGCCCTAACGGCTATTTTTGGCCTGCACCTTCTGAATTTTGCAAAATTTTCAAAATGTTTGATTGTTTAGTGTTATTTATGTATAAATGAACACAAAAAATACTACTCGCATGAATCTGAAATTTTCACACATTACGTCCCACCCCTATTTATAGAATCAGAATGACTAACTTGAAAGTCGCTGTAGTTATTATCATTTGGAAGGTGACGAAAGCGGTAAAGGCTAACAAACATCAGCCTGGGAAGATATAACACCTGGTCAAGTTAATCAAGACAGAAAAAGAGGAGGAAGGGGGCGAGTCAGTTATTTTTCTGTCGATGGCTGGAATTTGATAGTCGACCTGAAAACTCAACTAAAATTCCCTAGGCAGATAGCAATAACAACGTTAAGACCCGACCTGATATTGCATTCGGAATGAACAAATCAATGAATAATCTGGGAACTGTCGGTGTCATGGAAGATTCGATCACATTAACTAACGAGATGAAAAGGACAAAATAACAGGAACTGCTTGAACAATGGATGGAAGATCCATTACGACTGTATAGAAGTTGATTGTAAGGGTTTTGCGGGTTAGTCGCTATGCGGAGCATTGACAAAAATAGAAATAGTCGAAGCAGAGAGGACCCGTGCGTTAAAGGAAATAACAAATAAAGTGCTAGCTGCGTCCAAATGGATTTTGGCTAAAAACAATCAGAGCTTTGAAAAAGAATTAAGTAGGAAATGGACCGATGGGCGAACACAAATGTAACTTACATTTTTCTTTAGTGTCCATCACGGTCACATGTTTACTTAATTGGTCCCCCGATTTATGGACTTATGTTTTGAAGCATGTCCGTCCGTCCGTCCGTCCGTCCGGATTTTTCTCCGCAACCATCCATTGAATTTTGCATGAAGTTGTAACTTTGGTCAGGTTCGAAAGTGACATTCTCCGATTTTAAAAACAAAATTTGGTTAGCCCCCCAGGGGGTCAAAAGGCCCCGACATGGCAAAAAATGACATTTTTTGCCCCATAACTTTTCATCCATCCATTCAATTTCTCTGAAACTTGGTCAAAATGTGGAGGCAATTGTTCCTAATAGAAAATAAGTATCGCTGGCCTTGGAAAAAATCTGGTTCGCGCCCCCAGGGGGTCAAAAGCCCCCAAAATGGCAAAAAATGACCCTTTTCTCCCATAACGTTTGATTCATCCATTCAGTTTTTCTGAAACTTGGCCAAAATGTAGAGGCAATTGTTCTGGATATAAAATGAGCATCCTTGACCTGAGAAAAATTCTGGTTCGCGCCCTCAGGGGGTCAAAGGGGGGGGGTCAAAAATGCCCCAAATTGCACAAATTTATTGCATTTTACACTCGCCACATCAAGTCACATACTGAGGGGGGCCACGCATACGCGGCTTGTTATTTATTATTTATTTATTTTGAGCTGCACGTCGAACTGTTGGAATATGCGGATTCGTGTTGTATTAATGTATTTACTTATTTTTAATCAGCAAGAATTTTAATGAAAATTAAAGATCTTTACCTGGTATTAATCCAATATGGCGATTGTAATGAGTTTCAAATGTTTGTTCTTGTTAAACCCGAGATATATTCATTCAATATGAGAATCCACAACATTTTTCCCCTTTTAATAAATCACGATTATATGTCTTATTTATGTAATTTATTTACTTATTTATTTAATTTTGTTTCTGAGAAGCACATCGGATTGTTCAGTGAATAAAATAGACAATCGTTGACGTGCGCGGTTAATATAAGATTTTTATCGTATTAATGTAATTATTTATTTATTTTGATTTTTAAAAAAAAGGTGTGTCGAACTCGCGCTTTAATAAGTGCGAGTTCTGCACAGCGGTTATTTTGTTTGTGTCATGATTAACTAGTTAACCATTTTGGATGGATTACATTAAATAATTGGATATGTTGGGCTAACACTTAACTTTAAGGTTGTTCCCCATAGCAGAGTTAATTTAGATTTGTTAGGTAGTTAAAAGCGGAGGGAGAAAAGAAAAACTTACTCGAATGCAAACCAATGGAAAATATAAAGGCGATTCAAGGAAGAGAAGGTGATGGCATTAGATGAGAGTGGGAGGAGTGAGAAACGTTCTCATTGGTTGATGAGTGCTTACGTGTCATTAACAGAATGGTCGAAGATTGTCATTCAGACAAAAAAGAAAGAGTTTTACAATGTCGACATGCGTAGCTAAACCTTTTCAAAGAGGCGACCT
>OY744543.1:22965603-22983103 GCA_963556195.1 Sepiola atlantica
CAGCTTCGTCTCAATTACTTATCTCTGAAAAGGAACGACTGGACGATTCGCACTTCTCCGAAAGAGAACTAGAAAGATGCACGCTGAACAAAAGGTTGAAAAGGCCATCGGATGTTTCCCATATGAGTTCTGTGGCGGAAATCGTGAGTAACTTCCGCTTCAAGAGATAACCAAAAAAATCCTTCCACTTACAATTTCATCCTTTAATCAAATATTACTTCGTACAATCTGTGGAAAAGGTCACCACGTGACTGCCTCGCTGCTGGCTACAACATTGTCATTTTCAAATCCAATGTCAATAACTACTTGTCATGACCCATCTCCTTAAGTCATACAATTTTATTAATTCCATCCATTATCAGGCCTCTCATAATATCCTTCATCATTCAACTGAAAATCTATTTACCAAATTAACCGTTATCCTCGAGTGGATTTTTGCTATTATATGTGTTGATTCATTAGTAAATATATTATATGTGTTGATTCATTAGTAAATATATTATATGTGTTGATTCATTAGTAAATATATTATATGTGTTGATTCATTAGTAAATATATTATATGTGTTGATTCATTAGTAAATATATTATATGTGTTGATTCATTAGTAAATATATTATATGTGTTGATTCATTAGTAAATATATTATATGTGTTGATTCATTAGTAAATATATTATATGTGTTGATTCATTAGTAAATATATTATATGTGTTGATTCATTAGTAAATATATTATATGTGTTGATTCATTAGTAAATATATTATATGTGTTGATTCATTAGTAAATATATTATATGTGTTGATTCATTAGTAAATATATTATATGTGTTGATTCATTAGTAAATATATTATGTGTTGATTCATTAGTAAATATATTATATGTGTTGATTCATTAGTAAATATATTATATGTGTTGATTAATTAGTAAATATATTATATGTGTTGATTCATTAGTAAATATATTATATGTGTTGATTCATTAGTAAATATATTATATGTGTTGATTCATTAGTAAATATATTATATGTGTTGATTAATTAGTAAATATATTATATGTGTTGATTCATTAGTAAATATATTATATGTGTTGATTCATTAGTAAATATATTATGTGTTGATTCATTAGTAAATATATTATATGTGTTGATTCATTAGTAAATATATTATATGTGTTGATTAATTAGTAAATATATTATATGTGTTGATTCATTAGTAAATATATTATATGTGTTGATTCATTAGTAAATATATTATATGTGTTGATTCATTAGTAAATATATTATATGTGTTGATTAATTAGTAAATATATTATATGTGTTGATTCATTAGTAAATATATTATATGTGTTGATTCATTAGTAAATATATTATATGTGTTGATTCATTAGTAAATATATTATATGTGTTGATTCATTAGTAAATATATTATATGTGTTGATTCATTAGTAAATATATTATATGTGTTGATTCATTAGTAAATATATTATATGTGTTGATTCATTAGTAAATATATTATATGTGTTGATTCATTAGTAAATATATTATATGTGTTGATTCATTAGTAAATATATTATATGTGTTGATTCATTAGTAAATATATTATATGTGTTAATTCATTAGTAAATATATTATATGTGTTGATTCATTAGTAAATATATTATATGTGTTGATTCATTAGTAAATATATTATATGTGTTGATTCATTAGTAAATATATTATATGTGTTGATTCATTAGTAAATATATTATATGTGTTGATTCATTAGTAAATATCATTTAAAAATGAAAATTTAGAATCGCAGAAATCAATAAAACGATCAATTATTTCAGTACCCAATGTATTTTATACAAACCTCCAAAAGAAAAACTCTGCCAATTCACTCAAGTCTCAAACGAGACAACTCATCAACCAGCCCTATAATAAATAGACATACAGCTCTACCGACTAACTCTAATAACAACTCCATTTACACAAAACTTAATAAACTAGGCATAAACATAACCCAATTAACTTCAGCAAGTATTATAAATTTAATCAAAACATCTAAACTTAACACTACACCTAATGTCAAAGCTGGCATGTAGTTTTCTGTTTCCGGGTGTTAATTTAAATATTGTGGCTCTGAGTGTTGTTTCGTCGGTCATATCTCGGACGTTTTCGATCTCTTGATCGTCAGTATGATACTACGTACACACCAAAGACACAAAGCTTCCCCCCCTTTCCCACATCTTTCCCCAGCCCCTCAAAATCCATGCTACACCTCACCACGACAAAAACCTCAGCACCCCCTCCCCTCTCTCCCACACTAAGAGAAATTCACTAACACTCCCACCTCTCCCCTTTTTCACTCACAGCCATCCACATTAATCTCATTCCCTGCCACAGACGTCTCTCTGCCCGGACCTTGGTCCTGCGCTCCTAGTAGTGGTTACTACTTCTTCTCATCAACCCATCATGTCAACCCAATATTCCTATGTACTTGCATGACATTTTTTTTTTAAATTATCATCCTGAGGAAGTCTTACAAATAAAGACGAAACGTTGATGAATGTTTTTTTCTTTTTCATTTCCCATATATATATATATATATATATATATATATATATATATATATATATATATATATATATATATATATATATATTAAGTGGTGTACTAAAAGCGAACTTTTAGGAAAAGTGAAACCTATTGTGAAGAGTATATAGCTCAATATCCAGGATGTCCATTCTTCTTCATTATATATATATATATATATATATATATATATATATATATATATATATATATATATTCATCTTTATTATAGAGCGAATAGCTTTTTTTAGAAACAAACAAATATATATATATATATATATATATATATATATATATATATATATATATATATATATATATATATATATATATACACACATGGCGTTACGCGCTCCACTACTTTTGGAGCTGCTCCCGCTCCTGCTCCAACGCCCAAAATTGGAGCTGGCTCCTCTCACGCTCCCCATTTTCAAAAAGGAGCCGCTCCTGCTCCAACTCCTATAAAAAAGGAGCGGCTCTTTTTCAGCGCTCCATAATAAATATGTACCTTCTTTCATAAACGTTCTATTCTGCCAATGAGTTGTCGAAAGATAGGGGTGGGCGTCAAAGGATCTCGTCAATATGGGTTAAGATGTCACTTTAAGTGTAAGACCGTAAGATAATATTTGACAAAATCTCGCTAATATTTTGAGAGTTATAAGAGAACATGTCGGACGAAGTATAGGATTATACGTAAATTTTCGTTTCCTGAGAACAAGAAAACAATTTTGCTTTTTTAAATACATGGACATTTTCTAAGAATTCTTAACATGGAGTGAGGGGGGGCTTTGTTAACTATTCTGTACTTTCACCTAACAATTTAATAAACAAAAGATATCGTAAAAATGTAATTTAACTTGAAAATCTTATCTAAAAAATAGCCCGGTTCGTAAACTGCACAAGTACCAAAAAATAATATAAAAAATATTCTTCACTGGGGAGGAGGTAGCCCCGTATTTACAAGTATATCTCCTGTAAAAACAGTTCTAAAATCTATTTTCAATCGATATTTATTCGATAATTGCCGAATTTTCCTACTTGGCCAAAATTGCCGAGTTTTCCGTTGCCGAATTTTCCATTGGCGAATTTTCCGTTGCCGAGTTTTCCTTTGACGAGTTTTCCTAAATTGTGTATTATACATACATACTTCTATCCAGTCAAGCAGACTATCTAGTCTAAGAGAAGAAAAACAACATAACTTTCACTAATACACTTAGGAATGGTATGAATCCACATATATCACCCCCAAAGTTATATGAATTAAATAGTAGGGTAGACTGTACTCTGAAACCTTGATTGGGCAACTTACCTCCCCTATCTAGAGTGCTAATTTTCGGAGTTTTTATTCAACAGAAAGATAGCAGTGTACTTTTTAAAAGGGCCTTAGTAATTATCTCAGGTCAGCTAGTAAACATTTTGAATTCTCTCTCTCTCTCTCTCGCCCCCCTCCCGACCTGCACTCAGATGGTGTCAAAATCGTTCGTACCCCTAACTCAAATGTTTAATCTTTCCAAAGAAATAGAACGCTCAAGTCAATGACACCTTTGATCTGTCTCATCGCTTGATAGCAAGTCGACGGAGTAACGAATAAAACAATAAAAAAAAGATTGTTAAAAACATTACAATTAAATCGTCTTCCGCCTGAGCCCCCTCCCTCTCTCTACCAGAGATATAATTTTAAAAAATAATTCAGAGTAAACTTTGAGACTTTCTTTACTTTTCCTTTATATTGCTGAATAAAAAACTAATGTTTAAAAAAAAATCAAATAATTTTGGAGCGAGGAGCGCGGAGCGCGGAGCGATAAAACCACCGCTCTTTAGTCCCAAATGGAGTTGCTTCCGCTCAACTCCCGCTGAATATAAAATGAGCCCTCCTCTCCTTCGCTCCAGCAAAAAGGAGCGTGCTCCTGGAGCGCGCTCCTTTTTGGAGGGCTCCGTAAAGCCCTGTATATATATATATATATATATATATATATATATATATATATATATATATATATATATATATATATATATATATATATAATTGTCTCGGGATAGGAAGAGTTAACGGTTTCTGCATGTGTATTGTACGGCTGTCACTAATTAGAAAAACGAAGTTCGCTGAGTGGTAGTCGATAGTAGAAGGTATTAGTAGTAATCATTCACATTGTTAGTTTTTTTGAAAAACGAACTCAGCAGTAATTGCGTCTAGTTGACTGTGCTGTAATGAAAACAGATTTGACAGCGACACTTACGCCCGGTCTGAAGCAATACTAACTAACATCCTGTTTCGTTTTCTTTCGTATTGTTTAGTTTTCAGGTGGATTTATTGTTGTGGTGCACGGCCCACTTTGGCGGACGTAACTGAAAGCAGGTTACATGAGCTTTTATATCCGATTGGAGTTGTATATTATTTTCTAAACTTTTTGCACATATTTTTCCGAACTGATACTTATGGAAATATAAAGGCATATAAAGTATACGTGTTAGTTGTGTGTTCTTAACCTTGTGCCATACATGAAACAACCAGGTTGCTGAAATCATTACAAAAATATTAAAGTTCAAAAATTATTATCCACACCTTGTTGGTTATTGTTCCCTTGTACGCTCCTTTGCGTAATCCTTCCATACAAAGGGATTGCAGCCGTGTAATCAAATATTTTATTTATACTTTCTAAAGGACCAACTCGAAATAAAAGTGGTGGAAGACTGAGGACATTTATTCAATTTGATCTTCGTTCCAAAATCACTAACAAGTGTGCAGAGACAAAGGGAAAGATAGATAATCACTGTTTAATAATATATATGTCAGCCCATTTCATTTTAACGTCTGAACTCGCCGCGTGCTTCCATGGATTGCCTTTGTTGATTTCGCCGTCTTTCTCAATGTCATGTTATTTGCTAGATAATATATTTTCACACCTTTGCTAATTTCACCTAGCGACAGCGAGTTTACCTCTGCTGAACCTTCGCCTGCTACTCTTCCTGTTATATTAGAAACACTCGTTAACCCAGCCTTAACTAAAAAATATACACTGGTTGATCGACACGTCCAATATTTAATATTAGTATAATTTGTACAATCAGTTGATGCGGTTCACAGGTGGCTTGTGAAGCTGGTGGCGAATGCTGGCGCAATAGTATACATCTTTCTGTCATATTCATTTCTCATGATAATTACATTTCTGTAATAAATTAGAGCACTTAATGATAGTGAATTACTTTCCAATCGCTCTGTATATAGATTCTCACATGTTAATTTTGCAGGGTAATATTTCGATTTCTTATTTAATATATAAGAGTGTAATACATACATACATACATACATACATATATCCACATGTACTATACAGATATATATATATATATATATATATATATATATATATATATATATATATATATATATATATATATATATATAGGGAACGAGAAAGAGAGAAAGAGAGAAAGGAAGAGAAAGATCGTGATGGGATGCGTGATAGCCGTTATGTATACCGTTCCGAATTGTGCAATCTGCAATTCAGCGTCCGAATTCGCTAATAATCTATTAGATAGAATATATATAAATAATTATATATATATATATATATATATATATATATATATATATATATATATATATATATATAATTATTTATAAACAATATTTTCAAATTGACCCGTATATATGTGTGTTTCATGCCAAACCTGCAATCATGGGAATGGGACGAGACAATCACAGTTAGAGAGCAGGGATCCGGGGTGTAGTGGCTTTTTTTAGACAAATGTTGTCGGAGAGAAGTGCCTGTGTGGGAGAGCTGTATGTCAAGGTTCTCACTACGTATGGCATTGCGGATAGCGGAAGTAATGCGGTCGCTAAAGAAGGGGGGCTTAAGGAAGCAGGTGTTGGTGAGAGTGTGGTGTCTACGTCTTCTGGTGTTGTTGAGGCTGGATATGGTAGTGAGGGGGAAACCGTTGGTTAAGAGGGTCTGGTGGAAGGTTTTGGTGTGTGTTGTTTCGGTAGTGGATGAGCGTTTGTTCTGTATACATACAATATTTCTCTCCAACAACATTTGTCTAAAAAAGCCACTACACCCCGGATCCCTGCTCTCTAGCTAATTGCCTCATCCCCAACTCTGGCCTCTGCTTCCGCACCTATACGGTGTATAGCCTACAATGCGTTAAGTGTCAGAAGTTCTATATCGGTAGCACCGTCAGGCCTCTGCACCAACGCATTAAAGAACATCTTAACACCCACATTTCTTCCTTCCACAAACTTAATATCATGTGGCAACACACATCGCTCTATTAGTGTCCGCATCCTCAACTCGGTCCGCAATGTCGGTAACTTCGAATTGCGGAGGCTATTCTAATATCGAAATATCATCCAACTTTGAATAACAGATATGAATTGTCTTCTCCATTCATCCTCTGATTCTTGCACTCCCACCTCCTTGCCTTTGACTATTCCATCTATTTGCCCAGAACCATCCACCCTACACCTCAATGCCAACCATCCTATTCCGCCTATTCCATCTATTTGCCCAGAACCATCCACCCACACCTCAATACCTTTTGTCATGTGCTTAAATTTACATAATTACATATTAATAAGTAAAACATAAAAAAATAATAAAGAACTAAGAAAAATATAAATAATAAACAAGAATGGAGTAATATACACTTTATATATATGTATATAGTCTTTATATATATATATATATATAATCCCTAAATAAAAAATAAAATTTAATTTAAAAAAAAATAATAATAAATAAATTTTTTAAAAATAAATTAGTTTTAGGAATTTTATACCTTTAAAATAAATATGAATTGAGAAATTTGCACTTGATATATATATGTGTATATATTGTAAATCTCTTATTCCCCACCCATCCCCCTTTTCAAGTGTGTCTTCTTACTCTCGTTACTATAAATTTACTTTTCGTTTTTTTCAGTTTTAAGTTATTTTTTAAGTTAATTCTAACCAGATTCTGGATTTCAAAAAATTTCAAAGTAACCTACCCTTGACTGTTCGTATTCCTTTAACGGAATTTATCAAATTTAAAATTTTAGAATTTAAGATTGAATTAAAGAAGAAAAAAATTAAAGAAGAAAAAGAAAATAAATTAAATAAAATAATAAAATTATAATAAATAGTACATAAATAAACAAATATTAATAAGATGATAAGCTTTAGCTGAATTATATAATTAAATTATGACATGAATAATTAATTTTGATGTCCAATCAGCTTATCTTAATTCTTTGCTGCATTCCTACTTTCAATTCTCTGCGGTATTTCGTCAACAGTTGATCCCATTGGTTTTTCGACCACTCGGTCATCTTTTTGGTCTTTTGATAATTAGAGGAACGCTCTCGAAAATTTAAGTTTACCTTATTCCGGAACTTTTAATTGCCTAACGGTAACTACTTTATTTACTGTTACACCGGCCGTTCTTACACAGGAAAAACTGCACCGGTTGTCACTATAAATAGTGCGAGTCACCAAAGACAGAGAACAGTCTTGTAACTGTCTAGCAAAGTGCTAGTCAGTTTCTTACTTTGTTAATACACTTGTTAAACCAACCCTCGACTTGACTTCCTTTATTTATTATTTACCGTTGGACAACTTCACAACAATTATTTATTATTTACTGTTGGACAACTTCACAACATTTACTATTCTGGTATTTAATCTGTTTTACGTGAAATATTAATAAATTGATTTGAGATTCCATTCTTATTTTCTCTTCTCATTTATTTTTGTTCATCTTTTCCACCTATATATTTCACATTGCTCCTGCCTCAGATTACAAACTTACACTTTATATATATATATATATATATATATATATATATATATATATATATATATATATATATATATATATATATATATATATATGTAAAGGAGTAAGGCTACCAACATTTGTAAAATGTTTTTTTCAACATTTATTTATTATTTTGTTATTTTATCATTTTATAATTTTATATAACGCGTTTAAAGCGGTGGTCCGCTATCATCAGATATGTAAATCCATTTGAAGAAATGTCTTTCGATTTGAAAGAATGTTGTTTCATTTGAGGATAACACATTTCCTCAAATGAAACAACATTTACTCAAATCGAAAGACATTTCTTCAAATGGATTTACATATCTGATGATAGCGGACCACCGCTTCAAACGCGTTATATAAAATTATAAAATGATAAAATAATAAAATAATAAATAAATGTTGCAAAAAACATTTTACAAATGTTGGTAGCCTTACTCCTTTACATGTATACCTTTCTCTCGTTGGAACTGCACTACCCTCTTTTATATATATATATATATATATATATATATATATATATATATATATATATATATATATATATATATATATATTATATTTTAGTTGCTAGGAAACAACCATCCTCGGTTGGAAGTAAGAACTTTAATGAGGATGGTTGCTTCCTAGCAACTGAAATATCTTGATTTGCTTATCCTCAATTCCATTTTTATTTTGCATTTTGTCTGAAACATTGTTTCTATTTTCCTCATATATATATATATATATATATATATATATATATATATATATATATATATATATATATATATATATATATATATATTAACTGATCGAAAATGGTCGTATCTACGGCCGAAATATCTCGGTGGAACTTTACAACATGAGTTTTTGAGTTTATTTTTGTTAGTTGTTGAATTGCTTATTCTTTATTCCATTTTTATTTTTACATATTGTCTGAAACATTGTTTCTTTTTTCCCATATATATATATATATATATATATATATATATATATATATATATATATATATATATTCCGTGCGCGCGTTTCATCAGAAAGAGAAAGATTTGATCAGCTTATCCGTTACGTGTCACTTCGGATTTCCTCTCTATGACGGCAACTTCCTATACACGTAGCTCTAGTTCTGCTCTAACTTACCTTCTAATGTGAAATTCTCTTTTCTTACGTGATCTAACTTTACGTTCAAATCTCCCTTTTTACACTATTTTTTATACTACACTTCGCATTCTACTGATTTACGCAGCTGGTTAATTATTATTTTTTTATTTTTCATATTTTAGGAAGTAGCCGTTAAAGACAACAAAACAAAACAAACATCAAACAAAAAGAAGAAAATAAAAGAAACCTGTGCATCGTTTTTTGACTTTTCCATCTTGAAAAACCCCAGTGTTCTCTTATTATCATTGGTCTACATTTTTTGGGCAGGTAAGTCTTAAGCAGAAGATATTCGTTATTTCATTCTTATATCACTTTCGGTGTTTTATTTTTGTATTTTATTTCATTCATTTTCATTACTATTTCATTCATTTTCATTACTATTTCATTCATTTTCATTACTATTTCATTCATTTTCATTACTATTTCATTCATTTTCATTACTATTTCATTCATTTTCATTACTATTTCATTCATTTTCATTACTATTTCATTCATTTTCATTACTATTTCATTCATTTTCATTACTATTTCATTCATTTTCATTACTATTTCATTCATTTTCATTACTATTTCATTCATCTGATATACCAGACGTTGTCTCATTTATACTATAATTTCATTGTTACATTTTATACGTTATCCAATGTTTTACTATCAGTTCATAGTGTATTCATTTTGGTATCCTATTATCTTAATTGTTTGTAACATTTTTATTATCATTTAAATATTCTCATATTTCATTTTTTATCCCATTTCACTTTCATTTTTATTCATCTTATATTTTATCTGTATTATCACTTAATTCGTTTAATATGACATTTTACTATCATTCATCATTTTTTATCCCATTTCACTTTCATTTTATTCATCTTATATTTTATTTGTAATCTTTTTTACTATCATGTAATTAATTATTTTATTTGATGTTCTAATTGTATTATCATTTAATTCGTTTAATATGACATTTTTTACTATCATTTAATTTATCTCAAATTTAATTCGTTATTCTATTTTAACTATCACTTAATGGTTCCTACAAACTGGATCAATTATACGGCACCCAAGACCGTGCAACAACCAAAAAGATACATTTTGCCTTGATATCGACTTTTTTTTTTACTTCCGGTTAAATCATAAACAAAATGATACGTTTTTATAACTAGTTCTGATAGACACATTTTTAATTTAAAGAAAGAAAATTTTATTTTTGTTTTGTAAACTTTGGAGATTTATAAATGAAAAAAAAGATAGTTTTATTTACAAACTTTATATTAACAAAATGTATAAACACACGAAACAATCAAATTTAAAAAAATATATATTTACCCTTTTTGCTCGCCAGATTTATACACAAGGGGCAATCTAGCTCCTAAAAAGTGAGCACTCTGGACTGGGATAAAAATTTTAATTGCCCCAGTCTAGAAGGAGTTTTTTCACTGACGAGTACTGAAAAGATTAAGTGTAGTACCAGAACAGATACTTATTTGCTATAAAGTAAAAAATATACATTGTAACAAAATATTACGTTTTTCTCTTAGCCAAAAACGCCAACATGGCGTAACACAATTTGAAAACGGTATTTTCTGAGTGCCTTTCATTCCACAGGAATTCCTTCAGATAGGAATCTAAGTAAGCAGTACTTTAATAAACCGTTGTTGGCGATTCCAATTGCTTTCTATCATCTGTGGGTGGACGTTATTATCTGGATTCGCAAAATAACGTTTTGTAAATAAAACTTTTTCAAAATTCAAAATGTGCGTTTCACTAAACGTGCTTGCAAATAAAACTATGTACTTAAAAATATGGTAAAAATAATTGTAATTAAAACCCATTTGTTTAATTAGTAACATTTGTTGTAAATAAGCCCCCCCCCTATTGTTATAAAACATCTGCAAAGACAAAATTATAAATGACGTATTGTTTTATTTACAATCCAACCGGAAGTAAATGTTTTAAAATCGGTGTCAAGTCAAAATATGTCCTTTCAATCCTTGCTTATTTTGGGGTGCCTCAAGTACAATTGATCCAATTGTTCTCATATTCAGTTAGTTAACATATTTTTTACTATCATTTAATTCATCTCATATTTAACTTGATATCCTATTTTATTATCATACAATCCATCTCATATTTTATTTATATCCTATTTTATTATCATTCATTCCATTTCATATTTTATTTATATCCTATTTTATTATCATTCAATCCATCTCACATCTTATTCCTTGTTATCCATTATTATATGTTTTATTCATCTCGTATCTCATTTGTTATCCTATATTTTGCTATGCTATCATTTTATCCATATTACATTTCGTTTGTCATTCTTTTTTACTATTATTTTATTCTCATATTTTATTATATATATCTTTTTTTAATTTTCCCAACTGCAAATATTTCATTTGTTATCCTATTTTTACTATCATTTCAAACATCTTCTATTACATTAGACATCGCATTTAACTATTATCCCATTCTCACATTTCATTTGTTATCATATTTCTTTTGTGTTTATTCAGTTCATACTTCATTCTTTATTCTATTTTTACTATAATTTCTTGTTTATATACCATTCTTATTTTTAGTATTTTTACATTTTACTATTAATTAATTCATTCATTTTTTTTCATTTTCCTGTTTTTATCATAATTTCATTTCTATTATGTCTTATTCTTTCCTCATTTTTAGCATTATATTCTTCTTCTTATATTCATTTGTTTTACTATTATTCCATTGATTTTATATATACACCGTTATCCAATTTTATTCTGTTTTGTATTCCTCTTATGGATACACTTAGGAGTACACTTAGAGATTCCGGACTACTTCAAGTGTCTTCCAAGGAAAATTGTACATAATTGAAGTTTTTTATGTAGACTTTCTTTCTCTTTATAGGGAACACACACGCAGGCATTGCCATATATAGATATAGATTATCTATGATCATTTCACTCTTATTTCATTCGTTATTCTTTTTTAATTGTTATCATAATTCCATTCTCTTTGTAATTTTTGTTCTGTTCTCGGCCGTTTTTTAGCCAATACAATTCCAATGGTCTACTTGCCGGCGTATCTGCTCTCTATCGGCAGGACCAAAGACGAAATCGCCCTACTGATGTCCATCTCGGGAATCATGTGCACCGTTGGTCAGTTCCTGGTTGGCGGCCTTGTCGATTTTGCCCACATCCCCAGTCAATATTTAATGACTCTGTCCATGATCACCCTCGCTGCTTTCACCTTTGCCATGACGCTCATGCATGTCTTCTGGTCCATCACTCTCATCGTCATCTGTTGGTCAATCGCTGTTGGTAAGTCATACTGTCATATATATATATATATATATATATATATATATATATATATATATATATATATATATATATATATATATATAATATGGAGAGGTAGTTTGCTTGATGCATTGTGTGTAATACGTATATAGAGGAGTATTAGAAGGCTATCACAATGCAAGAAATGGAAATATGTCGGCGTTGAGAAGTAAGACAAAAACAAGTGATTTTAATTATATATTTTTTCAAAATCTTTTTTAATAATCTTTTTTTCCTATATAGCAAATCTTACTTGATTAGGCAAAACTTCAACACTGATCTAATATGTGTGACCGTGTTCCATAATATATTTCGAGGAAGACTTCTTTGTCAAATGGTAGGTGTTTCAAATCTAAAAAAACGTGTGTATGGCAATATTGCTTATAACGCAGTAAATATTAATAGCCGCAGCAAATGTAATAAAACTGTAACTGTTTGTTTTAATGATTTTAACTACTTATTTAATTTTTTTCAGAATATTTTATGTTTGAACCCACCGATGAAGTGCTACATATTCATATAGAAAAAAATTTAAAAAATAAAAAAAAAAAAAAAAAAAAAAAATATATATATATATATATATATTTTTTTTTGATTTGACTTATATATATATATATATATATATATATATATAAGTCAAGGACATCCATCGGTTCGTATGTGTAGAGGAAAGGTTTGAATAAAAGATACGAACACCCTCTACAATTTTTTTTAGTTGTATTCATTACTAGCAAAAAAAAAATCCGCCGTTGCTCGGGATTGAATAAGGACCACTATGTACTTTTTCACTATGCTCATAATACCATATTACTGTTTTTGTTTTAGTGTCCCCTCTATATTAAGTCGAAAGAAAAGAAAGGTTAGAAAACTCTCTGAATTATTGTCTTATACATATGGTTAACATTTCATTAAAATCGGATATGTGCGTATTAGAAAATTTAAGAGGTTCTGTCCTCATGGGTCACTTAGAGGTGGGGACACATGGGTATTCAGCACATAAAGACGTAGAGATTGAAAACCATTGTCTTCCTCACAGAATTGTATACATATATAAATTTCATCAAAATAGGATATATTTGAAGTTTTAAAAGACGTAGCGGACCCATAGCCCCTATACCTTAGGAGGGCACTTAGAGATTCGGAACCACTTCCACTGTCTTTTCTAGAAGACTTTATACATAGGATTTAAATTTAGATGAAATAGCTCCTTTAGGAGTGCACTTAGAGATTCGGGCTTCCCTGATAAATTTGACATAAGAATACACTTTTAGATTGTATGTAGATTTTCTAACCTTTATTTCCATAGGGAACACACAAACATCACACAAACACACACACACAAACACACATACATTTATGTATATAATTATGTATATATATATATATATATATATATATAATATTTTCATATTATATTTAATATATATATATATATATATATATATATATATATATATATATATATATATATATATATATATATATATTCTATAATATTGCTACATCTTCTGCCAGATCGAAATGAACCTAAATCAATATGATAACGGATAACTTCTATAAGTTTGAGTCCTTTTTCCTCCTCCTCCTCCTCCTCCTCCTAATTTGTTTAATTCCTTATTGTCATTCATTTTAAATTACTACTCATCTTTCTTCCCCACTGTATTAACTTACAGCGTTTCCAATCGGCGTTTATACGCTAACTGTTGATTTTTTTCTTTCTTTTTCTTTTTTCTTTTTTAACCTTTCTTTCTTTCTCCCTTTCTACTGTTTATTAAACGTGACTATTTTTTCCAAATTGTGTTCTTCGTATAAATTTGAAAACTTTTCTGTTTTTAATTAAAGTTCTGCTACTGACTGATGATGATTGTATTTTACAATTTAAATATGTTGGTAGTACTATTCAATATGTGTTTTTGAATTTATTTTTTGCTAGTTGTTGATTTGCTTATCCTTTATTCCATTTTTATTTTTACATATATATATATTTGTTTTTATCTACATACGTAAACGTTTCATCCTGTCGGGAATCGTCAGTGTAGATATGATTATTCATACCTGTCACAGGACTCGAAACCCCCGGAACACGAGTCATGTCTCTCTTTTAAATTTAGATTCCAACGGTTTAGTCTTTACGGCCATTATAAACAACCTGATAAATCAGCGAAATATTAAGCATATTAAAGGCAGCTGTCGTCAAAGGTGTTCAACTTCTGAAGGAACATGTACTAAAACTACGATGACGGTTGTGTTAATACTACTCATTACAGTGCCCAGCCTAGAATTTGAGACTACAAATAATTATATATATTTTTTTTTATCTACATACGTATACGTTTACTCCTTTCAAGAATCGTCAGTGTAGAGATGAACATTCATACCAGGAGTCATATTTTTTGTAACTCAAATCCAGACGCTTTAGTCCACACGGCCACTAAATTAGCGAGAGATTAAACCTATTAAAGAGTGTTAAACTGCCGAAGGAACATGCATTAAAGCTACAATGACGGTTGTTGTTGTTATACTACTCACTACAGTGCCCAGCCTAGATTTGAGGGGCGATAAATAATTATAAATATTTGTTGTTATCTACACACGTATACGTTTCATCATTTCGGGAATCGGCAGTGTATTCATAGCGATGGAAGGACTCGAAACCACGGAACACGAATTCCGACGCTTTACCCCACACGGCCACTATAAACAACCTACTATAAATGGATTTGTCATTCAGTTGAGTGGCAGAATATAATTTTACAAAGTTATCTTCTTTTAAACATGCTCTCTGTGCATAAATCGCTGTAACATGTTTATTGATCAAAAAACGAAATGATTAATACTGTTTGGATATAAGTTTATTTTGGCCAAGATCAAAGTGTAGTATCAGTTCCGATGGATACTGCACGCCGGTCGGTCCTGTGCAGTTCTAGGAGGTCCACCCTCCCAGGCTTTGCCTTCTCACCCTTTGAGAAGGGGTTAGTTTATTGCTAATCGCCTGAGGCGCCCCTACCGGGGAATGCCGACGGGGCTGCCCAGGCAATTTTTAATGGCCAGAGTGTTCACCTTCTCGAGCGCTGGTTTATCAAATCCCACTTTCCCGGCCTTGTGTCACATCTTACCGCTGTGGGAGGTAGATAAGTAACTTGACAGTGCCAAGAGAGGTTATCTGGTGGGTTTAGCGTAAACTAATGACAAAAGAGGGGTTGCTGAATTTTCAGAAATGCTGAAAGTCGTGTTAGAATTAACAGCACAGTTAGTGACAGCTTTAATGTTAAAGTATGGGTATTATAAGGGTCCAATACTGAGTCTGTTGCTTTTCATTGTGTCTTAGCATTGTCCAAGGAGTTTCGTACGGTCTGTCTATAAGGGATGATGCACGCTGATGATTTACTACTTGTCTGTGAAACAATGGAATGCCTGCTTATTAAGTTAAAGATGTGGAAAAATACCATGGAAAGTCAAAGTCTGGGAATGAATGTTACCAATAACAAAGTGATGATTTGTGGTTCTAGTATTGAAAAGTTCACCAAAAGAGGAACGTTCATCTTCTCAGTTTGTGGAAAGTGAGTCTGGTGCAATTCAATTTTTTGTGGTTGTTTATTCATAAGAAAATCATCCGAAAATAGCTGAGACACATGTATTTCAATGGAAACCTGGCATAGCGCAGGAAAATCAAAATCGCTAAAACTTGCAAAATCCCTACGAGTTTTTACAAAGAGTACTTTTTGTTTGTGGTATTCAAGTTAATCATTCGAAAATTAATAAGAAATATTTTATGACCCTTGTAGGAAAACGAAAACTGAGCAAATGGCAGAAAAATCAAAATCGCTAAAACTTGCAAAATCCATAAGGACCGCGTATATCAGAATTTTCGATTTTTACAAAGTGTTTTTTTTGTTTGTTTATATTCAAGAAAATCATTCGAAAGTGATGAGCAATACATTACGGCCCTTGTAGTTCAGATGAAACGTTGAAAATGGCAGAAAATCAAAATTGCTAAAACTTGCAAAATTCGTAAGCACCGCGTACATCAGAAATTTCGATTTGTAGAAAGTGTAATTTTTTTGTTTGTTTAATTCATATATCCAAGAAACTAATTTTTAAATTGATTAGAAATACATAACAACCTTTATATTGAAATGGAAATCAGGCAAATGAAAAAAAAGATCGCTAAAACTTTCAAAATCCGTTAGTTTTCAAAGTGTAATGTTTTTTGTTTATTGAATTCATATATTTAATACAATCATGCAGAAATAGATGAGTAATATATGATGATCATGATACTTAAATGAAAACCAAGCAAATGGAAGAAAAATCAAAATCGTTAAAAATTGAAGAATCCGTAAGAACCACGTAATCAGATTTTTTAATTTTTACAAACTGTATTTTTTTGTTCGTTTGATATGCAAAATCATTCGGGATATATTTGAAGTTTTTAGGGTGTTGTGCACTCATAGACCCTAACTCGACTGCACTTAGAGATTCGGGAACACTTCCATTGTCGTTCCCATAAATTTTACATAAGGGTACACTTTTAGATGTTATATAGATTCTCTTACCTTTCTTTCTATAGGGAACACAAAATCATCACACATATATGCATACAGACATTAAGTGTATAAAAATAAAGAAGACATTATATATATATATGTATGTAT
>OY744543.1:22988103-23010603 GCA_963556195.1 Sepiola atlantica
AACAGACTGATTTGTGGAATACGTGTCATCAATGCTTCGATATATACAGGGTCCGCCATAATTAACTATATGTTGTAAATTCGTTGATACTTAAACATTTCTTCTATTTCATGTGTCAGTCGAAAGCGGAAATTGTATATTTTTATAGCATTCTCTCTGCAACATTGTTGAAGAGAGACGCAATACATACCAGTCAAGGTCCGTTCTTGGCTATTAGTTCGGCAGAAATTGGGCCATTTCGGTGATCTTTTATCTGTCGTGCTGAGGTATTAGTAATGGGTAGTCCTAAGAGGCCCACCATCCCAGGCCTTGCCTCCCCTCTTTCGGGTGGAGTTAGCGTATTGCTAAATGCCCGAGGCGCCCCAATCGGGGACTGCCGACGGGACAGCCCAGGCAATTTTTAATAGGCCAGAGTGCCCTTTTTTAGGGGGGCTAGCTTTATTCTCCCCACTTTCCGGCCTTGTGCCACATCTTCCTGCAGTTGGAAGGAAGTAAATACCATTCTTATAGCATCTTTAGAAAAGGAAAATAATTCTAGCTTCCATATGTCGCTCTGTTTGGTGCATAGTCTTTAATTCCTCGTACCATTTCTTCTTCATCATTATACGCTTGTGGGCGTAATTCAATTGCAGTTCCTTTCTGTATCAGAAACCAAGCGTGACAATGAACCAGTTTTGTTATACAATCTCGCATGTGGGTTATTAAAGAGGTTATTATAATTTATATAATAAATAGACATTTTTTTTGTCCGTCCGTTTGTCCGTCAGTCACAATTTTTCTAAACGTAATAAATACATTGTGAACTAATTTAGTTAATCTAATATTCCAATCTAATCTAATCTAAATACGAATCTTTCCTAAGTATATTAACGTCAAAACCTTTAAGTCTTACTTAAATATAATGATACAGTATATATAGTAATCTCTAAACGCTGTCAAACAAAAACCGTTTTTGCACATTTGCATATTTATTTTCTTTCTAATTTTCTAATAAATTAATATTCTGTAATATACAGTTATAATTGGTATTGTCAAATTTTGTTATATATTTAAATTTTCCTCGATAGTAATATTATTATAATTATAAATGCAATTAATTAAAGAGGTTGCTTGGAGAAAAACAAGAACTTCTGAGCAAGACTTGAATCTAAGCAGAGAGCCAAATTGTGTCGGCTGTCCTCAACTATACGACACTTTCTTAAAAGGGATGACATTAGCATCTTTGGAGATTTTACCAGTGTTACATAGTCCTTTAATTTCTCGTACCTTTTCTTCTTCGTCGTGGAGGGGCACCGTCTCGATGTTGTCGCAATGTCGTCTCGATGTCGTCTAGTGGTTGAGTTCTTTCTTCGCTTCTTTACTGCCGTGAACATCGCCGTCCGCTGTGTCCGCAATAAAACCTTCCTAACACGATTCACGAGACAAACAACCTTTTAAACTTTGATTAGTTTTATTCAGGCTTCAGTCTACCGTCGCTCTTGGAGATATTTCTACAACGTTAAGGGAGAGACCAAATTACTATTCTACGATAGTTCATTCATAGCTTAAGTCCTTAGCCATTCTAGGAGGGGGTGAAGGAATCTCATGCCTGTATTCTCTTAGGGAAATAAATTCCCATTTTTTCATTTCGGACTACATAGAGAAATACGTCTGTTCGGCTTGCTTCCAAAAAAACAGACTAGCAAAACTCAGTTTCCCACACAAAAGCCCGTGACGTCACAGAACCCCTATGCACAGGTGAACCTTGACCCTTGACCTGAGGTCTCGTCAACGTGGTGGCCCTGTCAACGTTTGTGAGCTCCAACTGTGAGAACCAGTTTATTTTGCACTCGACTGTACGGGTCGACCCGCACTAAATCGCGCAAGCCAAACCAAACGATCCCCCACACATACGTCCACTTCAACATGCGTCCGGCCTCACAGGGTCATTATCCAACAAGTTCCTGAAAGATTAACAAAGTGCATTGAGCTTCATGGAGAGCGCACGGAGTTTTAATAAAAATCATGATTTATGTTGCAAAAAACTTAAGTGTTTTACCCTTTGTTAGTTTCTATATTGCAGTTGTATATTTCTTCCGTGTTACATTTATGATGTTAAAGCACAATTATATAGCTACTTATAGCGGACCCTATATATTTATATATTTCTTCTTTCTTTTAATTTTCAGGCTGGTTATTCGACGTCACTCAATCATTCTCCGCCGTTTTCTACTCCAGTACAGCCAGCCTTTTATTAGCCACAGTGTGTGCTTTAATCATTAATTACAGAACAAAAAGAAAGTTACATCAAAATATTCACAAATAAAACCTTGTGATCTTTTATATTTTTCCCGCTAAAAAAAGACTAATTTAATCGTGTCGTTTCGTTGGATTTTTTCTGTAAGTGTTTTTGTTTTCTATTTTCAGCGTAGTAGTAGTAGTAGTAGTAGTAGTAGTAGTAGTAGTAGTAGTAGTAGTTATTATTATTATTATTATTATTTACTCACTAGGAATTATCACACTGGTCATCGTCAGTGATCGCCCACTGCCGACAACCTGTGGTATTCCCTGGAGTCTGAGTGACAACAAGTCTCCTCAGACTTCCAGTATGCTCCACTTCTTTTCGTCCATCACCGCTGATGACCTTGCGGTAATCGCAACAGCCACCTACCAACGATTTCCCGCTGATAAGGGCCATTGGTCCCCTCTGGTGCCCGAGTGGCAACAAGCCTTCCCAAGGTCCCAGAGCTGTCCGCGCTCTTCCAGTGGAGGTCTGGTTTGCGCTTTCCCTCCTCGACCCTCTGTCCATAATTTTCGTGGCGCCAGCCTATGCATGCGCCTCTCTCGTGCGGTTGTATTTTCCCCGGTTCTGTTGTTTTGTGCTTCCGTGTGTTTGTTCTCCATTCGTTGCTTATGTGGGTTGGTTTCCGCATTCGAGGACATTTCTCAGGATTGTAGCTGTTTTGATCATTACTGTCCTTTGTATGGTCTCAGTTATCCTTTTGATTCCTATTTCTCCTAGTCTTTTCTCCATGTTTTTAGGGACTGTTCCTAGTGCTCCTATGATTATTGGTGTTATACTGACTTTCTTCATGTTCCATATTCCTTTCAATTCTCTGGCAAGTTCAGTATATTTGTTTCTTTTTTCCGTCTCTTTGATCTTCACTTTGTGGTCTGCTGGAACGGCAGGATTTTTCTTTCTTGTTGATTATTATCATACCCGGTCTCCTTGCTGTTATGGGTTTGTCTGTTTGTACATTCATATCCCATATGATTTTGTGTTTTTCGTTTTCTAGTACAGTTTCTGGTTTGTGTTTGTACCGTTTTTTTGCATATTCGAAATTCAGTTGTTTGCACATTTCCCGGTGTACTTCTTTCCCCACGTTGTCATGTCTGTTCTTGTATTCCCTTTGTGCTAGCTTGCTGCATTCACTTATTATATGATTTATCGTTTCGTCTCTTTGTCCGCACAATCGGCATTTGCTGTTTTCCTGGGTTTTATCTATCTTTGCTTTAAGAAAGTTTGTCCTGATCGCATTGTTCTGTGTGGTCGTCAGCAGAGATTCCGTTTCTCTGTTCAGGTGTCCTTTTCTTAGCCATGCCCAGCTGTTTTCATTGGCTTCATCGCTTGTGAGTCTTATAAAGCGTCCATGTAGTTGTTTTTCTTCCCACTTTTCCTTTCTTGTCTTTTTGTTTCTGGTTTCAGTGCTTCCGGAGTTGTTTGTTGGGCTTGTGTCTCTTGCTGTGGTGATCAGTCTTTCCATGTTCTGGGTTACATATTTCTCCAGCTCTTTTTTGGTGTCTTCCACACAGTCTTCTATACTTACCAGTCCTCTACCTCCTTCATTTCTTTTCATGTAGAGTCTGTCCGTATCGTCTTTTGGGTGCAATGCATTGTGCATAGTCATTAGTTTTCTAGTCCTTTGGTCAAGGTGCCTGAGTTCTTCTTTGGTCCAGCCTATGAATGGTCCAGAGTATCTTATTAGTGATATAGCCCATGTGTTTATCCCTTTTACTAAGTTTCTGCTATATAGTTTAGTTTCTAAGAGTTTCCTTGTTCTTCGTAGATATTCTTTTTCAATCTTCTCTTTCATTTCTGTAGATTTGATTGTGTCTGCTTCCAGAACTCCCAGGTATTTATAACTATCTTGTTCTCCTAGCGCCCTCATCTCCTCTTGGTTGGGGAGTTCTATACCTTCTGTCGTCTCCAGATTTCCTCTTTTGATCTCTAGCAGTGCACATTTTTCTATTCCAAACACCATTTGGATATCCTGGCTGAATATCCTGGTTGTGTTTATCAGCTTTTCCAGTTCTTTTTTGTTTTTTGCAAACAGTTTAAGGTCATCCATGTACATCAGGTGGTTTATTCTTTGTTCTGTATCCGTAAACCTGTATCCGGTATCACACTTTCTGAGTATGTGGTTGAGTGGCATCATGGCTATTATAAACAGTAGTGGTGATAGAGAGTCTCCTTGAAAAATGCCTCTCTGTATTTTTATCTCAGACAGGTATTGTCCTCCGGCTGTCAGTTTTAGTCTCCATGTTTCCATCGCTTTCTGGATGAGATTAATAGTCCTGTCTGGTATCTTGTATGTTTTTAAGCATTCAATTATCCATGTTTGGGGGATTCTGTCGTAGGCTTTCTTGTAGTCAATCCATGCCATGGTTATGTTCTTTTGTCTGCTCTTCACCTCCTTCAGGGTCTTTTGATCAATGTATAGTAGATCATGTGCTCCTCTTTGTCCTTTCCGGCATCCTTTTTGTTCCTCGGGGAGCAGTCCACGTTTGTCCAGGGATTGGTAGATTTGTTCTCTCAGTTGTGCTGTGAGAATTTTCCACATTATTGGAAGACATGTTATCGGTCTGTAGTTGCTGGGAGTCGTTCCCTTTTTGGGGTCTTTTTGTATTAGTGTTGTTCTTCCTTCCGTCATCCATTCTGGTACGTCTGTTTTGCGGATGCATCCACTCAGTTTCTGCGCTATTCTTTCATGCACGGTCGTGAATTTTTTAAACCAGTATGCATGTATTCCATCGTGGCCTGGTGCTCTCCAGTTTGCCATTTTTCTTAGGGTTTTCTTGATCGTTTCTTTGTTGATTTCTGTTTCGGTTCCTTCTTCGATTTCCTGCAGTTCATCTTTCATGCTTTTCAACCATTGGGCATTCTTGTTGTGCTTTTTTGGTGCTTCCCATATCTTGCTCCAGAATTGTTTTGTTTCTGTTGGGTTCGGTTGCTCTGTTGTTGTTTTTTCTCCATTTACGTTTTTGTAGAACTGGCTTTCATTGTTTTCAAAGGTCCTGTTCTGTTTGCTCTGTTCTGATTTGTACCTGTATCGTCTCAGTCTTCCTTCTATTGCTGCTATCCTTTGTTTTATTTCTTCATGTTTCTCATTTAGTTTTTCCTTGCGTTTCTGATTTTTGCTTCTTAATCGTTTCATGTCCTCCTTCCTTCTGTTCACGGTTTTAGCTTCTTTCCGAAGTTTGGTGATCTGGGTTTCCAGTTTGATTTCCCATCCAGGTTTTGTCGGTCCTCTCTTTTGTCCATTCTCTTTGTTTCTTAGTTTCGTACTTACCGATTTTGCCCCTGCATATATCAGATTGTTTAGGTCTGTAATAGTTTCTGTTGGGATGTGTGTGAGGAGTCTGTTTACTCTTTCTGTTTCTGCTTGTAACTTCTTCGCTACTTCATTCCTGAGAGATGGGAGTTTTGTTTTGTTTTCTAACATGTATCGTCTAATGTTCTCCACTTCACTTGCTTCTTTTTCGTTGAGTTCTACCTCAGCAGGTTCTATGGTTCCGCAGTCTTCTATCTCCCCTGGTTCTGTGATTCCGTAGTCTTCAATCTCTTCAGTTTCAGTGTGTATGTTTTGCCCGTCCTCTTCCTGTGGTCTCTCCTTTGGTGGTGTTTCTTGCTCCGTTTCGCCATTAACCTTCTGTCTGATTTCCGTCAGTTCCATCTCCGAGAACCATCCTCGTTTGAGGATCTGTCTTGCTTGATCTGCTATCCTTTGTTCCGTTGTGTGGTAGTCACTGGCAATGTCCCAGAGATGTTTCATTCGTTTTCGGTAGCCTCTTTCTGTAGGGTAGCGGCTTTTATAATAGCACTCCATCACCAGTCTGTTCTCTTTCATGGTCCATTTCTTTCTATATCTTTCCAGTTTGCTGTTTTCGCTCTGGTTTTCTTGTCTCTGGTCTGTGTCCTTGTCATACCTGGAATCAGAGAGGTTACTTACCTGGTTCTTGTCCGTTGTCTTGTTTCTGAAATGAGAAGGGCCAACATTCGCAGGATGCGGACCGGGTCCCCCATGTTGGCTAACGAGGGAACACCTGCCCATCATGACACTCAGGTCTTTCTCCTGTATTATTATTATTATTATTATTATTATTATTATTATTATTATTATTATTATTATTATTATGATGATGATGATGATGATGATGATGATGATGATGATGATGATGATGATGATGATGATTATTATTATTATTATTATTATTATTATTATTATTATTATTATTATTACTTACTTACTAGGAGTTCTCACACAGGCCTCATCAGTGATTGCTCACTGATGATCACCCGTAGTGTTCCCTGGAGTCTGAGTGACAACAAGTCTCCCCAGATTTCCAGATTATTATTATTGTTTGTTTGTTTGTTTGTTTGTTATTATTATTTGTTTCTCATGCTTCCTTGTGCATCTCGTCTTTAACTATCTTCTCAATTCAACTGTTAAAAAATAAAATTTATTAAAAAAAGAATTAAACTCTTAGTACAGTATCGATATCCAGATCAAATTCTGTCAAATATTCCATTTTTTTAACATAGTTCACTCCAAACAAGGCAGGCCGCCACTGTAGACGTAAGGGGCTACTGAGAAAAAAGAAAAGGGGAAGAAGGTAGGTGGCGGTCAACCTAGATTGGGATCTGCGCAGCGAGATGTCTGTTTACATTAGTTTTAAATTTCTGCATGTCTGTACTGTTGGGGAAACAGGGGGTACGGAGGGAGTCCCAGAGGCCAGCAGTACGAGGAAAGAAGCTATTTGAGTAGAATGCTCTCCGACATCTGGGGGCCTCCACAGTGAATGAATGAGATTTAGTTGATTGTCGAGTTAGTCTAGTGAATTTACGTCGAGGAGGCACCAGAGTAGCCAATTCATCGGAGCATAATCCATTGAAGTATTTATAAAACAAACACAAAGATGCTACATTGCGGCGATGGGACAGAGGCTGGAGCTTGGTTGACAGTGAGGGACCTATTAGGTTGGCGACTCTTTTTTGGACCTTGTCAAGGAGGGAGAGACTAGTAGACGATGCACCAGCCCAGATGTGACAACAATACTCCATGCATGGGCGGATGGTGGCTTTGTAGAGATGCAGGATAATGTCAGGTGTGAGGAGTTTACTAGCACAGTAGAGGGAGCCAACCTTCTTTGCGGCTGCCTTGGCAATGTCTTCAATGTATTTGTTCCAATTCGTGTTACCTGTGAAAGTTAGGCCGAGGAGCTTGAATGATGAACTCTCAGGTAGGGTGTTATTTGCCATGACAATCGGTGGTTGCAAAGGTTCCTTGTAGTTATTGAAGGAAAGGAGCTTTGTCTTTGCGGCAATAACTCCCAATAGTGTCCCCTCAATTCATCCCTCCTACCACTTTCTCTGAATGTATCCAAACTCATCTTAAACTGATCCACGCTATTGCAGTTCTTAATCCGATCTGGCAACTTATTTCAAAAACATATTGCTCTGTGAGCAAAAAGAAAAACTTACCTGGTTAACAGATCTATTTTTTGAAAACTGCCTTGGCAATAACCTTCCAGATCTAGGAGAAATACTAAAAAAATGCCCACCATAGTAAGAAATGCCATTAATTATCTTGAAAGTCTCAATCATATCACCTATCATTATTCTCTCCAGCATTGTTATATAATCTAAGAGCTCAGGGTACTCTCCGATTCCAGCGTTATCAACCACTCATAATACACTTCATTTCTTCATTTAAAGAAATACCTTGCTTCCCCCGGTCGGCGTTTCAGTGTCTACGCGTGTTGTCACCGTGTCCCTCCAGACCGAGGATACTTCTGACAACTCTCCGATCCCCACGTTACCAACCACTCATAGCACAGTTCATTATTTCATTAAACGTCATACATTGCTCTCTCCGGTCAGCATTTCATTGTCCACGCGAGTTATTGCCGTGTCCTTCTAGATTGAGAATAATTTGTCACTTTCAATCAAAAGTCGTTTCAGGCACATAACATTAGTAACGTTAATTAATTAAGTAATTAACACGATCTTACGGAAGCAGATTATTTATTTGGCCATGTTCATCCCTGGACTGCAAAGCAACAGGGGGGGGGAGATGGACAAAAGATGACACCTAGTTAGAAATGCATGACTTCGTTAATGGTTTTCAGAACATCTAAAAATACGTCACTATGCATTTTCCATCCAGACCCACTACTTCACATTCGATGCTGACTCATGCCTACAATACATCCTGTTTACTGACTTAATTTCGTTTACGATTATTTTTCAACCAAATAACTACTAGTTTGTGTCTATCAATTTTACGACTCTATATTGAATATCCCTTTCTCGTGATCATCGGGATAATTACGTTGATTAATTAGTAGAACGATTTAGAATGTTAAAATAATTAATGTATTAAATAAATTCTACAAACATTGTATTTACTCTGATATTTCACTGTTCATTCTCTTCTTCAGATGACTGTGGGGAACGGGACATCATACTGTAGCGATATTGGACTTCAGGGTGTAAAAATAAGGTTGGAAACGGAAAATTCAACGTCAGGTTATATTAAGTAATCAAAAGGAATTTTTATATTAGAGATGAAATAAGAGGTTAGAGATACGTGTGCAGGAAGTTGCGTCATCGACGTGACACATAAACGAGATCAGATCTTCTGTGTGGATGTTCGGTGTCAAAGCGAATAAAGTCTGTTTTTTTAGGCTTCCGCTATATTTATGTGGATTGATCTGGAGGATGCAGTTAATCTAGATACACTTGCTGTAAAAAAAGTAAACTGAACCTCAGAGTAAATAATGTGGTTATTAGATGTTCTTTGTGATTGCTTCTATTATTTCAGTCACACAGAGAAAAAAGAAGAAAAGATCAACATCTCTAAATCTGCCACTTTCACCACTTTTAAGAGCCATCACTTCCCACTGAGCAACTACTTAAGTGTAAACGGAAGAGAACAGCTTCATCTTCGTTAACTCATTTAACTTCACTGACTCTTTCAGTATATTTTCTCTCGCAACCATTGTTTCCTGAAAACCTTTTTCCAATTATTTATACAAACAACTAAGATGGAGTGGGTATATGATGATTTTTTTTACATAAGTATGTAACGTTCCTCAATTGGGCATGCGTGATGTTGATTCTTATGGTAATGGATCATGTAGCTGTTATCTTCGTCGAGGACGCCACGTTGTATAAAACTTAAAGAAATAGGCACTCATGCCTTATAAAGCAGTCGGTAAATTCGTTTAGCATTTAGAGAAGTATTTTCTTCCATCAAGTTTTATTTCCAAATGAAGACCTGAAACAAAAAGGATTTTACTTCATTTACTTTTATTGCTGATGTATGTCAACACTATATTACTTCCCCCTCCATTACTTTTTCTCTGGCTTGGTAAAATAGAACTTCTACGTAACGAGGTGCCAATATTCGCATTTGATCGGCTGACGACATTCATTAAAAACTATAATTTTTACCCATACTTATTTTAAACAACAAAGCATATCTGTTGACGTCATAAATTCAACTATCGGAATTCATAACTCACAACTTGTCAAGAAAACTTCAATCCTGAATTCCAGAAGCGACTTAAAAATACATTCCAATATTAACCATTATTTAATTAGCCTACTTTTGTAACAAAAGAAAATGATTTATTACTAGTTATCACCTTCATAATTGTTATTAATATTATGAGTTTTATTATTATAACTTTTATAGTACGAATGACTGATATCTGGTGACTGAATTCCTAAACAACATTTGTTTGGAAATTTAGCTGAATGCTATGAGGTTCTTGGCCTTTTGGCTAAGATCAAAGTGTAGTATCTGTTCCGATGGATACTGCACCCCATAGACTGGTATTGTCTTGGCCTTCGGGGCTTGATTTACGCCGGTCTATGGGTCTGTCCTGTGCAGTTCTAGGAAGTCCACCCTCCCAGGCTTCGCCTCCCCTCTTTTGGGGAGGAGTAAGTTCATTGCTTACTGCCTGAGGCGCCCCTACCAGGGAATGGCGACCGGGTTGCCCAGGCAATTTTTAAACCCCACTTTCCCGACCCGACCTTGGGTCACATCTTACTTGTGGTAGTAAGATAAAAACTGGCCTTGTGCCTAACTCCTGGAGAGGAGTAAATCAATACTCAAACAAAATATGAGATATAAAGACTTTGTTGGTATGGTTCTGTTCTGTCCTAAGAAGTCAACCCTTCCAGGTGTGACCTTGTCTTTGAGAATGAGTTATTTTCAGGCTGAGACGCTCCTCGTTTCTGCTCAGGCATTTTTTGTAGACCAGAGTGTGCTTATCTCAATGCGCTGGTTTTTTGGAACCACAACTTACCTTGTGTCTAAACCCCGCGGGAGGAGGTAAATAAAATACTAAAGTAACTTTGAAAACTATAGCTACACTTAAGACCAATGTGTAACGAGACCAGGCGTATCAAGTCAGATAATCAGTTGAGTTTTTGCTGCGTCATTGGTTAATGTCTGCTCGAAGTGCGTTCTTTCATTAAAAAGAAACTGCGCTATTATTTGAAAGGGGGCTGTTTCTTCTATTAACCGTTTTTTTTTTTTTTTTTCAAAATGTCGCCAGACAGATGACGGTCTTGATCTTAAACGACGCAATCGTCGTGACACGATAACGACTTTTCTCGTCAAGTCAAAGTTAAACACGGTCACCAGGGAAATGGACATACGTATAATTCTTTAAAAATAACTCATAAACAATGTTTGGAAATGTAATTAAATGACCAACACCATCCCCCAAATGTTCGACGGTAAAATAATCCCTGAACATTTGCTTTAATTTGACGAGGACGTTTTTGAGAGATTTGTCTTTTCGTCGCATAATATCAGATTTAAGTAACCGTTTCATTCGAAAATAAGACTTTGGAAAAGAAGAGAAATATATATCAATTTAATAAGAAAGATATATCAATTTAATAAGAAATATATATCAATTTAATCTGAAATGAAAGTAGGAGTGTTCCAATAGAGGCATAGTTCAAATCCTATCGGATCAGGTGTGAACACTTACAATATGGACACAACTTTTGAAAATTACAATTTAACAGATATGCATCAGGTTTCGAAGCACTATATATCCATCTTTTCCACTATCATAAAATTAATTCGTCTTTTCAGAATATGTTATATTAGTGACTGATAATGATAGACTTTGAATAAGATCGTAACTGGAACATGTATGCACATATGTAGCTAACCCACTATCAAATAACACCCGTACACACACTTATAATATATCATCTCTTTTTCTCATATATATATATATATATATATATATATATATATATATGTTTATCTACATACGTATACGTTTTATCTTCCGGAATCGTTAGTGTAAAGATAATTATTCAAGCCGGTCGTATGATTCGAAACTCCGGAACAAGTCATGCTTATAACTCAAATTCCGACGTCTTCACTATCGCGGTCACAATGAACAACTGCATAAATCGGTGATAGTTTTAAATCAATTTTCCATATTAATATATGTGTATTCCTACACGTGTTTCTTGGAAGTTTGGACAAAAATAATAGTTAGATAGTCCCTGAAGATTGACAGACGGACTACGTAGTTAAGTTGTAGAAAAAACTTATGATACTCCCCAAAAAACTAATAAAACACACAGAAGATAAAAAAACAGAGGAAAACACCGTTGAAGGGATTTAAAAAACCGTTGAGGAGTTTTTTTAAATTGAAAGTTCCGACAAACGTCTGTTAATTTTATAGTGCATGAAAATAAACTCACGTGAAAAAAAAGCAGCAAAAATAAATGTGTCCCCTCCCACCCCCAAAATATACAAACATTAAGAATACAGGAGCAGTCCCTCGTATGTTGATTTCAATTAAAACTACACGGAGCCAGACCTCCATCCATGCATATCAGTCCAAGTTCTAAATAAAAAAATACCTCTAAATAAGTTCAAAATACACATATGAAAATTATTAGCAATACAGGGTTAAAAGCGTTTATTCTTGCCGCACAGACCAATGCTTTCTAACTATAAATTATCAAACAAATAGAAGTGTTACAATACGAAGCCCGTTTTTTGAATAGTAAAAAGTTTGCGTGACACCTAAGTGTCAGAGGTGACCCAATGAACGGAAGTCGACAAAACCACGTGACTTCCAAACAGAGATTTTCTGTCTCTTTCCTGGCGAGACTTCAAGCAGAGGGGGCATATCCAAGGCGACGTACCTAATCGGGAGGGGTCACAATGTAGCTAAGTTGTAGCGACCCAAGCTATCCGTTTATCTATATATCTGTTTTTCTCTCTCTCTCACACGCGTACTGAAATAACACGTGTCTCTGGGTCTTTTATATATGACTGTTCGTCTCTAGTTAATATACCTTTTTTTATTAATTAACATCGGCGTCTGAGTAGTTTTGCCAGCAGACGCTCCCGAAGTTGGATTCCCGACAGGTGTATAAAGGTTTATACACGCATCGGACATAAAAGTGGTGCAAAACTTTCTGTTCAAGGAATCAATTCAAACCTTCCTGGGACGTGTATGTTTCTAGTAGCTTTATACATCTGGGTATATTTATATATTTGTTTGTACAGGATCTACTACTAAACTAATTAACCGATCATAATGAGTTTTAGCCCGCAGCGGCGCGGCGCGGCGTGGCGTGGCGTAAGGGATCCAAATATTGTCTATATTAGTTTAATTAAATTATATGCAACGGATGCAAAAAGGGGGTGGATGCTCTGTATGAAAATCCAGATACCCCCTAATTTTTGTGAAATTTTAGCAATGGGTATTTGACATCAATTGATAAATATTCCCCTGGTTGAAGTTTCTTTGGAGTATATTAAAGGGTTTTCTGGGGGTATAATATGGAAACAACTTTTGAAAATTACAATTTATCAGATATGCATCAGGTTTCGAAGCAGTATATATCCATTTAAAGGGGACATAAATGCAAATTATGCAAAACTGTTTTGTTCGGGGACTTTATTTTACCCGTCCTAAGACGAGTTTTACTCTAGTATATATATACATGTGTATAAGTTTACAATGTATAAATGTTCGCGAAGTCGAATCTTGAAATATATACCAGGAACTGTGCGTCAAGATAAAATAATATTACCATCTGTGGAATCGGTCACAAAAGTAAAAATAATCGAACACCTTTTTTGTCCCTTAAGTTACCATGAAATATAAATTTTTAAAAACAGCAAAAATATTTTTTAAACTACGGTAAAAGAGAGATAGCTGGAATGGGTTTAGATATTATAATCTATGAAAATTGATATATTTATCGGTTAATTTGTCCACTAAAATTGATTATTGAATTATCAAACAAAAAAAAACATTTTTTAAATTCAGTTTAGTATAAGGAGCATTTTAATGCACAAATAATCACTAAAATAGCTGCACATTTTAAATGTCAATATGTATCGATCAATGCAAATATAGTTTGCTTGGTTTTTTAAAGTAAAATTACGACCAATGGGAGAGAGATACGTATTTTAAAAGTCATACCTTATTAGTTAAGGAAATTAATAATGATTTATAATGCCGCATTCTACGCAACAACCATTTATTTTTAATCACTATGAAGTTAAATATTAAAAAAACACAATTGTTTGAAAGATCGGTAAAAATTCATGCATGCGTTTGTCGACTGATTTTACGATTCATTTATTTAAATATCATAGAGTAGAAAACAAAAGATTTTAGGTAGAAATTCTAAAATAGAGTTATTTAAATATATATAAAAAAAATTTAAATAAATTAATTTTAGGAATAATTATACCCTATAACATTACACATTAATAAAGAAAAAAAAGAATTAAGAAATATACACTTATATATATATATGTATGTTAAATGTATATATATAAAAAAATTAAATAAATTAATTTTAGGAATAATTATACCATATAACATTACATATTAATAAAGAAATAAAATTGAGAAATATACACTTTATACAAATGTTAAATGTATACAAAAAAGTTAAATCGTATTCTCTTGATTAAATTTATTTTACATGCGAAAAAAGGCAGGCGTCATAACAAATATAACAATTTAATGATTCGGAAAATTTACAAAAGATATAAATAATGTGTCCACATTAGTCACCCTGTTGCCGAGAATACATACCAAGCAGATACATATTATTGACACTTATGCGTGCGCCGATCTTTTAAAGAACGTATTATTATAATTCAAAATTTGATGGAGAGAAATTTTTTCGCTATTAATTTGAAAAATGCTTCGAAATATGGTACCAGTTTTGATGGGCGTACCCCTAAATGGTGAAGTTTACAAAAAAAAATCATGTGTCCATGTTATTCACTGTGTTGCCTAGAATATATATATATATATATATATATATATATATATATATATATATATATATATTATTATTATTATTAATAATTTTTATCAATTTTATACGTACTTAAAAGCAATTTATGGATACGTGTTTCTGGCTCACACTCGTCATCGGCATGGCTAACTTAGAAAAGGATCGCACCTATATATATATATATATATATATATATATATATTCGAAATTATGTAATCTAATTACTTGGAGATCACGCGTGAATGTTGGTTCTCTGCTTTATTTTTTTCGATGAACTTTATAGACAATATGTCATCTTTATAAATGACTTTTATTGTGGTTTCTGAAGAGCAGCGTGTAATTGCGTTTAATTGTAACATATTGAACGTTGCGTAAAAATAGTAAGACCATCGTTATTTCTTCCATTGCAAACAATAAAAGATATGAGAAAAGAATGACCTTTGGTCATTGGAATTTAAATAATCATATATATATATATATATATATATATATATACATAATGGGCATATATTTTATGTTTTAAAGCTTCATGGAATTCAATTTGCGATTTGTTTAAATCAAAAAATAGTGATGACTCTTTTATTACAGTTCATATTTTTATAAAATGTTACCATTAAATTTTTATAAAATGCTACCATTAATTTTTTCTAAAATGTTACTATTAAATTTCATAAAATGTTACCATTAATTTTTTATAAAATGTTACCATTAATGTTATAAAATGTTACCATTAATGTTTTATTAAATATTACCATTATTTTTTTATTAAAATGCTACCATTAATTTTTTATAAAATGTTACCATTATTTTTTTATAAAATATTACCATTATTCTTTTATAAAATGTTACCATATTTTTTTATAAAGTGTTACCATTAATTTTTTAAAAATGTTGCCATTAATTTTTATAAAATGTTACCATTAAATTCAAGTAACATTTAGAAATGATATTTAAATTAAAATTGCCACTTCGTAAGGTCACACTGTTGAAAACAGAATTTTTAAATGATTTTAAAAAAATGATAAGTTCTCACGTTTCGTAAAAGCCAAACAAACTATGAAACAATTAGACACATATGTAAAAGTTTAATCTAATAACACATTCATTGTTATGGGTAAAAATAGAGGCGGATCTATTTAGGTATCGTTTGCATTATTTCTCCGGAAGTTCTTCATAACACGTTCTACGGAAACAACCGAATCGTTTAGGATCAAACAATTATATTTGTGACATCAACACAAAACAAAAACACACAAAAAATAAAACTTTACATCAAAAATAAAAATAAAAGTGTGTACATTTTATTTGAAATGAAAAAATATTAGGAAAAAAAGAAGATATTTCTATATACATACATATGCAGGACACACACATATTTTGAATGTTAATTTCCAGCGTTCAAAAAGTTATTAATTACAAAAGAAAGTGTTCATTTTCCTCAACATATCAAGTCTGACGCTCTATAATTAATTAGACATGCCACTGATCTGATTTCATTTACTACATCTTACAAAAGTCACCGTACTAGCTGCGTTTGCCGTATAGACCAAAAACTTTTAAAGTTATTATTTATTTTCAATATAATTGACACCGGACACCGATGGGTCATCCTTGCTCGTAGAAATTGTAAGCAGAAAATGTTTTGTCTACGCATTGATGTGTCTCTCTTCACCGAAAAAAACCCAAAAAAACTCCTGAAAATAATTCAACAAAAGTTATAAAAATGAGGCTTCAAGTGAACAAAGAAGAACACCTGACTCCTGATGCAATCTTCTATATGTATAGGAATCAGCCCAAGACGGAGTACTTCTGCCACATCTCGGCCTTTTGGTCGGGATCAAAGTGTAGTATCTATTCCGATGGATACTGCACCCCATAGACTGGTATTGTCTTGGCCTTCGGGGCTTGATTTACGCCGGTCTATAGGTCTGTGCTGTGCAGTTCTGGGAAGTGGCGCTCCCAGGCTTTGCCTCCCCTCTTTGGGGAGGATTGAGTTTAGTGCTTAATGTCTGAGGCACTCTGCCCAGGCAATTTTTTAAAAAGCCCCTAGCACTCCACCTCTGGAGTGCATTCCCACTTTACGACCTTGTGTCACATTCTACTGTGTGGGACGTAGATAAATAGGAGTACTTCTGCCACATCTCGGCCTTTTGGTCGAGATCAAAGTGTAGTATCTGTTCCGATGGATACTGCACCCCATAGACTGGTATTGTCTTGGCCTTCGGGGCTTGATTTACGCCGGTCTATAGGTCTGTCCTGTGCAGTTCTAGGAAGTCCACCCTCCCAGGCTTCGCGTCCCCTCTTTGGGGAGGAGTAAGTTTATTGCTAACTGTCTGAGGCGCCCCTACCGGGGAATGCCAACGGGGCTGCCCAGGCAATTTTTAAACCCCACTTTCTCGACCCGACCTTGGGTCACATCTTACTTGTGGTAGTAAGATAAAAACTGGCCTTGTGCCTAACTCCTGGAGAGGTATAAATCAATACTTCTGCCATATCTCGGCCTTTTGGTCGGGATCAAAGTGTAGCATCTGTTCCGATGGATACTGCACCTCATAGACTGGTATTGTCTTGGCCTTCGGGGCTTGATTTACGCCGGTCAATGGGTCTGTCCTGTGCAGTTCTAGGAGGTTCACCCTCCAAGGCTTTGCCTCCCCTCTTTGGGGAGGAGTAAGTCGTTTGCTTACTGCCTGAGGCGCCCCTACCGGGGAATGCCGACGGGGCTGCCCAGGCAATTTTTAATGGCCAGAGTGCTCGCCTTCTCGGGCGCTGGCTTTTTAAATCCCACTTTCCAACCTTGTGTCACATACTCCTATTGTGGGTAGGTGTTGAATAACACTTCTGCCGCATCTAGGAAATTGCCGCTCGTAGCACTTTTTTTTGCCCTGGCAGAGTGTAAAATCGACTTTGCCATCTAATTTGAGAGTATCTATTCCCTTCTTTGCAACCTCTTTCTCACAGAAGATACGTTGCTAGTCTTTCTCTACTCTACAGACATTTCAGTGATAACTGAGCTGGAAGTTCTGGTCTCCTATCCCCGAAAAACTCGTCTTCTACCAACACTGCAAATTCTTTTATTCCTTTGTCTACCTCAACGGAACTTTCATAAACAAAATTTATTTTCCAAAAATTTCCCATCTGTGGAACACATTACCGCAGGAATGTTTATCTACAAACTACAACATGGATTTTTTTCAAGTTCAATGCCAGTAAATATCTGTCATATCTTCCTGTAGATTAATCATAGTTCTCAATTGTTCCATCATCCAATTGAAAATCTCACTAAGCCTTATCCTCAAGTGGCTTTTGGCCTTGGTAAGTGGTGAACTATTCGTATAAAAATAGCAAGCACGTTCGAATTGATTTGGTGTAGAAGCAAATAACCTAAAAAAAGACAGCAAAAACCAATGTGATTGAACAAATGCAAAAAAAAAACGATGTCAAGATGAACTTCGTGGCTAATAGATGACCCGCGCCTGTGGTAGACAACCTCCTTATTCATCAGTGGCTGGACAATACACGATTAAAGGCGTTTATATTTGCCGCAGAGGACCGATGCTTGCTTACTATAAATCATCAAGCAAATAGAAGTGTTACATAACGAAGATCGTTGTTTGCATAGAAAAGGATTGCGTAACACCTAAGGGTAAGAGGTTACCCAAGAACGGAAGTCGACAAAACCACATGACTTTCGGACAAATATTTTCTGTCTCTTTCCTGGCGACACTTCAAGCAGAGATCACGTGTCCAACGTGACGTCCTTAATCGTGGGGGGGGGGACACTGTAGCTAGTTGTAGCGACCCAAGTTATCGATCTATCTATCTGTTTTTCTCTCTCTCACACGCGTACTAAAATAACCCGTTTCTCTGATTTTTTTTTCTATGACTGTTCTTTTCTTTTTAATAAACCTTTTTATAAATTAACATCTGCGTTCGAGTGGTTTTGTCAGCAGACGATACAGAAGCTGGATTCCCGACAGGTGTGCAAAGGTTCATACATCGATCGGTAAGTGAAACAATAGTGTGAATTTTTAAAAAAATGCCGATTCTATGATAAATATACAGAAAGAATCGAGCGTCTGGAATCAGTTGTCATTTCTTTCTTTCTTTCTTTCTTTTTATTCACACCAAACAAGGCATATTGCCACTGAGACGCGAGGGACTACTTTGAACTATGGGCAATATTTGTAGGAGCATTCTAAATGGGGAGTGAGATTTTTGTTCACGTTACATTCAAGGACACAAGGAGCAGGTTGGGAATTCCAAAGGCTAGAAGTTGGAAAAAAGAAGCTATTAGAGTAGAAAGTATCCCGGCATCTGGGGACCTCTACAGTGAAAGGGGGGTGATCTTGCTGATTGTCGGGTTGGTCGGTTCATTTACGTCAAGTCAGGCAAGTTCATCGGAGCACATTCCATTAAAGTACTTGTAAAACAAGCACAGGGATGCAACATTGCGGCGATGGGACAGGGGCTAGAACATTGTAGACAGTGTGGGACATGTTTGATTAGAGGCTCCTTTTTGGACCCTGTCTAAGAGGGAGAGACTAGCGGTTGGTGCACCAGCCCAGATGTGACAACAATGCCCCATGCATAGGCGAATAGTGGCTTTGTAGAGACATAGGATACTGGCAAGTGTGAACGTTTTCTAGCAAGTTAGATTGCCGCATATTTGTATCCGCCGAATATAAAACCCCGGAATGAATTGTGCAATTTTTATGAGAAACTTAAAGCAATTGGTATGAACATCACTCAGACCCGGTCACAAACATGGGACCTGTAACCATACTTTCTATATAACCAAAAGTAATTACACAGACATAGTAATTAAGGATCATAAAAACAGAAGGTTCTCGTTAATAGACATGTCAGTACTTGCAGATGTAGCTCCTAAGATTTTCAAAAACTATCAAAATATAAAGATATTGCACTAATAATAATAGAAAGAATGTGACACATGAAAACATTAATAATTCCAGTCGTAGTTAGAATGCAGGGTTCAATTAAGAAAATGTTCAAATAATCTAATTAATAATATACTTGGCAGTGCATGTTTGAAAGAATATTTTTTTAAATGTTCTCACACGCAGAGATCATACTCGACGAAGGACTTTATTTTTGTACAAAAGAAATTGTGTTTTCTGAGTTTGCAGTGTGAAGAAAGTTTCACAATTTTTGCCTTTGGGGCTCGAGGATAAACCTGAACAGACATGACTATACAGCAGATGTCAAACTAAATACTACTACTACTACTACTACTAATAATAATAATAATAATAATAATAATAATAATACTACTAATAATAATAATCCTGAAAAACTTGGTAAATAAACTAGACGAAATTGAAATCAAAGGGAAAGTTGAGACTATATAATGTACGGAAATGATGTGACCTACTCAATTTGTAAGGAAAATCCTCAATGCGGAAACCAACCCGCATAAACTATAAATGCCAACCAGCCATAAGTAAGTTCAAATAAAAATGAAACAAAAACATATGAGGATATTCACACGATCACAAAGGAACTAAAACTAGCATAAACTGCCCTCCACCCCCGAATAAAATTTAAAAAATAAAAAAACATATGGTGACCCCAGCCTTTGCTGGTATCGTACAAAATTGTTGTGAAGGGTCAAGGGGATGGAAAGACCGAGGATGGAGAGCATTAACCAGTCCTCCACTGGAAGGTTGCGAAGAGTACTGGGACCTTAGGGAAGGGGCTTATTGTCACCAAAATTCGAGTGAAAACAAGCGAGAAACCAATGGTAAACGGCTGTTGCGATAATGCAAAATGATTTGCAACGGTTATCGAGAGAATCAGAGAGTGCTGTAAATCTGGAGAGAGTTGTTGTCACTCAGACTCCAGGGAAAACACTGGTTATTATCAGTAATACTGACTGGTGTAAAAACACTGAGTGAGTGAGAATAATAAAAATAATAAAACAATAATAATAATAAAATGCAGATTGTGTGAACAAAGAGACGAAACGGTAAATCACATAATAAGTGAATGCAGCAAAGTAGTCTCAAAACAATACACGACTGCGTAGGGAAAGCAGTACAATGGGAAACATGAAAACGACTGCATTTCGAACATTTGGACAAATGGTACAAACATAAACCGGAGACACTGTTGGAAAACAAAAATCACTTAATCCTCTGGGACATGAGGTACAAACAGATAAACTCGTACAAGCAAGTACACCGGATGTCATAATAGTCAACAAGAAGGAAAAATTCTGTCAAATCCTAGAGTTTGTCGTTCTAAAAGACCACAGAGTGAAGATCAAGGAGAAGGAAAAACTAATAAGCAAATACATGGAACTTGCCAGAGAACTGAAAATGATATGGAATATGAAGAAAGTCAATATAATACCAATAATCGTAGGAGCACTAGGAACAGTCTCCAAAAAAACTTGAAAATAGATTAGGGAAATTTGGAATCAAAGGGATCATTGAGACCATACAAAGGACGACAATGATTAAAACAGCTGCAATTTAAGAGAAAACCCTCGAATGCGGAAACCAACCTACATAAACCAGTCACATGGAAGTTACAATAGGAAGAAAATAAAACCACAAGGAAAACACCACATGAACCTAAGGAACAGAAACTGCAAGAAATTTCACAAACTCCCCCCCCCTAAAAAAAAGTGATGGCACCAGCCGCGGCTGATACCACACAAAACAGTCGTGAAAGGTCAAGGCAGGTCCACTGGAAGAGTGCAGAGAGTACTGGGACCTTTGCCGGGGCTTATTTCCACCCAAATCTCGAAGGAGACAAATGGACAGAAAAACGAACCAAATAAATGGAAATTGCCAGAGAATTTAAAGCAATATAGAACATAAAGAAAGTTAGTATAATACTAATAATTGTAGAAGCAATGGGAATAATCCTGAAAACCCCGAAAAAAAGAATAGGAGAAATTGAAATCAAAAGGAAGATCGATACCATACAATGGAAAGCGATGATGAAAACCGCCAAAATCTTAAAGAAAAGATCGATGGTCGTTGCCTATGAGCAATTAGAGGTAAACGGCTGCTGTGATAAGGCAAAATGATTTGCAACGGTTATCAGAAGAGATGGGGGTGCTGGAAATCTGGAAAGATTTGTTGTCACTCGAACTCGAAGCGGGCACCACTTTTTATTGACAGTGAGCAATCACTTAAAATGATTCGTGTGAAAACTCCAAGTGAGTAAATAATAATAATAATAATAATAATAATAATAATAATAATAATAATAATAATAATAATAATAATGTTCACGCAAATTCCAGAGAAAGCCAACGGTAAAAACTAGCGATAAAGTAAAGTGAGAAATAAATGGTAAACGGCTGTTCCGATAACGCATAGAATCCGAAAAGCAGCGGAACCATCCAGAAGACGGCATTTACTGTCATTTTACAACTTTTTTTTGAAAGATATATTCAAATTGAAACGTACCAGAACTAACATGCCCCTATAGATATGCTAGAGCCCATCTAAAGATGCTACTTCAAATTTAAACGAATCGACAATCGGACAGACATTACATATTATATATATATATATATATATATATATATATATATATATATATATATATATATATATATGCTTGGACGCATCTAAAGATGCCATTTCAAACATAAGCGTGACCGACTGCAGAAAATGCTATTTGAAACTTAGACATACAGACGGAAAGATCGTATTACAGAAAAATTTCCGTCGGTAATTCTGTCACGTTTAAATTTGAAATAGAATCTTTAGATAAGTCCACACATATCGATAAGAGGTAATGTCCGTCGGTAATTCCGTCACGTTTTAATTTGAAATAGAATCTTCAGATAAGTCCACACATATCGATAAGAGGTAATGTCCGTCGGTAATTCCGTCACGTTTTAATTTGAAATAGAATCTTCAGATAAGTCCACACATGTCGAT
>OY744543.1:23025603-23038103 GCA_963556195.1 Sepiola atlantica
AGGGAGTTAGCACTCGTATCAAAGTGCAGACGTCAAATATGGTGGCCATTGACATGTACGATTCTTTAACATTACAAACTATTATATCTTTCAATAACCTTTTCTTTAATTCTGCAATACAAGACAGTGCTTGCATTTCCGTGTCGGCCAAAGTAGAAAGTGTAAGTCCATTTCCAAAGTGTGCATGGTTTTCTAAATATTCTTTACCAAATAGACTTCTTGTTGAATACTCGCTATTCTTCATGTAAAAGAAGAAAATAAACAAGCCGCGCGTGCGTGGTCCCCCTCTGTATGTGACTCGATGTGGCGAGTGTAAAATGCAATAAATTTGGGCAATTTGGGGCATTTTTTACCCCCTGGGGGCGCGAACCAGAATTTTTCTGAGGTCAAGGATGCTCATTTTATATCCAGAACAATTGCCTCTACATTTTGGCCAGGTTTCAGAAAATTGAATGGCTGGATCAAACGCTATGGGAGAAAGGGGTCATTTTTCGCCATTTTGGGGGCTTTTGACCCCCTTGGGGCGCGAACCAGATTTTTTCCAAGGTCAGCGATACTTATTTTCTATTAGGAACAATTGCCTCCACATTTTGGCCAAGTTTCAGAGAAATTGAATGGATGGATGAAAAGTTATGGGGCAAAAAATGTCATTTATTTTGCCATTTCGGGGCCTTTTGACCCCCTGGGGAGCTAACCAGATTTTTTTTCAAAAATCGGAGAATGTCACTTTCTAACCTGACCAAAGTTACAACTTCATGCAACATTTCAGAGAAATTCAATGGATGGTTGCGGAGAAAAATCCGGACGGACGGACAGACGAACGGACATGCCTCAAAACATAAGTCCCCCGATTTTATAAATCGGGGGACCAACAAATGCTATCATTGACTCTTTATGGTTGATCTTGTGGTGGAAATAAAGGGCTGATTTGCCGTAAAAAAATGACCGACCATTTTAAAGAGCACAGAGTGTCGCCATGATGATGAAGGTATTCAGAATTCGTTTGCTTGAGTTGATATGTTTTGCAAAAAATTTATAGGGTTTTTTTTTTCATACAAAACCGAGAATATATACTCGACAATCAGTCCGGGAGAGTCTGGGTCATTCTTGAGTAGATGATGAACTTGCATCTGTCGAGCTGAGATATGTTTCTGTTCAGCTTTAGGAAGTCCACCCTCCCGGGCCTTACCTTCTCTCTTTGAGAAGGGGTTAGTTTATTGCTAATCGCCCGAGGCGCCCCTACCGGAAAATGCCGACAGGGCTGCTTAGGCATTTTTTGGCGGTCAGAGTGCACACGCGTCTTGTGCGCTTGCTGTTCAATCTCCACCATCTGACTTTGTGTCACACTTTCCCGCGATGGTAAAGAGTTAAATACCTACTAGAAGAATGACCGTATAAAAATAATTCGCTTAATACAACAGTTTTGCACCACTTTTATGTCCATTATCAAGATATACTATTACTAAACTTTATGTTTACAATCTGTATTCAAATTTCGATAAAAATCCATTACATGATTTTAATTCGATAAAATATTTTAAATTTAAGGTTCAAACGTAAGGGGTCTTAAGACATCGAAATTCAAGGAATCTTGCTAAATTGATGTCTAATAATGAGGGATCAATTTCAAATGCAAACTTGGTATACCTGAATTTTCAAATATTGTACCTATATTATGCCCCCCCCCCCAAATACATTTTAAAATACTCCAAATAAACTGAAATTTTATGAATATTTATTAATTGATGTCTAATACCTATTGTTAAAATTTCACAAAAATCCGTAGTATGCGAATTTTCACGAAGGACTTCTAGCCCCTCTTTGTCCCTTTTTGCATAAAACTAAATTAAAGTAAATATAGCCCACATTATCCATCCTTTACGCTGAGCAGCTGTATTGCAAAATTCATAATGCTCCGTTAATTAGTTTAGTAGCGAATTCTTTACATAAAAATATATAAACATATACACATACCTAACTTTATATAGACTATCGTCACAACGTAGGTTTTTTAAACCTCATGATTAGTATTCTCAGTATCATTGCTTATCAAGGGCTCTTTATGCGCAATTTGTTTTAATTTTAACCAATACTTTTGGAGTCTATAAGTTTTTATTATTTGTAGTAGCCTCTTTATTTTTACCTACTTAATGACACACAATGGTTTTTCATACAAAATTTAGTGTCATTCTTGCAAACAGTTTCGGACTCAACTGTTTATTATTTGTCAGTTGGTTCTTAGTTTTGTTTGAAAGCATGTCAACCTCTTTCGGGTTTATTAATGCCGAATTCAGTCATTTTTATAAAGATTCTATGCTCCAAGTTCTTAATGTCTTCAAATACGTTTTTTTTTTTAAATTATTAGTAGTTCCAGCATATGTTTGAACAGTAGCAGTGGTAATAGCACAATTTTTACCCCTGTCATAAGTTATGTGACATGCCAAGGTTAATTCGTGGAGATATGATAAAAAGTAAAATCGTATGAATCAGAATGGTACAACTTTGTTGACCGGTTTGATTCTGTCGTCGGCATTCTTGCAGGGGGGACCACTTGCTAAGCGACAGTAGTATTATGAAATCGGCTGGATTAGAACTCGTCACACCCAGGTCGTCAGTCCGTGTCGTTATCCACTTAACCACCGTCACCACCGTTGGAGACAGGATGCAAATCTGCTCAATAATTCTGGAGTTTATACGTATTTATCTTTTTTAGTATTAGCAGCAGCTATAGTAGTAGTGGTAGTAGTAGTAGTAGTTGTTTTTGTGTAGTAGTAGAAGTAGTAATAGTATTACGGGGCATCTTTTACAAGACTCAGCAGAGTAAAAACGCTAAAAAAAACAAATATACAACAAATAAAAGTAACTGTCGTCGATAAAAGTTAATTTAAAACTGTCCTGTGATATTTGTTTGTATTTTTAAACCGTTCCAACTGCTATTTATTAGAAATCAATAGTTTTCTCACACGAACATGCAAATACAAAATGGCGCTTGCTCGTAAGAGAGTAAGGACAATCCGCCCTTTTGTCTAGAAAAAAGTACTAGTTAAAAATGAACAAGAATTTTTTTTTTACATCTAATAAAAACCCATTTATAGTACGTAAAGATACAAACAAATATCATAGGTAAGTAGACAAATATCTCTTCTCGACGTAGGTTAAACTCACTTGTTGCATATTTATTTTTATAACCCCATTCTCGTTAGTTTTTTGGACCCCGTTCGCGTCTCTGCTGAGCGTCGTAACATATACCCGTATTACGAACTCCGCCGTAGCTCGGGATAAACGCATAAGACAAAGAAAAAGTAGTAGTAGTAGTTGTAGTTGTAGCAGTACCAGTAGTAGTAGTAGCAGCAGTATAAACCATTGCTCCTCCCTCAATATGATGCACCCGGAATCATGAAATTCGCTTTTTTAGTAGGAGTAGTAGTAGTAGTAGTTGTTGATGTAGCAACAGTAGTAGTTGTAGCAGCAGTATAAACCATTGCTTCCCCCTCAATATAATGCAGCCAGAATCATGAAACTCGCTTTTTAAGTAATAGTAGTAGTAGTAGTAGTAGTTGTTGATGTAGTAGCAGTAGTAGTTGTAGTAAGAGTATAAACCATTGCTACCCCCTCAATATAATGCACCCGGAATCATGAAACTCGCTTTTTAAGTAATAGTAGTAGTAGTAGTAGTTGTTGTTGTTGTTGTAGTAGCAGTAGTAGTTTTAGCAGCAGTATAAACCATTGCTCCCCCCTCAATATAATGCACCAGGAATAATGAAATTCGCTTTTTAAGTAGTAGTTGTAGTAGTAGTAGTAGTTGTTGTTGATGTAGTAGCAGTAGTAGTAGTAGTAGCAGTATAAACCATTGCTACCCCCTCAATATAATGTACCCGGAATCATGAAACTCGCTTTTTTAGTAGTAGTAGTTGTTGTTGTAGTAGCAGTAGTAGTAGTAGCAGCAGTATAAACCATTGCTACCCCCTCAATATAATGCACCCGGAATCATGAAACTCGCTTTTTAGTAGTAGTTATTGTTGTAGTAGTAGTAGTAGTAGTAGTTGTTGTTGTTGTTGTAGTAGCAGTAGTAGTTGTTGTTGATGTAGTAGCAGTAGTAGTAGTAGTAGCAGTATAAACCATTGCTACCCCCTCAATATAATGCACCCGGAATCATGAAACTCGCTTTTTAGTAGTAGTTATTGTTGTAGTAGTAGTAGTAGTAGTAGTAGTAGTAGTTGTTGTTGTTGTTGTTGTAGTAGCAGTAGTAGTTATTGTTGATGTAGTAGCAGTAGTAGTAGTAGTAGCAGTATAAACCATTACTACCCCCTCAATATAATGCACCCGGAATCATGAAACTCGCTTTTTAAGTAATAGTAGTAGTAGTAGTTGTTGTTGATGTAGTAGCAGTAGTAGTAGTAGTAGCAGTATAAACCATTGCTCCCCCCTCAATATAATGCACCCGGAATCATGAAATTCGCTTTTTTAGTAGTAGTAGTTGTTGTTGTAGTAGCAGTAGTAGTAGTAGCAACAGTATAAACCATTGCTACCCCCTCAATATAATGCACCCGGAATCATGAAACTCGCTTTTTAAGTAATAGTAGTAGTAGTAGTAGTAGTAGTAGTAGTAGTAGTAGTAGTAGTAGTAGTTGCTGTTGATGTAGTAGCAGTAGTAGTTGTAGTAGCAGTATAAACCATTGCTACCCCCTCAATATAATGCACCCGGAATCATGAAACTCGCTTTTTAAGTAATAGTAGTAGTAGTTGTTGTTGTTGATGTAGTAGCAGTAGTAGTTGTAGTAGCAGTATAAACCATTGCTACCTCCTAAATATAATGCACTCGGAATCATGAAATTCGCTTTTATGAGTATGTAATTCTACAGTAAGAAACCCGGAAGTTTATAAAAGGTGCATACTCACCCATGCAAAGGCCATAAATTGCGCAACAGAGCGCGAAAAGGATGAAGCTGTCGCACCAGAGTGTTGCAAACATAACGAGCGATGATAGGAGAAGTGACGTCGTGTATGAATAAATGCTGGGCACTTTGAGGTAATCGGTGATCAAACCGATCAGTACGCGCCCGATTGTATTGGTAATCCCGATGATTGAGAGCATCAAGGCGGCATTGGTACGACTCAGTCCGCGGGAAATAGCGAAGCCAGGAAGGAATGTCATAGCAACAGACTGAACTAAAAATAAAAAATTTAATAATAATAATAATAATAATAATAATAATAATAATAATAATAATAATAATGATAATAATAATAATAATAATAATGATAATGATAATAATAATAATAATGATAATGATAATGATAATGATAATAATAATAACGATAATAATAATAATAATAATAATGATAATAATAATAATAATAATAATAATAATAATAATAATAATAATAATGATAATGATAATGATAATAATAATAATGATAATAATAATAACAACAAAAATAACAAAAACAAAAATAACAAAAACAACAAAAACAAAAACAAAAGTAAAAGTAAAAATAAAAACAAAAACAAAAACAAAAACTAAAACAAAAATAAAAATAAAAACAGCAACAGCAACAGCAACAGCAACAGCAACAGCAACAGCAACTACATTACTACTACTACTACTACTACTACATAAGTCAGTCGTGAGACAGCATACCTCCGCTGATTACGTAAGAGTTGGCCAAAGCATTTTCTGGCGTTACTTCTTTATATTCTATGTAGCATTTCTAAAGTTATGCCATGGAAGCATTGATAAATAATTTAAAAAATTTTTAAAAACTATTAATCTGGTGAGGCTAACATTTTGCATGGTGATTACTGTCATCAAAGAACATCAGATTCATACATTTAGAAAAATTGGAAGTTGAAATTTTGTCAAAATTTCGACCGTGACCGAATTTTTCATGGTCAATGTCAAAGATCAAGGAAAATGTTACATAAGATGCGGTACATCATTGACTACAATATGGGCTAAGTAGTGAGTCTTTGTTATATTATGAGGGGCCCTGTATGCCTAAAAGCGTGTAGGTCCACTAGTTTTGATTGTGAGAGGGGTGAACTTTGTTCGAGTTAAGTGCAGGTCGAAATGACATCAATTTTGGGACAAATAGATTTGTTCTCAGAAGGGGTAATCCTCAGAAGTCATAGCAACTAGTGAAACCTGTCCGACTTCAAAAGTTGAGGTTCAATAAAGGTCAGGCCAGCTCTGGTTATGATTTGTATGACAGGACAAACGACGATGACGTCACTTGTTGTTGTGGAAAACGGGAAATCATCAGTCCGTCATGGGAGCTCCAAGCGACAAGATCGTCGCGAGAGAAAGCGGACGAAATTGTCGACAAATTGTAGACAAATAAGTTAAGACGGCGTCTCTAAAAATGAGACAGAAGATCGACATCTCGCCCCGTCTACAGAATGTAGAAGTTAGCAGATAACACAAGAAGAAAAGAAGAAGCAACATTAGATGACCACTCTCTCCCGAGTAAAAGAATATTCAGACAAATAAATCGTTCACGACTCTCTGAGATTATCGTCGAATTCCTTTCTTTCCCGTGGGGTGAGTTTTCAGTTTCAGGTGGCCGATGCTCCACGCCAGCAAACAGGAGGCCACTAGACGAAGGAAGAAACCACCACGGCAGAACTATCAATGATGAAGATATCCGGCCAAGGTAATTAATTGGGGTGCTATGTAACATCTCTACGATGACTAGAACTAAAGATTTGTCAAATGTGTGACTTTTACCTTTTCCCGTATTTTGACATGGGTTTTTTTTCTAAATTAAATCAGTTCTAAATAAGACCATGTCCCACATTTTGATCAAGTTTAGTAACGATTGGTCAAGCGATATGAACGCTATGATATACATAAACAAACAAACATAGTTACAAATACGTGCATTCTGGTTTTAAAAGTTCACTATTCTACATGAGTCTACATGACCTAAAATGTGTAGACGAAACGGGCATACCACAGTGGATGACGAAAGGAAGAACGATATTAATACGAAAGGACGTTAAGGAAACAACAGAACGATAACCTGTCTACCGGCACAATAGAGCGAACGGATCTATCACTCATTTAATAAGCATGGACTATTTTCTGAGGAACAGAAATGATACCGGAAAGTGACAAGGAGGCACATGACCCACATCGTCCAAAAGATCGTGCAGGAAGTTCAAAGCAGATTAAAAAAGCATAACCACGGAATGGATCGACAACGATAAAGCCTACGACAGAATTCACCAAGCATAGGAAATATGAATTAAAACTCACCGGACCGTTGTTCGTGAAAAGCCCAACGATTGGCTATAAGCACAACAAAGAATCTGATTGGTTAACTAGCTAGCCGTTTATATAAAAACAACCGGCAAAACTAACTCAATGCATTTTAGCATGAAGATTCCCCCGGAGATAAAACGCGGGAGCCTCTGTGTAGCTTAATTGCCATAAATATATTTTCATAACTTACTACCTATCTCTACTTACGCATTGAGCACTGTTGAAGTAAATACTGAAAATTGATACATAAAAAATTATATCCCCTCATAAAATTTTATGTGGATAGATGAAATAGTAATATATATATATACATATATATATATGATGGACTCTCCCGTCGATTTCGACGTATGAGTTCCTCGCCAGGGGCTGCCCGCGCATGTAATTGCAAGGGTTGCACAATCCTCAACAACACCTCTCCTGAGTTGACACTGCTTGATTCCAATGGCAAGTAGTTCAAGACGACTGGAAACAATGCCGAGATAAGCAGAGAGCACATACAGCACCCGATATTCCCAAATGGTCACCCATTTAGTACTGGCCAGGCTCGACGTCGCTTAACTTCGGTGATCTAACGTGATTGTGTCGTATATATATATATATATATATATATATATTGTGCCGTATATATATATATATGCGTGTGTCTGTGAAATATGAAACAAAGAAAACAACGAAAATTGTTTATCAACGTTTCGTCTTTATTTCAAGACTTTCTCAAGATGGTTGATTTGAAGAAAAACATAAAAGTCAATATTTGGAAATATGTGGTTCGTCAATGACGTGAAAAAAATGTTTTTTCTTCCTTTTTTGAACGAAACATATGGACGTTAGAATTCAAAATATGTGGTACGTTTATGAACTTAAGAAAATGCTAAATAAACATAAAATAAATAAAATATAACGATTCCCTAAATGCACTGTTTTCTCATGCATTACAACCTGCTAATTATTTTAACTTTAAGCAAGCTAGGCTCATTGAATTTATTTCAAATAAATCTCGAAAAAATTATTTTAATCAGTACCCATTATAAGCTCTGACACAATCAAATAACGTAACGGTTTTTAACAATTCATCTCCTTTAATCAGCAAATAAATACTAAGTGAATAGAACATGAATTTAGGTTCGCAACATTCAACACCGCATTCCCAATCAAAACTGTACATCACATCGATTTTAAAAGAAAATAATCAAAGTTTATATACGGGTATCTATTTATTTCTGCAATATATTTCTTTATACGAAACACGTGTCTGATTATATATATTATATATATATATATATATATATATATATATATATATATATATATATATATTATATATAAATCTAAATTAATTCTAACCAAATTCTTGATTTCACAGTTACCTCCCCTTGACCGTTCATTTTCTAGTAACATATTAACGGCTAAAATTTATCAAATTTAAAATTAAAATTGAATTAAAAAAGAAAAGGAAAGAAAAAAAGAAAAAAATTAAAAATAATAATAAATAATAAAGTATATAAATAAACAAATATTAATAAGATGAAAAGCTTTAAGCTGAATAATTATACAATTAAATTATGATAGGAATAATTAATATTGATATCCAATTAGCTTATCTAAACTCATTTTCTGTGAATCTGCCATCAATTCTCTGCGGTATTTCATCAACAGTTGTGTCCATCTCGCCTTTTCGACCACTCGATCATATTTTTGATCTTTTGATAATGAGAGGTTCCGCTCTCGAGAATTAAAGTTTACCTTCTCCGGAACTTTTTAAATTGCTTAACAGTAAACTTTTTTCTATTTACTGCTCTGGTATTTGACTTGTTATAACGTGAAATATTAATAAATTGATTTGAGATTCAATACATATTTTCTCTTCTCATTTATTTTTGTTCATCTGTTCCACCTTCTGGTACCTATATCACATTGCTCCTGCCTCGGATTACAAACTTACACACACACACACACATATATATATATATATATATATATATATATATATATATATATATATATATATATATATATATATATATATATATATATATATATATAAAAGATGGGGGCATATATCATAAATTTGTTGAAAGAAACCAATAAAGTGCTCGATCCTAGCTTCTCCAAAAGGTAATATGAAAAATTATTTTAAAACTATACATTACAGTTTCTGTTTAGTATACCGGGATTTTATCGTTACGGACGAAATGTCTTTTGTGTAGAATTTGTCTTGTAATTGCCCGCTCCAATAATCAGCACCTTACAGAGATCGAAAATGGAATTAAATAAATTACAAAAAAGAACATAAAAAACCCCTAAAAAAAACGATCTAGAAAACAATTTCCAATCACAGAATGTTTCCCACAAAGCCACACTGAAAGCGGGCATTGCTCACACAGATACGGTGAATTGTACCTTCTCGACGTTTTTCCTTTTTATCGATGTTTTTGATCTCTGATGATTGACAATTACAAGACGGTTTCCAACCGAGAGACTACTTGTATAATTGGGCAGCATTCTTTCTTTTATGCATGTTTGATTAAACAGGAATGCCAACTTCTGCTTATTCAGCTTTTGATCCGTCTTTTCTAGTCTTCGTACGACGGATTTGATGTTATAATCCAAGGAGTATAAAAAATCTCCGTATTTTGTGCAAAGGTTTTCGACCGACATCGGTCGTCGTCAGACGGTTGCAAAATGAAATAAATTGGCGAATCTATCAAGAGGGTGCTCTTTTAAATTATTTCAACAGCACTTCAATACACCTTCACCCACCCCCCCGCCCCCATCACATCAAATCCGTCGTACGTCGCACCTATATAAGCCTCATTACATGTTGTACATTCTAGCACATAGACAACGTTCTTGGAGGTGCAGTTAAGGTCTTTTTTTATTGTGAATGTTTGTGTTGGGTTTTTAAATGTGTATGAGTTCCCCTCCATTATTATGTCACAGACCCCACATCTTTCCTTGTTGCATTTTGTGACCCATTGTATTGTGTGTTGGTTGAGTTTAGATGAAGTTAAAATTTGTTTGAGGTTTTTCGGTTGGCGTTTGCTTTTTATTATTTTCGTTGTTTTTAATATGTCGTTTAGTTTGTTGTTATGGTTGAGTAGGGTTAGGTTCCTTGTTATTTCTGTGAATAATTCTGGATTGTTTTTGTTGTGTGTAGAGATGTATGCTAATATTTGTTCTTTGTTTCGTTTTTTGGGGATTCGTAATTGTTCTAATGGAATGTTTTCTGCTAGTTCTATACCTTTATGTATTATTTGTAGCGGGTATCCTCTTCTTTTTAAAGTTTTCCGTAGTCCCTCCAGTCGGACAATCCGGAGGTCTTTGTCACTGACTATAGTACAGATCCTGCGTGCTAGGGAGTAGGGTATAGATTTTAGGCAGCTTTTGGGGTGATGGCTTCTAAAATGGAGATATTGTTGGGTATCTGTGGGTTTGTGGTAGATGTCTGTGATTATGTGAATGTTTTTTAATTTTAATCAATACATCTAAGAAGGGTAGTTCTGTTTGACTGTGTTCAATGGTGAATTTAATCTTGGGGTGTAGGTTCTGTAGTATGCTGTGTAATTTATTGATGTCCCCCCATGTGGGTTCCCAGAGGATAAAACAATCATCCAGGTATCTTTTCCAAGATTTTATGAAGAGAGTTTGAATATTCTGTCCATATATTTCTTCTATCTTTTCATATAAGATCTTCTCTAGGTAGGCCAGTGTTAGGGTGGCATATGTTGGTGCCATTTTGGTTCCCATTGCTGTACCTAGAATCTGGATGTAGTTTTTGTTATTAAACTCAAAGGAGTTGTTGTTGAGAATAATGTCTATGCTGTCGAGGATGAATTGTTTGGTGAATCTGTGGTGTAGTATTTGTGGGTGTTTGTCCATCCAGTGTGATATTGCGTGTTTACCTAAGTCATGGGGAATGTTGCTATATAAGCTGCTGACGTCAAATGTAACTAATTTAGTCCCGGGATTTACTATTTGTGGTAAGGAGCCTATGTCACTATAACCACACGCCTCTGTGTGTGCGCGCATGAGTGTGTGTGTACGTATTTATGTGTATGTGTGTATGTGTCGCTCACCTATTCACAAGACTCAAGATTAGACCACACGCATACGGACGCACACACACACGCAGACACGACGTCGTTCTTGGAGACGACAAAAAGCAATAAAAAGTATTAAATTTCAAAAGAAATCCGGCGCACCCTAGGAGGCTGGGATGACCGATGGGTCATGGATGGGTAACACGCACTTGACCAAGAGAAGCAGGAAAAATGGCAAATAAAAAATAAAAAATAAAAGATACCCACACACCCGCAAACCCACGCATGCGCAAAAACAATAAAAAATTCCTCAAATGAAACAACATTTACTCAAATCGAAAGACATTTCTTCAAATGGATTTTCATATCTGATGAAAGCGGACCACCGCGTGAAACGCGTTATATAAAATTATAAAATGGTAAAACAACAAAATAATAAATAAATGTTGAAAAAAACATTCTACAAATGTTGGTAGCCTTACTCCTTTACATATATACTTTTCTCTCGTTGGAACTGCACTAATACTGCACTACACTCTTTTCTATATATATATATATATATATATATATATATATATATATAAAGAGGTGTACTAAAAGCGAACTTTTAGGAGAGGTAAAACCTATTGTGAAGAGTATACAGCTCAATATCCAGCAGGTAGATATGAAGAAGAATGGAAAGGAATTAGAGAAGCAAAAGCCAAATCAAAATTATATATATATATATATATATATATATATATATATATATATATATATATATATATATATATATATATATATATATATATATATATATATATATATATATATATATGATGGACTCTCCCGTCGATTTCGACGTATGAGTGTTCTGCCAGGGGCTGCCCGCGCGTGAAATTGTAATTGCAAGGGTTGCGCAATCTCCAACAACCGCTCTCCTGAGTCGGCATTGCTTGATTCCAATAGCAAGCAATTCAAGACGACTGGAAACAATGCCGAGATAAACAGAGAGCACATACAGCACCTGGTAGTCCCAAATGGTCACCCATTTAGTACTGGCCAGGCTCGACGCCGCTTAACTTCGGTGATCTAACGGGAATATATATATATAATTAAAATAAACCTATCAACATCGGGATCAACCGAATCAATTCATGAATCATTGCACACACACAAAGCTCAATATCTTTTAGTATATAGTTTTATCTAA
>OY744543.1:23043103-23063103 GCA_963556195.1 Sepiola atlantica
GCATTTTATCCATAGACCCAACATACAAAATATGGTATTTTATTCATAGACCCAAAATACAAAATACGGTATTTTATTCATAGACCCAAAATACAAAATATGGTATTTTATTCATAGACCCAAAATACAAAATATGGTATTTTATTCATAGACTCAAAATACAAAATACGGTATTTTATTCATAGACCCAAAATACAAAATATGGTATTTTATTCATAGACCCAACATACAAAATATGGTATTTTATTCATAGACCCAAAATACAAAATACGGTATTTTATTCATAGACCCAAAATACAAAATATGGTATTTTATTCATAGACCCAAAATACAAAATACGGCATTTTATCCATAGACCCAACATACAAAATACGGTATTTTATTCATAGACCAAAAAGTGAAAGAAACTACAGTATTTGATTTATAGATTTAAAATAAACAAATAAATAAATAAATAAACATTTTTATAGACCCAAAATAAAAATTATAGATCTAATAGGAAAATAGAAAATGAACTTTCGGTTTACTTTTGACAGCCTCGTAACTCTCACTTTCCTTATTTTGTCTATTAGTCCTCACATTCCATGAGCGATGTTTCTGACAAAGGGGGGAAATTGCTGTTTTCTGGGTCAGAATCTATTCATCTAACACTTATTGTTGGCTGGTCTTTAACCTTGAAGTAGTATTTTTTAGCTCCTTACATCAAGTGACTTCATGCTTTGTCTGGAGCGATTTCCATAAAAAAGTAATATACAGTATTTATATACGTGGAATATCAAGTATGGTATTTAATTAATAAACACAGAATTTAAAAAAAAAACCCTACAGTATTTGATTTATAGACTCAAAATATATAATGCAAAATTATTTTATTTATATATATATATATAATTTATTTAAATACTGTATATTACATATTTCAGAAATGTACCGTGGTTTCATCCAAAAGGGCAGATTTAGACATCTTTAGTAAATCTCTGTGCCCAGTGGAATCCTCGGCATGCTGAAATGATTGTAGTCACGGCCCGATGGGGAATGGCGTCAACAATGACAGAAAACGGTGTATCTCTGAGGGGGTCCCCGAAAAAAACTCGTGTGGGATAGTGATTAATTAAGATTTAAGTGTGTTCGATGTTAGTTTGTGTTTGAAAGGCCTTCATGTTATTCCCTCGAAAGTTTTATTTATTTATTTATTTGTTCGTTTGTGGATTTGTAATATTATTATTTTACCTTGTCTGAAAAAATACGAAAGGGGCGGCTTTGAAGTTTGACGTTTTGGGTTTGTGAAATTAGGGTGCTTTTTTTGTTGTTTTTGTGTTTAAATTTACGTATCGGATTAATTGTTCGTTATAGTGCCTGTGGACGAGTGGTTATAGCACTTGTCTTTGGGCTGGACGACCCGGATTTGATCCCACTCACGGCATGCGGATTTTCGGGTCTGAAAACTCCCTCTGTCCACCCAGCAGTAAATACTCAGGTAAGGTTCAAGGAAGCGGAAGTAGAGGGATGGGCTCCGCCTTCCATATGCTGTGCCCTAGACACGGTGATTCTCAACAAATCACCGCCGCTACGGCTATGGGCAGTGTGCGATGTCGGCAACGACACTCGTGCGCGTCCTTTACCTTTATAGTGCTGAAAAGGATGATGCAATAATATTTCTTTGAACTTAACGTGTTTGTTTGTTTTTGTTTAATTCAATTCAATAAACAAAAATAAACAAACACGTTAAAACTGACGCTATATAATTATTTCAAGAAGCATCGTGGAATCTAGAATAAAGGAAAATTTCACAGATTTCCCATTTTCGCTAACAAAAAAAGTTTAACAAGCAAACTTTCTGAATGAACAAGGTTTTAAAAAAAATGGAGGAATATTATTGGCATGACTTACCGTATTCATTTGTGCATTCCGTGCGCAGAGATGAAAGGTCCGATCGGGATGACCAACTGAGAGGACGAAATACAGCGCCGCATACCACACAATTGAGCAGGCAACCGCCAAGAATGAAGACTGTCCCTCGCCAGTCGTAGGTGGAGAGCAAATATTCAGACATATAAGAATAGACGAAAGTGCCCATTCCGGCACCACTTGTCGCAAGACCGGTGGCAATTGCTCGTTTCTTTTCGAAATAAAGACTCACGCAAATATGTGACGTGATGTAAGTCATTCCAAAGCCAATGCCTACAAACGAAGAGAAAGAAAAAAATAAGATACGTTTAAATTACTTACAATCAAACGCTGGGTAGTAATTCAGTCAATACAGGGAGATGTTAAAAAAGAACAATTTTAAAAAAAATTATTAACTATAATGAGACATACATGAATTCTGTAATAAGTGCTAGGAGATCGGGCCCAAAACATTTCAAAGCAATCGCAAGCATATTGTTATGGTGTAAAACTGCGTAAATATAGAGATTACACAGCTGAAGTCATGGGTTTAGAAAAGTTTTAATTTTTCCCAGAGTTAAGCAACTTTTAAAGAGTTTTATAACAAGTGGAGTTTACTCAACTTTTTACCTATTATTATTATACCTGAAGCTGAGTTAATCCACGTTTGTTTCCCTATGACATTTCTCCTATATACAAGCTGTCCCCAAAATATGTACTCACTCTTAAACTTTCCAATGCGCATGCGTTCTATATTGAAGTAGATGTTTACTGATACACATACAATCCTAAAAAGTTAAATAAAATTCAGGAAAATAAATTGTGGTAGGAACAATCGAAGAGTTCGAATGCAGAACGCGATAAACGCCATTTTCAAAATTACGAAGCTATTTCTATAAAACGTGTTGCATTTCAACGCTCAACCACACCATGGAATCCTGTTTCACAAAATATGATATCGGGATAATTCATTTTTGCTTTCCATTAAAAGCAGCTTTTAGTCGATGTCCAGATTTAATATATTTTTACCTTTTTATTGTTTAATGTATCAATTTAAACGGATTGGATTTATCGCGTTTTGCATTCGAACCTTTCAATTATTAAGTGTCATTTAGAATTATTTAATGTTTTCTTTCATTCCTGCGCGTTCGCAAATGTCCAAACTGTCTTCCAACATTATCCAAAAAAGCTGATGACATACAACAATGGATTCGATGACATTACCAAGCATTTCATTTTGAATTGTAAGACATTGTATTCGAATTTTATTTTGCAAATCATCGACTGTCAATGATTTTGCAGTGTAAACACCATCTTTGAGATAAGCAAACGTCTATTGGCATGAGACCTGTGGAACGTGCAGAGAATTCAAAGGAACCTCTCCTCCCAATCCATTTGTTTGAATGCGTTGCATCGAGATGATCCCGTACATCACGATGGTAGTGAGGTAGAGCATAATCTTGCTGGACTAAGTACATCTTTTTGAGGACGCTCTTTATTTAATCAGACAAAATACCTGCTAAAATATTCCTTAGTTTTTGGATTAAGTTATATTTAAAAACGGTTCTAATTGTTTCTGAAAATGTTTCTAATTAGTCGTCATTTGTAAGGAACTGACTTATTTATAACTAAGGTTCTGGCCATCACTCTCACCCTCTATGATTGTATTTTTTTTTACTCCCGCCATTATTTTATATAGTGTCCATCACTCTCGCCTCCGCCTCTCTCTGTCTCTCTGTCTGTCTGTCTCTTTATCTCTCTCTCTCTCTCTCTCTCTCTCTCTCTCTCTCTCTCTCTCTCTCTCTCTTTCAACGGGCAAAGGTGAGAAAACTAACTAGAAAACTTAACGATTGAAATAGTTCATTGCACACGTAAGGAAATATCACCTAAAATATTAATACTATTTAACTAATTGAAATAATAATGAGATATACACAGCTGGTGTTATAAATAGAGAAAAAGAGAACGAGAGAGAGAAAGAGAGAGAGACATGGAGCGAGAGTTAAATATAACGCGTCGAAATAGACTAGTTTTTGATTTAATGTTTTACATTTCCCTGATTCAAACAAGGTAACCCGCCCTCAATGGGTGACCCAACGTCTTACTTTTTATTGTAATGAATCTATATAATTGCGTGCCTTTTACACATAGTAAAAAAAAAAACGTAAATTCATAAAAATCAACTTGGTATGACATATGACCGGTTCGATTCTGTTGATGGAATTGGTATTCCCGGTGCTTTCAAGAATGGGATACTTATGAGAGGGTCCACGTGAAGGTTACCGACATCCATAATAAAAGTGGTGCTATGAAACCGGTAGGATTCGAACTTGAAACGTCTACGTCGATAGTCCACGTCAGTATCAACTTCACCATTTTGACCTGATGTGCAGAAGAGAAAGATTTGAGTAACCGCTGGGTTACTTCCCTGCGGGATACAACATTGTCGTCTTCAAATCTAGTGTTAATAAATACTTGTCACAAACCGTCCTCATAAGTAATCAAATTCTGTTCATTAAATTCATCATTTTCAATCCTCTCATAATATTCATCATCTAACTAACAATCGATCGATCACTTTAATCCTTTATCCTCGAGTGGCATTTGGCCTCGATAAGTCATTAGTAATAAAAACAACGCAGACGGATACTTGAATCAAGTATAATATTATGATACAATCTTGCAAAATCGGTAAATGTCTAACGTGGCAATGTGTCATTTTTAAACGACAGATAAATGAATCTTTAAGAAAACGAAATAAAAAGATTTACCGCCCAATACGCCGTAAGTGAAAATAAGCAGTTCAATCCGTTCCACCATCATGCTTACAATGAACGCCAGGGACGCAATTATCCCTCCGCAGATGGTAATGGCCCGGTGGCTGAAATGTGTCAACAGTAAACTGACAAGTGGACCTGGAAAAAAAAAAGAAAAGAAAATAATTAACAAGAGAAAAAAAAACCCAGAAAAGTCTTGGACAGGATGCAAAAACAGAATTTTTAATCTAATAGGTCCCACACTGTCTACCAAGCTACATCCCCTGTCCCATCGCCGCAATATTGCAATCCCTGTGTTTGTTTTTACAAGTACTTCCACGAAATGTGTTCCGATTAATTTATTGCACTTTTACCCCCCCCCCCTCAACGTAAATATCCCCGACCAATCCGACAAACAGCAAATCCCCATCTCTTCACTGTAGAGGTCCCCAGATCCCGGAAAACTTTCTACTCTTATAGCTTCTTTCCTCGAACTGCTTGCCTTCAAAACTCCCTCCCTGCTCCTTGTTTCCCGACTGTACCAACATGCATAAATTTAAAGGTAATGTGAAAACGAATATCGTTACGCAACTCCCTCAATTAGGATGAATCTCTATAAGTTTTTTCCCCCCCAATAAAAGTGTCCCCCTTACATCTCAGTGGAAATATGACTTGTTTGGGATTAACTAATTCGTTTTTTAAGTCTGACCATATCTTCTGACAGGTTATAGTAGTTACAAAAACATTAATTATTTAACATTTCATTTTAAAATGTTATTTATTTTTAATTATTTTTTAATTAAAAGTAATGTTTTTTAATTATTTGGAATTTAATTTTTGTTCAAATGTATTCTTAAATTGTGTTAATTTAAATTTTAAAATAAATAAGATTAATGATGAGATTTGTGCTACTACAGTTTGAAACGCTGTTAAAATGATAAACTCTGAAAATTGAGAAACCAGACAACTTGACGCGTGATTTTGTCAAATAAATGAAATATTTATTAAATCATTTTTTTTTTAAATCCAAATTTTCGGTTTTATAAAACCCTAATCATAGTAATACAGACAATATTTTTCCTTTTTTTTTTCTTTTCCTTTTTTACTTCTTCATCGTCGAAGTCTTACGGCGTAGCCGAAGATGGACGATCTCTTCTGGTGTTATCGAAGAGACTGTTTTTGTTAATGTCCGATCTGCAGTGAAGCGCGCTGGCGTGCGTGCGTATTCAAAGTCTACAAATTGTAGATTTTTAAATCTCATTTTAAATAATAATTCATGTTTAAATTTAAATTATTAATTTAAGAATTGTTTTAAAATGTATTTTTTGAAATAATTAAAAACTAAAGCCTAAAAAACATGTTATATTGTTAATGGCATGTAGTATAGAATATGGTCGAACTTTCTTGTTCATAATATCGTTGTTCGAGCATGTTTGACTCTTCAGATATTGTTTTTGAAAAATATATTGTAATTTTGAAATAAAATATTATAGTTTTTAAAAAAATGTGGGTTCAGTCTTCTTACTAAGTGGATGGTGTCTATGTGCGCATGCACCGCGTGGGTTCCTTCCCTCCTCCTCTTCTTTTGGTCATCAAAACTCAAGTGGCATGCCCCAAGATGATAACCGAGAGAGGAAGGCGGATGCAACCCATGCGGTGTAAGCGCACACAGACATCACGACTGAATTATATTCTTGTTTGTAACATGCTCAGTCTGATGAACTTACAAATACTTATATGAGAGTTAATGAGCTGTGACTCTTCTCAACTAGCTTTGACAATAGGGTAATAGGCGTATAATATGACATATGGATTTAAATAATTACGCTGAGACAGACGTACGTAAATTCGTTAGACAGAAAGAAAAAGATCAGTGAGTGTCGATATAAATTCAACAACAGGAGAATGAACGAAGAAAAGAAACCGTGATAAATAAACTAGGATAGAATATTAAGAGTGCAATTATATGTCATTGTAACTGCTGGCTTATTATTATCAGACTGGGCTTGTGTTCAGGAGTGTTGGATAAACGGAGAATAGAATAGGGGATTCAGACTTTTCGTAACTTAAACAGTGTAATTTCTTTAAATAAACACTTGTAGAGATATTAAAATAATAAGGGTGCACGCATGTTGCTTCTTACAGTTTCCCAATCTTAAAGCGATCGTCTATCTAACTAATAGAGACTTGTAAGAGGTGAAGTGAACTTGGATTTTAACTCCACTTGCCGGGTCAGCAGTCTGCGCCATTACGATATGAACTAATGATGTAAGTGTTTAATTACCAACTATCATGTGCATGCCAGCCAATGTGGAACCGACCCAGGCCGTCTTGGCCGGCGTAGCTTTGAAGTATTCCAGCAGGTCCAAGAAGATGATACCAAAGCAGAACATGGTGCCATCCAGAATGAAGTTGATGCCGAACGAACCGAGGCACACGATCCACCCCCAACCGCCATCGGGTGACTGGATGTACACGGGTGATTGGTCACTGCTAATGCTTGAAGAACGCGACTTGACATTCATCCTCGTCGGCGGGAGGTTCCGGGTTTGGTCCATCTTTTTTTCTTTTTTTTTTAAGACAATTCACCGAGAGAGAAAATGTCTACCGGATGGATTCAGGATCTGCAGAAGAGAAAAGAAGAAAAAATGAGATAGATTGATATGACATAGCAAGACAAGATGGCGTTTATTTGTTTAGTTATGGGATTGGCAACTTTCCCAAGCCTATTGTCGTTTCAATAGATGCGGACACTTAAAATAAGTCATGTTCAATAAACAAATAGAAAGGAAAACGAATATTGTTATAAAAACAACGCAGGATTTGAATGAATAAATAACCTATAAGATGAGCATTCCAGTAAATCAGAAATCAGGAGAATATACGCCCTCTATCTTCATTATTAAAAAAAAACATCAGACGTTTCGGTTTATTCTCGCAAAACGGCTTGGAGCCGATCGAATTCATATATAAACAAATTCGACAGTTTGAAGAGCACTCTCCACCGGCGCGTCGCAAGGGGAAGAGACATAAACTACTGTTAATCTACCTGCACATAATGACACGCGTTTACTCTTACACTATTTAAACAAATGAAAACATGTATACACAAATTGCCTACATGGCTACTGAACTTATTTTCGCACGATGTTTAATATTTACAGAAGACAAACATGTATAAACAAATTGCCTACATGGCTACTGAACTTACTTTTACACAATGTTTAATATTTACAGAAGACAAACATGTATACACAAATTTACAGAAGACAAACATGTATACACAAATTTACAGAAGACAAACATGTATACACAAATTTACAGAAGACAAACATGTATACACAAATTTACAGAAGACAAACATGTATACACAAATTTACAGAAGACAAACATGTATACACAAATTTACAGAAGACAAACATGTATACACAAATTTACAGAAGACAAACATGTATACACAAATTTACAGAAGACAAACATGTATACACAAATTTACAGAAGACAAACATGTATACACAAATTTACAGAAGACAAACATGTATACACAAATTTACAGAAGACAAACATGTATACACAAATTTACAGAAGACAAACATGTATACACAAATTTACAGAAGACAAACATGTATACACAAATTTACAGAAGACAAACATGTATACACAAATTTACAGAAGACAAACATGTATACACAAATTTACAGAAGACAAACATGTATACACAAATTTACAGAAGACAAACATGTATACACAAATTTACAGAAGACAAACATGTATACACAAATTTACAGAAGACAAACATGTATACACAAATTTACAGAAGACAAACATGTATACACAAATTTACAGAAGACAAACATGTATACACAAATTTACAGAAGACAAACATGTATACACAAATTTACAGAAGACAAACACGTATACACAAATTTACAGAAGACAAACATGTATACACAAATTTACAGAAGACAAACATGTATACACAAATTTACAGAAGACAAACATGTATACACAAATTTACAGAAGACAAACATGTATACACAAATTTACAGAAGACAAACATGTATACACAAATTTACAGAAGACAAACATGTATACACAAATTTACAGAAGACAAACATGTATACACAAATTTACAGAAGACAAACATGTATACACAAATTTACAGAAGACAAACATGTATACACAAATTTACAGAAGACAAACATGTATACACAAATTTACAGAAGACAAACATGTATACACAAATTTACAGAAGACAAACATGTATACACAAATTTACAGAAGACAAACATGTATACACAAATTTACAGAAGACAAACATGTATACACACATTTACAGAAGACAAACATGTATACACAAATTTACAGAAGACAAACATGTATACACAAATTTACAGAAGACAAACATGTATACACAAATTTACAGAAGACAAACATGTATACACAAATTTACAGAAGACAAACATGTATACACAAATTCTTCTTACACGGACTAATCCATGCTTCTCCCCATCTACAGACAAAAACGAACACTTTAACTGTCTGAACAAAAAAAGAAGATACAAACGTTCGAATCTTGTAAATTTGAATATATATATATATGACAATATTTTTAATAAATAAATATTAATTATCTTTTAACTTTCAGCCACTAGTGTTTCTTGCTTACGCAGTCATCAGTTTAGGAGATGATAATTACTGCTGGTCGAAGAATTCGAACTCAGTCACACAACCACCCCTGACTCTGTAACCCAGCATTCTTTCTCTGGCATACAACATCATGAAAAGGGAATTTATATCTACTTTTAGGGGAGTGTTTCACCCCAACGCCTAGTCGCGGTTCTCACAAGCACCCATCATTGCTTTCGTCACGACCAAAACTGGCAGCAATCTTTATCCGTGTTTTACTGCCAGAGGAGGTCATGATGTTGCTAACGATATCCAGATTTAAATCGCCATGGATAACTATACAGACGGTATATAGATGTAATATCTTCTAACTTTTTACATGGCTTGTTGCACTTTGCTATTTTGATTTTCAATAAAATTGATTAACTTTTCACTTTCAACGCTTCCAAAAATAAGCTCCTCTCATTTCACTACCAACGCTCGGGTGCTCATTTCTCCCCAGTTGAAATAAATTTATTTTTATTTTTAAGGAAGCCTCCTGTCTTGACAAGTTCTTATGACTGATTCTTACTCCAGACCTGAAATGGAAGACTTACATAAAATCTGTTACAAAGGTCGCTGGAAAAATGGTTGTATCATTCTATCGCTCCAGAATGTACCTCACTCCTGAAGAAATCCTCTAAGAGCAAGATCCGTACTAAATTGGAGTATTGCTGTCATATGTGGGGAGATTCTGCTCAGAGCATACTTTATTGCCTTTACCGGGTACAAAACCGACTTTGCAATCTAGTGGGGGATGATCTATTTTCTTCTCTGCCGCCCCTTTCGTACGGTAGAGATTTTGCTATTCTCCTTTATGTTGTATCGGAGCTCCATTCCTTCGTCCTCCGTGTAAAAAATTCACAGCAAGAACCCGCCTGGCCACAACCACGGCAGCGTAAACCCAGTCGTGGTATTTTATCCCACAGTGTCCAGTCTGTAGAGCAAAATATCACGAAGCTGCTTCCTGGCCAACTATAATATGGTCGTCTTCAAGTCTAATGTAAACAAATACTTGTTGAGCAGTCTTCTGGGATAATCAATTCCTCTTAAATCGTTTGCCTGTTCCACGCTTGTTTCCAATCCTCACGTGGCGGCACTCAACATCCAAATGACGATCTATTTACCTCTTATCATCGAATGGCCCTCGGGCCTTGATAAGCGGTTACCCATTAGTATATATATATATATATATATATATATATATATATATATATATATATATATATATATATATATATATATATATATATGAAGAAGAAGAATGCTCTATCCTGGATATTGAGCTGTATACTCTTCACAATAGGTTTTACCTTTCCTAAAAGTTCGCTTTTAGTACACCACTCTCTCTCTATATATATATATAGTAAGCAATGAAAATATATATGGCAATCAAGCTACACAGAGGCTCCCGTGTTTCATCCCCGGGGGGAATCTTCAGGCTAAATGCATTTAGCCTGAAGATTCCCCCGGGGATGAAACACGGGAGTCTCTGTGTAGCTTGATTGCCATATATATTTTCATTGCTTACTACCTAGCTCTACTTACGTATCGAGCACTGTTGAAGTAAATACTGAAAACTGATACATAAAAAATTATATCTCCTTATAATATTTTATGTGGATACATGAAGTACTAATATATATATATATATATATATATATATAGATATAGATATTGTTTCCATCTCGCTTTTTCGACCACTCGGTCATATTTTTGATCTTTTGATAATGAGAGGTCCCGCTCTCGAAAATTAAAGTTTACCTTTTCCGGAACTTTTTAATTGCTTGACAGTAAACTTTTTTCTATTTACTGTTCTTGTATTTAATCTGTTTTACGTGAAATATTAATAAATTGATTTGAGATTCCATTCTTATTTTCTCTTCTCATTTATTTTTGTTCATCTGTTCCGCTTTCCGGTACCTATATCACATTGCTCCTGCCTCGGATTACAAACTTACATTTATATTTACCAGCAATGCTTCAAGCAAACTACAATTTCCTTTTATATATATATATATGTATATATATATATATGTATATATATATGTATATATATATGTATATATATATATGTATATATGTATATATATATGTATATATATATATGTATATATATATGTATATATGTATATATATATATATATATATATATATGTATATATATATGTATATATATATGTATATATATATATGTATATATATATATGTATATATATATATATGTATATATATATATGTATATATATATATGTATATATATATATATATATATATGTATATATATATATATATATGTATATATATATGTATATATATATATATATGTATATATATATGTATATATATATATATATGTATATATATATGTATATATATATATATGTATATATATATGTATATATATATATATATGTATATATATATATATATATATATATATATATGTATATATATATATGTATATATATATGTATATGTATATATATATGTATATATATATATATATGTATATATATATGTATATATATATGTATATATATATATATATGTATATATATATATATATATATATATGTATATATATATATATATATGTATATATATATATATATATGTATATATATATATATATGTATATATATATATATATGTATATATATATATATATATATATATATGTATATATATATATATATATATATATATATATATATATATATATATATATGTATATATATATATATATATATATATATATATATATATATATACTAATAGAATACGTTTCCAGGACGTGTAAAAGCAATTAATATAGCATTAGTTTCAAATTTTAATGTTTTCTTTTCAGGGGTTATGGTACGGGTTCGATGCTACCCATCACACACACTAAACAGAAAAATCATTCCTAATGATAAGTCCAACAGTTTTGGATTTTACCAAATACATACATATTATTGACGCTCATGAGCGCACCGATTCTTTTTAAAAAATAATATGATTCAAAATTTGATGTAGAACAATTATTCTCTCTATTAATTTTTTGTATATAATTCATTTTAAAAGTTGTGAGGGGCAAGTGTGACTTTGGGTAGGCGCACCTCTTAAATATAAAAGTTTACGAAAACAAAATAATGTGCCCATGTTACTCACCGGGTTGCCGGGAATATCTATTCCAAAGTTCATAATGATCGTATTATAAAACAAATCATATATATATATGCATCCGCTAAATGTTAACATTTGCAAAAGTAATAATGTGGCATGTACTCACCGTGTTGTCTAGAATATATATTCCAAAATTCATAATAACACGTTAATTAGTTTAAGATATTTCCCTGTACATAGATCTATAGAATAAATGCGCCCCGTCTGATGCGTTATATCGGCGAGACGGCCAGAAATATGGAATCACGTACATACGAACATAAACAGAACCTCAAACACAACAATCCCACTAACGCACTAGTCATACACAGGAACACTTTTACCCAGAATTTCGACCTTACAAACTGCACCCTCCTCAAGACTAAATATTCTCTCCCACGTGGCAAGTGCATCGAAGTGCTCTCATCACCATCAAACGCAAACCTTAGGCTTGACTCTTACTCTCTAACCAAACATCTGGCAAAGATGGCACGGAAACAAGTCAATATTCCCTGCCATTGCATTATCACCCCTGACCCAGGTTAGTTACTACTTATTTCTTACTGTTATTTATCTGTTTCCATTTTTTCCTCTGTCTTCTTTTTTCTATTTCTATTTCCTTCTTTTTTTTTTTTGAATTAACGTCTTTTTTTCGCACGTGCCAAAAAATTTTCAAATAAATAACCTACGTGCAAAAAAAGAACATCCCGTCTAGTGTCTTCTTTCTTATGTTTTGCCGGACATTAAATAAATGTCAAATCTTCACTTTTTCTAAAGACGTTCGTTGATCCGAATTTATGTTCCAGTATTCATGTGTTAACCTTCTTTATTTTTTCATATTTAAGAAAAAAACATCTATTTTTAAGCACACTTGTTCGCGTGAATCATGGTATACCAAAGACTAAATGCCATCATCTATCTCATTCATACAAGGACCCACGCTACAACTTCTCAAATGACCACAATATAGCTAGGGTTCGTAGTTTTCCCAACAGTATTTGAGTTTAAACAAGCACAGTATTGCTAGGGTTTTATTGCGGCTTCAGACTTTATCGAACAGTAGTATAGCTGAACTTTCATAGCGTAAGAAACCACAATGTAGCCGAACTTTCATAGCGCTTCATATTTTTCCGAAAAAATTAAGTAAATAACCTCAATATAGCCAAGGATTTGTAGCGACTTTATATTTTTGCAAGCGATAATAGAGAATAAATAGTCACAATCTAGCTGGAGTTTCATAATGGCTTCCTACATTTCCCAACAATAATAGAACGTAAATGACCACAATATAGCGAGGGTTTCATACTAACTTCGTACTTTTTCCAACACTATTAGAGCTAAAATTATCATAATATAGCTGGAGTTACGTTGCAGCTTCATACTTTCCAAATAATATAAGAGTTTAAATAACCACAATATAATAGCGACATTATACTTTTCCCAACAATAATAGTAGAAATAACCAGGATATAGCTGCGAATTTATTGCAGTTTCCTACTTTATCGAACAGTAGTTAAGCGATAGGTAAATATCCACAATATAGCAAAGATTTCATAGCGGTTTTATACGTTTCCCAACAGTATTAGAGCTTAAATGACCACAATATAGCGAGGGTTTCATTGCGGCTTCATATTTTCCCAACAGTAGTAAGCGTAAATAACCAAAATATATAGTTGGGAATTCATAGCGGCTTCATACTTTCCCTGACAATATCAGAGCGAAAATAACCAAAATATACCTAAGGGGTCATAGGGGATGACACGGTGGCTAAGTGGTTAACGATGCGGACTGAGGACCTGGATGTGCCGGGTTCGAATCTAGTTCGTTCCACAGAAACACTTTCATCAAAACCCACACATCACCTTGTGTCTAACCTCATGGAAAGGAGACTAATAAAATACTTTTCCGAACATTAGTACAGCGTAAATGACTACAATATATTCTATACCATAGCCTGCGACGGTATTTATTTCGCCAAACACGCTCCTTCTCAAATAAAGAAGATATAGAATATTTAGAAGTGCATGCTTTTCCCCTAACAAAGATACGACACTTTATTTCTTTACCTCTTTATCATTCTTCTTAATTATTATTTATATATTTCCAAATTATACATTAAAGTGTCTGTTAAGTGTGCCGTGGTTTCAGCCTCCTGGGCAAATGATCTCTGCGATAGAAACCGTATTTTTATTGTCCGTTTGAATCATCAAAACCAGACAATAACAAGGCGGTTTCTATCCCAGAGCGCTGAAACCCCGGTACAAACAGTATAGTTTTTAAATAGATTACTAATGTATCATATATATATATATATATATATATATATATATATATATATATATATATATATATATATATATATATATATGAAGAGTTTGAATGCAAAACGCGATAAACGCCATTTTAAAAATTACGAAGCTATTACTATAAAACGTGTTGCATTTGAACGTTCAACCACACCATGGAATCCTGTTTTATAAAATATGATACAAAGATAATTTCTTTTTGCTTTAAATTAAAATCTTCTGTTAGTCGATGTCCAGATTTAATATATTTTACCTTTTTATTGTTTAATGTATCAATTTAAACGGATTGGATTTATCGCATTTTGCATTCGAACTCTCCATATATATATATATGTGTGTGTGTGTGTGTGTGTGTGTGTGTGTGTGTGTGTGTGTGTGTGTGTGTGTGTGTGTGTATTTTTATTTATATTTAGAATGTTTATATATATATATTCGAATATAAATTTTATAACATAAAGTAATTATAATAGCTCAATTGTGTAAGGTCAGAGCGTTGTTATATTAAATATTCTTTATTTAATTTTATACCATTTCAATGTTATGAAGGACAGTTCCACGTCATTTCATTAAACTTGTTTTTTATTCTGCATACAATTGTTTCGACTTACACCAAGATATTTATAAAATGCTCCTGGACATTTATTTCATGGTGTGGCTATCTTCAGTGCTAATTAAATAAAACAAAGCAAAAAAGTAAAAACAATGAAAAACAAGGCAAGCAGAACCTAAATTACAATCAGTACTCATTATCAACATTATGTCATTTTTTTTCACATAAAACTATGGTGGTAACATATACGTATCTTATACTTTTCGCTATTTGTATTTCTAATCATTCATCATCACTAAAATATTGACCTAAATATTCCTGAATAAAAACATCTATTTTGACTGACCGTCTTTTGTTGTTTCGTCCGATTATTTCCTTTTTTTCTTCGGGTTTTTAGCCATCAGTTTTTCCTTATTTTATGATTCGTTCCTTACATTATACTTTTTTATATATACATAAATATATATATAATTATACATAAATATATATATAAATATATACATATAAAATATATACATAAATAAATATATATATAAATATATACATATAAAATATATATATAAATAAATATATATATAAATATATACATATAAAATATATATATAAATAAATATATATATAAATATATACATATAAAATATATATATAAATAAATATATATATATATATACATATAAAATATATATATAAATAAATATATATATATATATATACATATAAAATATATATATAAATAAATATATATATATATATACATATAAAATATATATATAAATAAATATATATATATATATACATATAAAATATATATATAAATAAATATATATATATATATACATATAAAATATATATATAAATAAATATATATATATATATACATATAAAATATATATATAAATAAATATATATATATATATACATATAAAATATATATATAAATAAATATATATATATATATACATATAAAATATATATATAAATAAATATATATATATATATACATATAAAATATATATATAAATAAATATATATATATATATACATATAAAATATATATATAAATAAATAAATATATATATACATAAATATACGATTTCAAATTGATTGAAATTAATAAGCAGACGACATTTGTTTAGATGTCGTCTGCTTATTCATTTCAATCAGTTTGAAATCGTCTGCGCATTTTCTCGCAGTTTCATTGTCTGATCGCTTCGGTGCTTTCCGGCCTTTTACGTAAAACTCTGGAAAGCACCGACTCCGGGGGATTTTTAGCGTAGGTTCTAATCGAACAAAGTACCAACATTTCGTCACGATATATATGGTATTTTATTTAATTATTTTTACTTCATATTTTATTTTTCATCTTATTTTCATGAAAAGTTGAACAAGAATAATAAATCTTAATTGTATATTAAAATACCCACATGTTTTTATTAGAGTTTCTATCTCTTAGACTGATTCCTTTCACTACGACTAATGGCCATTGTTAAGCTAAGTTTGGGTTCATAGTTTAACTTTTCCGCGATGAGTGACCTTTTTCTCAGTCAAGGACACCCATATACTATATAGCGCACGCACGCACAGAAGCACACACACACACTCTGATTTGATGAATTCAACTGAATTTCGAACGCTATTATCGCATTTTGCACGTTTACGGTGAACAAGAAGCAGTTAATTTGGTTGAATATGATAGACATTCGCTGTTAAACTTATTAAAACGCGATTTCTAATTGATCGAAACGTGCAAATACTGCAATGAATTTTAACGGGGTTTCAATGGCTGTGGCGTCTCCCGAAGGAATGGTAAAATTTTGTCAGGATGAAAAACTGGTCGCAAAGGAAAAAAATACCTAAAGTGTGGAGGGAAAAAAACTAACCCGGTACTTTCACAGATTAGGACCCACGCTAACCCTAAACCCTAAACCCCACTTTGACCCTGACCCTAACGACGGGAGCAAAGTTAGCGTGGGTCCTGATCTGTGAAAGCATCCCTAACCTTAAACCCTTACGAAAGCAACAATAATAATCACAAAAAAACCTAACCCTAAACCCTAACGAAAGCAACAATAATAACAAAAAATATTAAAAACCCTAATCCTAACCCTAAACCCTAATGAAAGCAACAATAATAATAAAAAAATTAAAAAACCCTAACCCTAAACCCTAACGAAAGCAACAATAATAATAAAAAAATTAAAAAACCCTAACCCTAAACCCTAACGAAAGCAACAATAATAATTTAAAAAATTTAAAAAACCCTAACCCTAAACCCTAACGACGTCATTACAAACGAAAAATAATTTTCAGTAAAAAAAAAAACACTTACTTTATTCATTTTATAATTTGAACACTTCTTATTTGAATCACTGACATTTCTTCGTTAAAAAAATAAATATTTCTGTTATACAATTTGAGAAAATGTATTTGATTTTTTTTTTTTTGCTTTAATTTTTGGCCTTCGGGGCTTGATTTCCGCCGGTCTATGGGTCTGATCTGTCCTGTGCAGTTCTAGGAGGTCCACCCTCCCAGGCTTTACCTCCCCTCTTTGGGGAGGAGTAAGTTAATTGCTTACTGTCTGAGGCGCCCCTACCGGGGAATGCCGACGGGGCTGCCCAGGCAATTTTTAAATGGCCAGAGTGCTCACCTCTCGAGCGCTGGCTTTTAACCCCACTTGCTCGACCCGATCTTGGGTCACATCTTACTTGTGGGAGTAAGATAAAACTGGCCTTGTGCCTAACTCCGCGAGGAGTAAATAAACATCCAGAGATAAGAGTTCAAACTGTGGTGTCGGTGAAAATTATTTATGGGGACTTTTATGTGTGTGGGTTTTGGCTGTACATTTTGACGTTAGGTTTTTAGGGTTTTTTACCCCGCCTAATAAACTGGTATTGTCCGGGCCTTTGGGTCTGGATTTACGCCGGTCTATTGGGGGTAGCCGATCCTGTACAGTTCTAGGAGGTGCACCCTCCCAGGCTTTGCCTCCCCTCTTTGGGGAGGAGTAAGTTTATTGCTTACTGTCTGAGGCGCCCCTACCGGGGAATGCCGACGGGGCTGCCCAGGCAATTTTTAAATGGCCAGAGTGCTCACCTCTTGAGCGTTGGCTTATCTAATCCCACTTTCCCGACCTTGTGTCACATCTTACCTTGTGGGAGGTAGATAAATAAATCGGCAGTCTTTTGGCTAAGATCAAAGTGTAGTATCTGTTCCGATAGATACTACACCCTACAGGCCAGTGCCGTCTTGGCTCTCAGGCCTTGATTCCGTCGGTCTGTGGGGTTATCCTATGAAATTCTAGAAGGTCTACCCTCCAAGGCTTTGCCTGCCCACTTTGGAGTGGAGTAAGTTTATCGCTTACTGCCTGAGTCGTCCCTACCGGGGAATACCGACGAGGCTGTCCAGGCATTTTTTGTAGGCCAGAGTACTCACCTTCTCGGGCGCTGGCTTTTCAAATCCCACTTTCCCGACCTTGTGTCACATCTTACCGCTGTGGGAGGAAGATAAATAGCTTCGGCAGTTTTCAAGTTCAAATAGGGATGAAGAAAAGACAGAAATGATATCTATTTTTTTTATCAAAAAAAATTATATAAGAAAGAAGAACAAAGACAGGATATAAAAGTAAAAGTTTTGTAAATAAGTTGTTATTTGCGGGATTCATCCGGTCGGCTGACAGTTTCGTTAAAGTTTCACCATTCTAATTTCAAGTTTTTCTGGTTTAATATTTCGGACTTAATATTTTCAGTTGAGTTCAAAGTTCTTAGTTGAAAAGGGTTATGTTCGTGTAGCATGCATTTCAGTTTGTTCATAGTTTATTATTTATCTGCCTCTTAACCATTATTAACCTGATCTTAGTTGAGGGCCTGTGGACGAGTGGTTATAGCACTTGTCATTGGGCTGGACGACCCGGGTTCGATCCCACTCACGGCATGCGAATTTTCGGGTCTGTCCACCCAGCAGTAAATGGGTACCTGACTAAAACTCGGGGAAGGTTCAAGGCAGCGGAAGCCCTAGACACGGTGATTCTTAACAAATCACCGCCGCTACGGCCATGGGCAGTGTGCGATGTCGGCAACTCGTGCGCGACCTTTACCTTTTTTAGTTGATGGCGGTAAGAAAGTTAATGAAGTCCGCGATACGAGATACTCACCCTGTTTCCTAAAATACATATTCCATAATGATAAGTTCAATAGTTTGAGATTTTACCAAGCATATACAAATTATTGACGCTCATTCGCGCGCATCGATCCTTTTAAAAATGTATTAATAAATATAACTCAAAATTTGATGTAGAGCAATTCTTTTCTCTATTAAATGTTTACGGTTTCTGTTCCCCCTCTAAATGATGAAGTTTACAACAGAAATAATGTGCCAATGTAACTCACCGTGTTCCCGAGAATATATTTTCCAAAATTCATAATTATCGATGCGTTAGTTTAGTAGTTCATTGTGTACAACGAAATATATTACTTAAATTTATATATATATATATATATATATATACTCTCGAGATGTGTTAACATTGAAACGTTGGTTTATTCGCGTAGACTGTTTGTAATATTTATATAATTTTATTTATAAAAGCTCTACTTTGTATTGATTTTAAGTTCATGTCATTAATATATATATATATATATATATATATATATATATATATATATATATATATAGAGAGAGAGAGAGAGAGAG
>OY744543.1:23068103-23073103 GCA_963556195.1 Sepiola atlantica
TCAACCGTGAACAATTTCATTTATCTTCATCCTATTCTTTTTGCATTTGGACATTTTCTGCACTTTCCTTTTGTATTTATATTAAATAATACTTTAACTTCTCAAATTTTGACTTTGGTAACTCTCTTACTAACTTATCTCACCGTATTCCTCTGATGATAAGAATTCCATTTTTTGAAAAGCCATGGTTATAGGAAGGAATAATGAATCTGTTGTTTTGAACAACTAAAGACGTAATGGATTTGTATTTTGACAATTTTTATTCTCGTCTTTTAATTGTCTATATAATTGCTTTATCTCGTATATCGAATATCAATTCTTTCATATCTTTATTTCCTTCTCTCTCTCTCTCTCTCTCTCATATATATATATATATAATATAAAAAACATTATTTTATATAGTTCAGGTCGATTCTTATCGAAATCAAATTTCAGAACAAAGTAAAGCTCAAATAGTTATTTCGAAATTTGTAATAAAGTTATAAATATATAAATTGACAGATCAAAGCTGTATCATCCTGTTATTTGATGTCAGTTTCGAAGCAAAGGACAGCTATCACATGTTTCTAAGAGATTTGAAAACATACTTGAAATAATCCAGGCAGTAGACAAAAAAACTGTCGTTGTCAAAGATATATGTCAAATGAAAACCGTATGTATGTGTATGTAATCGCTTTTGCTTTGAATTCAAATGAGTGTTTTACGTGTGTGTGTGTGTGTGTGTGTGTGTTAAGCATACAATCGTTCTTTGAACTTAGTCAACTTCGAAACACGATGACACGAGGCCAAAATCTGTATTTCCTATTAATGCTTTGCTATTAGTTGCTGTGACTTGTGTCTACAACCTACTGGGTTACATTAGTTGTTTATTTAATTAAATACAAGTCTGGAGATTGAAGATCGGTCAGATCCGTTGTATTTTTTTTGTCCTTCCTTTTTTAAACAGTAATGTTGGCAGATGGCTCGAATTCAAACAATTTTTTCAGCCCGTCTTCTATTGGTTCTAGGAAATAAATTCTGAAATGTCTGGCATTTGGATGTTTGGAATGTATTCGATTTGTTTTCCTTATTGTGTCAAGAACTGGAGCGCTGCCTGGATATTATTTTTCGTTATTTTTAAATAATTCAATGTGAAAAATCAAGAGCGAATCGGACGCGACAATTTTGTTTCGATATTTTTGGTAAAAGTCTAGAATATATAACACTCGATAACTCGTTAAAAAAACACATAATTTATATTACACGCATTAGAATGAAATTCTCTTCCCAACTCGCATAGGTTTAACGTTGATAACACATTTTAATTAATACTTTTTCTTCTTTAAAATCTGTGTTCTCGAGAATAGACATTTAATGGCTGCCAAGGACAGCAGGCATGGAGACCATTAAGAGTACTTTCGATTGTCGATAAGACAGATTCGAAATAAAAAGTATGAAATAAACAGTGTTATAAACGTTAAAACAATGCAAGTTAAAAAATTTCATTCTAATGCGCTTGATATAAATTATCTGTTGTTGTTTTCTTTAGTTTACAAGTTATCGAGTGTTAACTATTCTGCACGTTTACCGTATCTTCTTTATTCAATTCTAGGATAAAGTTAATATTCATACAAACAAATGCTTATACAGGTTGACCAAAAAGTAACATTACTTGACTAGGCGTTCCGAGCGCCTCTCAGTCATCACTTCGAGCCTGCTCCCTGTCTGCCAAGATAGAGGGGCATACCCCCAAACCTCTTTAATATTTTGATATATCACGAAAAGCTTTTTAAACTTGGATGTTGAAACAGATTATTTAAAACAGGACGGCAAGAAAGTAAATGTCTAAATTGGCTCTTTAACGTGTACCAAATTGTACTGTTTGTCAATTTTAATTGTAATATAAAGTTTGTTTTTCTAAATGGCTCTTTAACGTGTACCAAATTGTACTGTTTGTCAATTTTAATTGTAATAGAAAGTTTGTTTTTCTAAATGGCTCTTTAACGTGTACCAAATTGTACTGTTTGTCAATTTTAATTGTAATAGAAAGTTAGTTTTTTCTAAATGGCTCTTTCACGTGTACCAAATTGTACTGTTTGTCAATTTTAATTGTAATATAAAGTTTGTTTTTCTAAATGGCTCTTTAACGTGTACCAAATTGTACTGTTTGTCAATTTTAATTGTAATAGAAAGTTAGTTTTTTCTAAATGGCTCTTTCACGTGTACCAAATTGTACTGTTTGTCAATTTTAATTGTAATATAAAGTTTGTTTTTCTAAATGGCTCTTTAACGTGTACCAAATTGTACTGGTTGTCAATTTTAATTTTAATAGAAAGTTTTGTTTTCTAAATGGCTCTTTAACGTGTACCAAATTGTACAGTTTGTCAATTTTAATTGTAATAGAAAGTTTGTTTTTCTAAATGGCTCTTTAACGTGTACCAAATTGTACTGTTTGTCAATTTTAATTTTAATAGAAAGATTTTTTTTCTAAATGGCTCTTTAACGTGTACCAAATTGTACTGGTTGTCAATTTTAATTGTAATAGAAAGTTTTGTTTTCTTTTTAAATTGGCTCTTTAACGTGTACTAAATTGTACTGTTTGTCAATTTTAATTGTAATAGGAAGGTTTTTTTTCTAAATGGCTCTTTAACGTGTACCAAATTGTACTGGTTGTCAATTTTAATTGTAATAGGAAGGTTTTTTTTCTAAATGGCTCTTTAACGTGTACCAAATTGTACTGTTTGTCAATTTTAATTGTAATATAAAGTTTGTTTTTCTAAATGGCTCTTTAACGTGTACCAAATTGTACTGTTTGTCAATTTTAATTGTAATAGAAAGTTTGTTTTTCTAAATGGCTCTTTAACGTGTACCAAATTGTACTGTTTGTCAATTTTAATTGTAATAGAAAGTTAGTTTTTTCTAAATGGCTCTTTCACGTGTACCAAATTGTACTGTTTGTCAATTTTAATTGTAATATAAAGTTTGTTTTTCTAAATGGCTCTTTAACGTGTACCAAATTGTACTGTTTGTCAATTTTAATTGTAATAGAAAGTTAGTTTTTTCTAAATGGCTCTTTCACGTGTACCAAATTGTACTGTTTGTCAATTTTAATTGTAATATAAAGTTTGTTTTTCTAAATGGCTCTTTAACGTGTACCAAATTGTACTGGTTGTCAATTTTAATTTTAATAGAAAGTTTTGTTTTCTAAATGGCTCTTTAACGTGTACCAAATTGTACAGTTTGTCAATTTTAATTGTAATAGAAAGTTTGTTTTTCTAAATGGCTCTTTAACGTGTACCAAATTGTACTGTTTGTCAATTTTAATTTTAATAGAAAGATTTTTTTTCTAAATGGCTCTTTAACGTGTACCAAATTGTACTGGTTGTCAATTTTAATTGTAATAGAAAGTTTTGTTTTCTTTTTAAATTGGCTCTTTAACGTGTACTAAATTGTACTGTTTGTCAATTTTAATTGTAATAGGAAGGTTTTTTTTCTAAATGGCTCTTTAACGTGTACCAAATTGTACTGTTTGTCAATTTTAATTGTAATAGAAAGTTTGTTTTTCTAAATGGCTCTTTAACGTGTACCAAATTGTACAGTTTGTCAATTTTAATTGTAATAGAAAGTTTGTTTTTCTAAATGGCTCTTTAACGTGTACCAAATTGTACTGTTTGTCAATTTTAATTTTAATAGAAAGATTTTTTTTCTAAATGGCTCTTTAACGTGTACCAAATTGTACTGGTTGTCAATTTTAATTGTAATAGAAAGTTTTGTTTTCTTTTTAAATTGGCTCTTTAACGTGTACCAAATTGTACTGGTTGTCAATTTTAATTGTAATAGAAAGGTTTTTTTCTAAATGGCTCTTTAACGTGTACCAAATTGTACTGTTTGTCAATTTTAATTGTAATAGAAAGTTAGTTTTTTCTAAATGGCTCTTTCACGTGTACCAAATTGTACTGTTTGTCAATTTTAATTGTAATAGAAAGGTTTTTTTCTAAATGGCTCTTTAACGTGTACCAAATTGTACTGGTTGTCAATTTTAATTGTAATAGAAAGGTTTTTTTCTAAATGGCTCTTTAACGTGTACCAAATTGTACTGTTTGTCAATTTTAATTGTAATAGAAAGTTAGTTTTTTCTAAATGGCTCTTTCACGTGTACCAAATTGTACTGTTTGTCAATTTTAATTGTAATAGAAAGGTTTTTTTCTAAATGGCTCTTTAACGTGTACCAAATTGTACTGGTTGTCAATTTTAATTGTAATAGAAAGTTAGTTTTTTCTAAATGGCTCTTTCACGTGTACCAAATTGTACTGTTTGTCAATTTTAATTGTAATAGAAAGGTTTTTTTCTAAATGGCTCTTTAACGTGTACCAAATTGTACTGTTTGTCAATTTTAATTGTAATAGAAAGTTTGTTTTTCTAAATGGCTCTTTAACGTGTACCAAATTGTACTGTTTGTCAATTTTAATTGTAATAGAAAGTTTGTTTTTCTAAATGGCTTTTTAACGTGTACCAAATTGTACTGTTTGTCAATTTTAATTGTAATAGAAAGTTTTGTTTTTTTTCTAAATGGCTCTTTAACGTGTACCAAATTGTACTGTGTGTCAATTTTAATTGTAATAGAAAGTTTGTTTTTCTAAATGGCTTTTTAACGTGTACCAAATTGTACTGTTTGTCAATTTTAATTGTAATAGAAAGTTTTGTTTTTTTTCTAAATGGCTCTTTAACGTGTACCAAATTGTACTGTTTGTCAATTTTAATTGTAATAGAAAGTTTGTTTTTCTAAATGGCTCTTTAACGTGTACCAAATTGTACAGTTTGTCAATTTTAATTGTAATAGAAAGTTTGTTTTTCTAAATGGCTCTTTAACGTGTACCAAATTGTACTGTTTGTCAATTTTAATTTTAATAGAAAGATTTTTTTTCTAAATGGCTCTTTAACGTGTACCAAATTGTACTGGTTGTCAATTTTAATTGTAATAGAAAGTTTTGTTTTCTTTTTAAATTGGCTCTTTAACGTGT
>OY744543.1:23080603-23153103 GCA_963556195.1 Sepiola atlantica
CGTAGATAGATATGCTTTTAGAAAACAATTGGTTTTCGACGAATGATATAGAAAGGAATCGGCGATATAATGTGCCGAATATCATAGTGAAATATCTATATAAATAGCAAGTACTAACGAAGATAGATATGTTTTTAGAAAACAATTGGTTTTCGACGAATGATATAGAAAGGAATCGGCGATATAATGTGCCGAATATCATAGTGAAATATCTATATAAATAGCAAGTACTAACGTAGATAGATATGCTTTTAGAAAACAATTGGTTTTCGACGAATGATATAGAAAGGAATCGGCGATATAATGTGCCGAATATCATAGTGAAACAGCTATATAAATAGCAAGTACTAACGAAGATAGATATGTTTTTAGAAAACAATTTGTTTTCGACGAATGATATAGCAAGGAATCGGCGATATAATGTGGCGAATATCATAGTGAAATATCTATATAAATAGCAAGTACTAACGTAGATAGATATGCTTTTAGAAAACAATTGGTTTTCGACGAATGATATAGAAAGGAATCGGCGATATAATGTGCCGAATATCATTGTTAAATATCTATATAAATAGCAAGTACTAACGAAGATAGATATGTTTTTAGAAAACAATTGGTTTTCGACGAATGATATAGGAAGGGATCGGCGATATAATGTGGCGAATATCATAGTGAAACATCTATATAAATAGCAAGTACTAACGAAGATAGATATGTTTTTAGAAAACAATTGGTTTTCGACGAATGATATAGAAAGGAATCGGCGATATAATGTGCCGAATATCATTGTTAAATATCTATATAAATAGCAAGTACTAACGAAGATAGATATGTTTTTAGAAAACAATTGGTTTTCGACGAATGATATAGAAAGGAATCGGCGATATAATGTGCCGAATATCATAGTAAAACATCTATATAAATAGCAAGTACTAACGAAGATAGATATGTTTTTAGAAAACGATTGGTTTTCGACGAATGATATAGAAAGGAATCGGCGATATAATGTGCTGAATATCATAGTGAAACATCTATATAAATAGCAAGTACTATCGAAGATAGATATGTTTTTAGAAAACAATTGGTTTTCGACGAATGATATTAGAACGGAATCGGCGATATAATGTGCCGAATATCATAGTTAAATATCAATATAAATAGCAAGTACTATCGAAGATAGATATGTTTTTAGAAAACAATTGGTTTTCGACGAATGATATTAGAAAGGAATTGGCGATATAATGTGGCGAATATCATAGTGAAATATCTATATAAATAGCAAGTACTTACGAAGATAGATATGTTTTTAGAAAACAATTGGTTTTCGACGAATGATATAGAAAGGGATCGGCGATATAATGTGCCGAATATCATAGTTAAATATCTATATAAATAGAAAGTACTAACGAAGATAGATATGTTTTTAGAAAACAATTGGTTTTCGACGAATGATATAGAAAGGAATCGGCGATATAATGTGCCGAATATGACAGTGAAATATCTATATAAATAGCAAGTACTAACGAAGATAGATATGTTTTTAGAAAACAATTGGTTTTCGACGAATGATATAGAAAGGAATCGGCGATATATTGTGCCGAATATCACAGTGAAATATCTATATAAATAGCAAGTACTAACGAAGATAGATATGTTTTTAGAAAACAATTGGTTTTCGACGAATGATATAGAAAGTAATCGGCGATATAATGTGCCGAATATCATAGTTAAATATCTATATAAATAGCAAGTACTAACGAAGATAGATATGTTTTTAGAAAACAATTGGTTTTCGACGAATGATATAGAAAGGAATCGGCGATATAATGTGCCGAATATCATAGTGAAATATCTATATAAATAGCAAGTGCTAACGAAGATAGATATGTTTTTAGAAAACAATTGGTTTTCGACGAATGATATAGAAAGGAATCGGCGATATTATGTGCCGAATATCATTGTTTAATATCTATATAAATAGAAAGTACTAACGAAGATAGATATGTTTTTAGAAAACAATTGGTTTTCGACGAATGATATAGAAAGGAATCGGCGATTTAATGTGGCGAATATCATAGTGAAACATCTATATAAATAGCAAGTAATAACGAAGATAGATATGTTTTTAGAAAACAATTGGTTTTCGACGAATGATATAGAAAGGAATCGGCGATATAATGTGCCGAATATCACAGTGAAATATCTATATAAATAGCAAGTACTAACGAAGATAGATATGTTTTAAGAAAACAATTGGTTTTCGACGAATGATATAGAAAGGAATAGGCGATATAATGTGCCGAATATCATAGTTAAATATCTATATAAATAGCAAGTTCTAACGGAGATAGATATGTTTTTAGAAAACAATTGGTTTTCGACGAATGATATAGAAAGGTATCGGCGATATAATATGCCGAATATTATAGTGAAACATCTATATAAATAGCAAGTACTAACGAAGATAGATATGTTTTTAGAAAACAATTGGTTTTCGACGAATGATATAGAAAGTAATCGGCGATATAATGTGCCGAATATCATAGTTAAATATCTATATAAATAGAAAGTACTAACGAAGATAGATATGTTTTTAGAAAACAATTGGTTTTCAACGAATGATATAGAAAGGAACTGGCGATATAATGTGGCGAATATCATAGTGAAATATCTATATAAATAGCAAGTGCTAACGAAGATAGATATGTTTTTAGAAAACAATTGGTTTTCGACGAATGATATAGAAAGGAATCGGCGATATAATGTGCCGAATATCATAGTTAAATATCTATATAAATAGCAAGTTCTAACGGAGATAGATATGTTTTTAGAAAACAATTGGTTTTCGACGAATGATATAAAACGGCATCGGCGATATAATGTGCCGAATATCATAGTGAAATATCTAAATAAATAGCAAGTACTATCGAAGATAGATATGTTTTTAGAAAACAATTGGTTTTCGACGAATGATATAGAAAGGAATAGGCGATATAATATGCCGAATATCATAGTGAAACATCTATATAAATAGCAAGTACTAACGAAGATAGATATGTTTTTAGAAAACAATTGGTTTTCGACGAATGATATAGAAAGGAATCGGCGATATAATGTGCCGAATATCATAGTTAAATATCTATATAAATAGAAAGTACTAACGAAGATAGATATGTTTTTAGAAAACAATTGGTTTTCGACGAATGATATAGAAAGGAATCGGCGATATAATGTGCCGAATATCATAGTGAAACATCTATATAAATAGCAAGTACTAACGAAGATAGATATGTTTTTAGAAAACAATTGGTTTTCGACGAATGATATAGAAAGGAATCGGCGATATAATGTGCCAAATATCATAGTTAAATATCAATATAAATAGCAAGTACTATCGAAGATAGATATGTTTTTAGAAAACAATTGGTTGTCGACGAATGATATAGAAAGTAATCGGCGATATAATGTGGCGAATATCATAGTTAAATATCTATATAAATAGCAAGTACTAACGAAAATAGATATGTTTTTAGAAACAATTGGTTTTCGACGAATGATATAGGAAGTGATCGGCGATATATTGTGGTGAATATCATAGTGAAAAATCTATATAAATAGCAAGTAATAACGAAGATAGATATGTTTTTAGAAAACAATTGGTTTTCGACGAATGATATAGAAAGGAATCGGCGATATAATGTGCCGAATATCATAGTTAAATATCTATATAAATAGCAAGTACTAACGAAGATAGATATGTTTTTAGAAAACAATTGGTTTTCGACGAATGATATAGAAAGGAATCGGCGATATAATGTGCCGAATATCATTGTTTAATATCTATATAAATAGAAAGTACTAACGAAGATAGATATGTTTTTAGAAAACAATTGGTTTTCGACGAATGATATAGAAAGGAATCGGCGATTTAATGTGGCGAATATCATAGTGAAACATCTATATAAATAGCAAGTAATAACGAAGATAGATATGTTTTTAGAAAACAATTGGTTTTCGACGAATGATATAGAAAGGAATCGGCGATATAATGTGCCGAATATCACAGTGAAATATCTATATAAATAGCAAGTACTAACGAAGATAGATATGATTTAAGAAAACAATTGGTTTTCGACGAATGATATAGAAAGGAATAGGCGATATAATGTGCCGAATATCATAGTTAAATATCTATATAAATAGCAAGTTCTAACGGAGATAGATATGTTTTTAGAAAACAATTGGTTTTCGACGAATGATATAGAAAGGTATCGGCGATATAATATGCCGAATATTATAGTGAAACATCTATATAAATAGCAAGTACTAACGAAGATAGATATGTTTTTAGAAAACAATTGGTTTTCGACGAATGATATAGAAAGTAATCGGCGATATAATGTGCCGAATATCATAGTTAAATATCTATATAAATAGAAAGTACTAACGAAGATAGATATGTTTTTAGAAAACAATTGGTTTTCAACGAATGATATAGAAAGGAACTGGCGATATAATGTGGCGAATATCATAGTGAAATATCTATATAAATAGCAAGTGCTAACGAAGATAGATATGTTTTTAGAAAACAATTGGTTTTCGACGAATGATATAGAAAGGAATCGGCGATATAATGTGCCGAATATCATAGTTAAATATCTATATAAATAGCAAGTTCTAACGGAGATAGATATGTTTTTAGAAAACAATTGGTTTTCGACGAATGATATAAAACGGCATCGGCGATATAATGTGCCGAATATCATAGTGAAATATCTAAATAAATAGCAAGTACTATCGAAGATAGATATGTTTTTAGAAAACAATTGGTTTTCGACGAATGATATAGAAAGGAATAGGCGATATAATATGCCGAATATCATAGTGAAACATCTATATAAATAGCAAGTACTAACGAAGATAGATATGTTTTTAGAAAACAATTGGTTTTCGACGAATGATATAGAAAGGAATCGGCGATATAATGTGCCGAATATCATAGTTAAATATCTATATAAATAGAAAGTACTAACGAAGATAGATATGTTTTTAGAAAACAATTGGTTTTCGACGAATGATATAGAAAGGAATCGGCGATATAATGTGCCGAATATCATAGTGAAACATCTATATAAATAGCAAGTACTAACGAAGATAGATATGTTTTTAGAAAACAATTGGTTTTCGACGAATGATATAGAAAGGAATCGGCGATATAATGTGCCGAATATCATAGTTAAATATCAATATAAATAGCAAGTACTATCGAAGATAGATATGTTTTTAGAAAACAATTGGTTGTCGACGAATGATATAGAAAGTAATCGGCGATATAATGTGGCGAATATCATAGTTAAATATCTATATAAATAGCAAGTACTAACGAAAATAGATATGTTTTTAGAAACAATTGGTTTTCGACGAATGATATAGGAAGTGATCGGCGATATATTGTGGTGAATATCATAGTGAAAAATCTATATAAATAGCAAGTAATAACGAAGATAGATATGTTTTTAGAAAACAATTGGTTTTCGACGAATGATATAGAAAGGAATCGGCGATATAATGTGCCGAATATCATAGTTAAATATCTATATAAATAGCAAGTACTAACGAAGATAGATATGTTTTTAGAAAACAATTGGTTTTCGACGAATGATATAGAAAGGAATCGGCGATATAATGTGCCGAATATCATTGTTTAATATCTATATAAATAGAAAGTACTAACGAAGATAGATATGTTTTTAGAAAACAATTGGTTTTCGACGAATGATATAGAAAGGAATCGGCGATTTAATGTGGCGAATATCATAGTGAAACATCTATATAAATAGCAAGTAATAACGAAGATAGATATGTTTTTAGAAAACAATTGGTTTTCGACGAATGATATAGAAAGGAATCGGCGATATAATGTGCCGAATATCACAGTGAAATATCTATATAAATAGCAAGTACTAACGAAGATAGATATGTTTTAAGAAAACAATTGGTTTTCGACGAATGATATAGAAAGGAATAGGCGATATAATGTGCCGAATATCATAGTTAAATATCTATATAAATAGCAAGTTCTAACGGAGATAGATATGTTTTTAGAAAACAATTGGTTTTCGACGAATGATATAGAAAGGTATCGGCGATATAATATGCCGAATATTATAGTGAAACATCTATATAAATAGCAAGTACTAACGAAGATAGATATGTTTTTAGAAAACAATTGGTTTTCGACGAATGATATAGAAAGTAATCGGCGATATAATGTGCCGAATATCATAGTTAAATATCTATATAAATAGAAAGTACTAACGAAGATAGATATGTTTTTAGAAAACAATTGGTTTTCAATGAATGATATAGAAAGGAACTGGCGATATAATGTGGCGAATATCATAGTGAAATATCTATATAAATAGCAAGTGCTAACGAAGATAGATATGTTTTTAGAAAACAATTGGTTTTCGACGAATGATATAGAAAGGAATCGGCGATATAATGTGCCGAATATCATAGTTAAATATCTATATAAATAGCAAGTTCTAACGGAGATAGATATGTTTTTAGAAAACAATTGGTTTTCGACGAATGATATAAAACGGCATCGGCGATATAATGTGCCGAATATCATAGTGAAATATCTAAATAAATAGCAAGTACTATCGAAGATAGATATGTTTTTAGAAAACAATTGGTTTTCGACGAATGATATAGAAAGGAATAGGCGATATAATATGCCGAATATCATAGTGAAACATCTATATAAATAGCAAGTACTAACGAAGATAGATATGTTTTTAGAAAACAATTGGTTTTCGACGAATGATATAGAAAGGAATCGGCGATATAATGTGCCGAATATCATAGTTAAATATCTATATAAATAGAAAGTACTAACGAAGATAGATATGTTTTTAGAAAACAATTGGTTTTCGACGAATGATATAGAAAGGAATCGGCGATATAATGTGCCGAATATCATAGTGAAACATCTATATAAATAGCAAGTACTAACGAAGATAGATATGTTTTTAGAAAACAATTGGTTTTCGACGAATGATATAGAAAGGAATCGGCGATATAATGTGCCAAATATCATAGTTAAATATCAATATAAATAGCAAGTACTATCGAAGATAGATATGTTTTTAGAAAACAATTGGTTGTCGACGAATGATATAGAAAGTAATCGGCGATATAATGTGGCGAATATCATAGTTAAATATCTATATAAATAGCAAGTACTAACGAAAATAGATATGTTTTTAGAAACAATTGGTTTTCGACGAATGATATAGGAAGTGATCGGCGATATATTGTGGTGAATATCATAGTGAAAAATCTATATAAATAGCAAGTAATAACGAAGATAGATATGTTTTTAGAAAACAATTGGTTTTCGACGAATGATATAGAAAGGAATCGGCGATATAATGTGCCGAATATCATAGTTAAATATCTATATAAATAGCAAGTACTAACGAAGATAGATATGTTTTTAGAAAACAATTGGTTTTCGACGAATGATATAGAAAGGAATCGGCGATATAATGTGCCGAATATCATTGTTTAATATCTATATAAATAGAAAGTACTAACGAAGATAGATATGTTTTTAGAAAACAATTGGTTTTCGACGAATGATATAGAAAGGAATCGGCGATTTAATGTGGCGAATATCATAGTGAAACATCTATATAAATAGCAAGTAATAACGAAGATAGATATGTTTTTAGAAAACAATTGGTTTTCGACGAATGATATAGAAAGGAATCGGCGATATAATGTGCCGAATATCACAGTGAAATATCTATATAAATAGCAAGTACTAACGAAGATAGATATGTTTTAAGAAAACAATTGGTTTTCGACGAATGATATAGAAAGGAATAGGCGATATAATGTGCCGAATATCATAGTTAAATATCTATATAAATAGCAAGTTCTAACGGAGATAGATATGTTTTTAGAAAACAATTGGTTTTCGACGAATGATATAGAAAGGTATCGGCGATATAATATGCCGAATATTATAGTGAAACATCTATATAAATAGCAAGTACTAACGAAGATAGATATGTTTTTAGAAAACAATTGGTTTTCGACGAATGATATAGAAAGTAATCGGCGATATAATGTGCCGAATATCATAGTTAAATATCTATATAAATAGAAAGTACTAACGAAGATAGATATGTTTTAGAAAACAATTGGTTTTCAACGAATGATATAGAAAGGAACTGGCGATATAATGTGGCGAATATCATAGTGAAATATCTATATAAATAGCAAGTGCTAACGAAGATAGATATGTTTTTAGAAAACAATTGGTTTTCGACGAATGATATAGAAAGGAATCGGCGATATAATGTGCCGAATATCATAGTTAAATATCTATATAAATAGCAAGTTCTAACGGAGATAGATATGTTTTTAGAAAACAATTGGTTTTCGACGAATGATATAAAACGGCATCGGCGATATAATGTGCCGAATATCATAGTGAAATATCTAAATAAATAGCAAGTACTATCGAAGATAGATATGTTTTTAGAAAACAATTGGTTTTCGACGAATGATATAGAAAGGAATAGGCGATATAATATGCCGAATATCATAGTGAAACATCTATATAAATAGCAAGTACTAACGAAGATAGATATGTTTTTAGAAAACAATTGGTTTTCGACGAATGATATAGAAAGGAATCGGCGATATAATGTGCCGAATATCATAGTTAAATATCTATATAAATAGAAAGTACTAACGAAGATAGATATGTTTTTAGAAAACAATTGGTTTTCGACGAATGATATAGAAAGGAATCGGCGATATAATGTGCCGAATATCATAGTGAAACATCTATATAAATAGCAAGTACTAACGAAGATAGATATGTTTTTAGAAAACAATTGGTTTTCGACGAATGATATAGAAAGGAATCGGCGATATAATGTGCCAAATATCATAGTTAAATATCAATATAAATAGCAAGTACTATCGAAGATAGATATGTTTTTAGAAAACAATTGGTTGTCGACGAATGATATAGAAAGTAATCGGCGATATAATGTGGCGAATATCATAGTTAAATATCTATATAAATAGCAAGTACTAACGAAAATAGATATGTTTTTAGAAACAATTGGTTTTCGACGAATGATATAGAACGGAATCGGCGATATAATGTGCCGAATATCATAGTTAAATATCGATATAAATAGCAAGTACTATCGAAGATAGATATGTTTTTAGAAAACAATGTGTTTTCGACGAATGATATAGGAAGTGATCGGCGATATAATGTGGCGAATATCATAGTTAAACATCTATATAAATAGCAAGTACTAACGAAGATAGATATGTTTTTAGAAACAATTGGTTTTCGACGAATGATATAGGAAGGGATCGGCGATATAATGTGCCGAATATCATAGTTTAATATCCATATAAATAGCAAGTACTGACGAAGATAGATATGTTTTTAGAAAACAATTGGTTTTGCGACCAATGTATATATACATATATGTGTATATATATATGTGTATATATATGTATATATGTATATATATATGTGCATATATATATATGTGTGCATATACATATATGTGCATATATATATATATATGTGTGTGTATATATACATATATGTGCATATATATATATGTATGTATATATGCATAAATGTCCATATATATATATATGTATATATGCATATATATATACATATATGCATATATATATATGCATATATATATGAAAATATATATGCATATATGTGTCTATGTATATGTTTGTATATATACATATATATGTGTGTATCTATATGCATATGTATATATATGTTTGTGTATATATATTTACATATATATCCATATATATACGTATGTATATATAGATATGTGTGTATATATATATGTATATATATGTATATGTGTGTATATATATGTATATTTATATGTGTATATATAAGTAAGTTTACTAGGAGAGAACAAATAAGAGCGTAATATTTACTAATGCTTCTATTAAAGAAAATATCGTTACCTTCGGTTTCAAATCCTAACCAAAGGGACCTATAAAAGGCCTCTTTTCCGGACTCTCTAAACAAATGCTGAAGAGAGTCCAGTAAAGACACTTTTTATAGAATGTAAAACCGACGGTATCGATATTGTTTTGATCTTCAGTAATACATGCATTAATATATATATAATGTATATATATATATATATATATATAATGAAAACTTTATTTATTTAAAAATCATATTCCAAATTAAGTTGACACACAGTTATATCCAAGTTTTTTACAGCCATTTCCAGATGATTATTTTATTGAAAATAAACACGAGATTTCTGGAGCATTTTCATTTGTTACCAGAAATTGAAAACATTATAAAGGGTATCTTCAAACCAACACAAAAGAAAACTACAACTGTAGTTCCAATGTTAAATACCTCGGTAATATATGAGTATTTCTTCAAAATTTAGTGATTGAATAATTCTTTTTTGTCTTATGTTTAAGATATCTATATTATTAAGTCAAATATGGAGCCATTACTTTTGGCTATCAAATGAAATATGTTTTGTCTCATATTTGTGTCTAGTTTTATATTTTAGTTATTAAAAATGACATTTTCTACAGTTGGTAATTCTGTATTTTCTAAGCCTAATATTTTGTCGTAAATATTGATTCGAAAAGACTTTGATGTTATAGAAAAGTATAATCCAATAAAACTTGTTCTCTTGTCGGATTTTAGAATTTAGACCTAAATAGAATCACATTTGAAATATCGATATTTTTTTCTGCCTAACCATTTTGTCTTTTTTCCCCTTTTAGTATGTTTTACAATATCAAAATGTCTTTGGTCTCAGTTTGTTTGAAAATTCATTCAAGTTAAGAAGATTGTTACGATGGCGACAATTATTAATAACGGGGCAAATAATGTAAGGGAGATAAATCCTAGCAGCTTAAAATATGACTTATCTCCCTTACATTTTTTATCATAGTTCATCACAAACAAGGCAGGCCGCCACTGTAGATGTAAGGGGCTACTGAGAAAAAAGGGGGCGTCAACTTAAATTAGGAGCTGCGCAGCGAGATGTCTGTTTAGTTTTAAATTTCTGCATGTCAGTAACGTCAGGAAAGCAGGAAGCAGGGAAGGAGTTCCAGAGTCCAGCAGCACGAGGAAAGAAGCTTTTGGAGTAGAAAGCTCCACGGCATCTGGGGACGTCTACAGTGTATGGATGGGATTTGGCAGATTGTCGGGTTGGTCTAGTGAATTTACGTCGTGGGGGTACTAGAGCAGCAAGCTCATCAGAGCACAATCCATTGAAGTACTTGTAAAACAGGCACAAGGAAGCAACATTGCGGCGATGGGACAGGACCTATCAAGTTAGCAACTCTTTTTTTGACCTTGTCTAAGAGGGAGAGACTAGCGGATGATGCACCAGCCCAGATGTGGCAACAATACTCCATGCATGGGCGGATGGTGGTTTTGTAGAGATATAGGATAATGTCAGGTGTGAGAAGTTTACTGACACGGTATAGAGAGCCCACCTTTTTGCAGTAGCCCTGGCAATGTTTTCGATGTATTTATTCCAATTATTTGAGTCATTATTGAACATTTTCCACGTCCCTTCTTCTCTTCCCTTCTCTTTTCTATATTAATAACATTGCGTGACCACTACGTGTGTTTCTGTTTTCATCGCCTATAAGCGACTTTCACATAACTATGTTTATCATTTTACTTTGTGTGTCGCCTACTTTTTTAGCATCGTGTCTGAGACGTCGATATTTGAGTGTGCTTCACCATTTTGTCTTTTTTTTTTCAGAAAACATAGATTCATAGCATATTTTACTGGTATGAGAAATATTTTGTTTATTTCGACAAATTAAATTAACTGATCCTGACCAAATATAGTTTTAAATGTTCTAACAATTCCTGAAAGTTTAGCTGAGAAGATAATGTAAGTACGTGGGAGGGTGTGTTTAAAAGTATGACTTATTCCCTAAATAACCAAAGTCGATGTGAGTAAATGAAGTTTCAAGCGATCTTTGACCAAGAAAAATCGCATGTTCCAATTACGGACATATTGACTATGAACAGATGGAGTGGTAGAGAATTCTTAAAAATAGCGAAAAATCGCTGTCTAAACAGCGACTTTTAGTCTAACTTTTTAAACTAAATTTAGTGAAATTCTAAAAAGATCGCTGTCTAAACATCGACTTTTAGTCTAACTTTTTTAACTAAATTTAGTGCAATTCTCAAAAGATCGCTGTCTAAACAGCGACTTTTAGTCAAACTTTTTAAACTAAATTTAGTGCAATTCTCAAAAGATCGCTGTCTAAACAGCGACTTTTAGTCTAACTTTTTAAACTAAATTTAGTGCAATTCTAAAAAAAGTAACGTATGAGACTATTAGCGTTCATAATTACTGATATAATTTGTAGTAGTAGTAGTAGTAGTAGTAGTACATATTACACACACGGCATTCCACGGGCTCTTTATTCTATATTTAGTTCACTTCTGACCAATGTTTTTGTAGACTCTAAGTGTTTATTATTCTTTAGTTTCACCGGAGATGATGTACGTCTGTCGCAAAAACTTAAGATAGGACTGCATCATTTCTTTTGTTCGTTGATGTTAATAGTGTGATATAAAATAGCTGACACGTTCGATCTGTACATTTGAAACTCCCCTGAACACAAATAAATACTACTAATGCAGTAGTAGTAGTAGTAGTAGTAGTAGTAGTAGTTCTTTCTACGCCTGAATGGATCTTGCATTAAGCGGAACGGAACGCTAGTATGTCGCCATGTATACTTCACACCAAGGCTGGTACCCATTTATACAGCTGGCTGGAGTTTTTGCTTGCAACATCTGATGTTCACGAATGGTCACCCACCTAAGAATGACAAGGCTCAAATTATTGTTATCTGCGTGTGATGAGAACCGGTTTGTCAACGTGATTTTTGCCGTAATATATACCTCAGTGTATTGGTTTTATATATATATATATATATATATATATATATATATATATATATATACATATATATATATATACATATATATATATATATATATATATATATATATATATATACATAAAGAGAGAGAGAGAGAGTATATATATATAATATATTATATATGCTATATATATATAAAGAGAGAGAGTATATATAATATATTATATATGCTATAAATATATATATATATATATATATATATAAAGAGAGAGAGAGTATATATAATATATTATATATGCTATATATATATATATATATATATATATATATATAAAGAGAGAGAGAGTATATATAATATATTATATATGCTATAGAAAAAAAAGAAAAATGAGACGCGTGCGGCAGAGACGCTAGAATGAGAAAAGGGAGGATAAAGAAATAAAGAGAAGAAAAAGGAAAAGAAATAGAAATATTGAAGAAATATAGTAAAAAAAAAACAAAAAAAGAAAATTACTTTAACCGGGATTGCAGTAATTTAAGCAGTGGCGTGAAATATTGTATTGTTTCAGTGCAGTTTTTTCCAGATTGTTGTTTGCTCTGCGACTGAGGTTTAAATTAGATGTAAGAGAAGTATTATAGTGCTTTTGATGAATTTGCGACGTGGGAGAAAGTATTCCGTCTTTAGAAGTTAAGTTTGTAAAGTACAAAATTGTGGGTAAAACTGTTTTTGTGTATGACTAGTGCGTTAGTGAGATTGTTGTGTTTGAGGTCCTGTTTGTGTTCGTAAATGCAGTATTTTATATATCTGGTCGTTTCACTAATATAAAACATCGGACATGCGGAACATTTTATTTTGTAAATGCCGGTTAGGGAAGAAGTGGCTTAAGGAGGTGGTTGGGGAGGGGGTTTGATATTAAGTAAATCCTTAATTGTTTTAGAGGTTTTGAATCTTCTAAAAATGTGAGTTTTTTTTTTTTTATTTAGTGTTTTTTTTTACACGATTTTTGACTTCTGGAGCATCGCACTAATGGAAAATCCAGGATATATAGATCTGTATGATGGTCGTCAATGTCTCGACGTTTTTTAGGTCTTTTAAAAGTTGAATAAAGACATAGTTACTGGAATCTAACTTTCTATTGTTTATATATATATATATATATATATATATATATATATATATATATATATATATATATATATATAATAATTTAAATTAATCCTAGCTGAACTTTTCCATATTTGCTGTATCACATCTCCCTCTTCCTAATGATCCTATACTCTAACTGCTTGTATGATTCATTTTTCAAACAAATCATCCTGAGGAAGTCTTACAATAAAGACGAAACGTTGATGAATACATAAAAAATATTTTTTGGTTTTCCTGTTTCGTTTGTCCATATATATATATATATATATATATATATATATATATATATATATATAGAGAGAGAGAGAGAGAGAGAGAGAGAGAGAGAGAGAGAGAGGGGGGGAAGGAGAGAGAGGAGTATTAGAAGGGTATCACAATTTCTTGCATTGTGATAGCCTTCTAACACCCATCTATATACGTATTACACACAATGCTTCAAGCAAACTACCTCTCCTTATTATATATATATATATATATATATATATATATATATATATATATATGAATTGTGTGTATTTACGCAGCATTTTTTAATTTATGTAAACATTGTTAAAAATAACAGAATTCGTGGAACGTTTTCGACTGTGATACCATCCAGCGTTGCTGAATTTAAATCGTCAACAACTTCCTGGAACAATGCGAAAAACGGTCTATGCGCGTTTTCCGCCGTCTTTTTAAAATTATCTACCGTATCCAGCTTTTTTTGTTCATTTGCTTTCGACACCTGATGATGATTCGACAAAGAATCGAAAACGTTCGTGAAACCTGTGAACCATATGGAACAATTATAATTTGTTACTTTAATACAAAAAAGACGATCAGAAAAATTGAAAAAATAAAAAGGTATAATTAAACAAGCGAATTCTGTGATTTTTAACAATGTTTGCATATATATATATATATATATATATATATATATATATATATATATATATATATATGGGAAGAGAAGGATGAAGGTAATCCGACGTGATGGGAAAATGAAAAAGGAAAACCAAAAATGGATGTTTTTTATGTGTACATCAACGTTTCGTCTTTATTTATAAGACTTCATCAGGATGATAATATAGAGAAAAAATGTCATGCAAGTACGGATACATGTAGGGGTAGACATATTGGGAGGAAAAATAAAATGTCTACCCTACATGTATCTGTACTTGCATGACATTTTTTCTCTATATTATCATCCTGATGAAGTCTTATAAATAAAGACGAAACGTTGATGTACACATAAAAAACATCCATTTTTTGGTTTTCCTTTTTCATTTTCCCATATATATATATATATATATATATATATATATATTACTCACGATACTGTGATGAGTATATTTCATTTTCATTGTTGATCAAAAGAGGTGCAATAGTATAATGTATTGTATTAATTGACATTAATATAAACAGAAATGCGTCGTTTTACTTTATTTTATTCATGACTATTTCAGTGCTTACAGTAAGGATACACAGGGATGCGCATTCATTAACGGGAACGCGAAGTTTGCTTCGAAGGGGTTTATAAAACTAAAAACTCACTTCCTACTAGTATGTAGAAATTAGCGATAATGGAAAAAGCTTCTTATAAGCGAATGGTGCACTCTTTGGTAGTTGATAATGTTTCTCTGCGTCAAGAGATAGTCTAGTGGGTAAAAACTCGGGCTATCGAAAAAAACAATCTACTTTCAATCTCAACCTTAAGCACTTGTCCGTCTGGCCACACTTAGCAATTGTGATACAGTGAAACAGTACCTGTGGATGACTATATATAGTAACTGTCATTAGCGAGAAAGTAGAAAGGGACCTCAGTGGTGCAGGAAATTAGTAATTTACGTGGGGTATTTTTGTTTATCTTGAGTTCGGGGAGAGTTGGATTATTATATGTATTGTTGATGATTATATTAATGATTTCGTGTACTGGAACGGAAGTAAAAAGATTGTCGACGTCCAACGAAGCTGAAAGTGCATTATTTGGTTGTATGGAATGGAGTATATCGAGCCATTGTTTTAACTCTATAGCAAGTTGGTAGATATGGTGGGATTAATTTGTTGAGGGTTTTTGCCAGTTTGTGTAGTGGTGTAGGGATTTGAGATATAATGGGCCGAAGGGGATAGTTGTGTTTGTGTGTTTTTACGTTTCGATATATATAACCTGGTTTGTTAAGTTTTAAGGAACCGATACGTGCCTTATTCGCTGTAATTAGCTTATTAATGTGTGTTTTTAGCTGGTCAGTGAGCTTTTGTTGTATTTTTTTTTAATTTAGAAGTGTCCGATAAAATTTCGTCTAGTTTTTAATCATATTGTTCTGTGGGGATTATAACGAAGGTATTAGATTTGTCGGCGCGTTTAATAGTTATGTCGGGGTAATTTTTTAGTTTAATAGTTATGTCGGGGTAATTTTTTAGTTTAAAAGTTATGTCGGGGTAATTTTTTAGTTTAATAGTTATGTCGGGGTAATTTTTTAGTTTAATAGTTATGTCGGGGTAATTTTTTAGTTTAAAAGTTATGTCGGGGTAATTTTTTAGTTTAATAGTTATGTCGGGGTAATTTTTTAGTTTAATAGTTATGTCGGCGTAATTTTTTAGTTTAATAGTTATGTCGGGGTAATTTTTTAGTTTAATAGTTATGTCGGGGTAATTTTTTAGTTTAATAGTTATGTCGGGGTAATTTTTTAGTTTAATAGTTATGTCGGGGTAATTTTTTAGTTTAAAAGTTATGTCGGGGTAATTTTTTAGTTTAATAGTTATGTCGGGGTAATTTTTTAGTTTAATAGTTATGTCGGGGTAATTTTTTAGTTTAAAAGTTATGTCGGGGTAATTTTTTAGTTTAATAGTTATGTCGGGGTAATTTTTTAGTTTAATAGTTATGTCGGCGTAATTTTTTAGTTTAATAGTTATGTCGGGGTAATTTTTTAGTTTAATAGTTATGTCGGGGTAATTTTTTAGTTTAATAGTTATGTCGGGGTAATTTTTTAGTTTAATAGTTATGTCGGGGTAATTTTTTAGTTTAAAAGTTATGTCGGGGTAATTTTTTAGTTTAATAGTTATGTCGGGGTAATTTTTTAGTTTAATAGTTATGTCGGGGTAATTTTTTAGTTTAAAAGTTATGTCGGGGTAATTTTTTAGTTTAATAGTTATGTCGGGGTAATTTTTTAGTTTAATAGTTATGTCGGCGTAATTTTTTAGTTTAATAGTTATGTCGGGGTAATTTTTTAGTTTAATAGTTATGTCGGGGTAATTTTTTAGTTTAATAGTTATGTCGGGGTAATTTTTTAGTTTAATAGTTATGTCGGGGTAATTTTTCAGTTCGGTGGCGGCATTTTTTAGTTTACTAGTAAGTGTTGTTCTTTTTTAGATGCTTTAAGCTTTAAGGAGATCGTGGATGTCAGGATGTGTTTCAAGTATATTGTTTTCTGTTTGTTTTATGATATTTTGACATTATAGTTCGATTTCGACTTTTTGGGGGATTGTTTTAAATTTCATTTAGAAAGTGACAGTTTGGGTCGAGATTTAATAGATCCTTTTGATGTGGACTTAATTGGATTTCAGATAGATTAATGTAGTGTTCTTAGGCACCAGGAAGATACACATTTCCTTTGTATAGTCTATTAAGTTTCTTTAGAATAAGTTGTTTGTGTTCAAAGTAGTGCTGTGGAGTGAGGTGTGAGAGCCATTTCTGTAGTTGGTCGTATTGTTCAGCTGTAGTCTCAGATTGCAATCTGCATTTGATGGTTTGAATTTCTTTCGTAAGTTCTCCAATCTTCACTTTGTTATCAGGATACAAAAATACTCGGAATATTGACCTTTAATTCTTCGGAAAATTACTATCGATTTAGCGCCATAGTTTAAGATGACAACACATTCTTTTAATTATTAATTATTTTTGGAAGTCTGCTATATAAGTTTAAAGTGAACTCTTAGACAGTTTAACGTCCCTTTTAGTCAAGGTCTAAAAAAGAGTCTCTAATCTAATAGCTCTCACATTGTCTACAAGCTCCAGCCCCTGTCCCATCGCCGCAATGTTGCATCACTGTGATTGTTTTACAAGTACTTTAATGGAATTTGCTCCGACGAACTTGCTGTACTGGTACCCCTCTCGATGTAAATACACCCGACCAACCCGACAATTTTACTTCACTAAAACAATTAAAAAGTTATACTTGCTGAAATTTATTCATACCCGCTTTAAAAAATTTTAAAGTCTTATACAGGGTGTTTCAAAAGTCTTGGGAACATTACAAATGCGTATATCTCATGAACTATTCCAGGTAGAAAAATGAAACTGGTGCCATTTTAAAGCTTGCTTAATCAAGTTTTTGGTCATACTAATGATTTTCGTGTTATCTTTCCAGGTGCAGTAATGGCGTTCTCTAAACAAGACAAGACATTTTGCGTCCTCCAATTTGCAAAGACTGAATCGTGGACATGTGTTCAGCGTGCATTTCGCAGGAAATTTAAAAAAGAAGCCCCTGAAAGGAAATCCATTGTCAGATGGCATGCTAAATTTGTGAAAGATAGGTGTTTGTGCCCAAGTATGCGAACAGGTCGCCCTTCAACTTCAGAAGATGCAGTTGAGCAAGTTCGGACAGCCTTTCAGCGGAGCCCCCGTAAATAAGTGAGAAGAGCCAGCAGGGAACTTCAGCTTGCTCCAGCAACTGTCTGGCGTGTCTTAAGGAAACGACTGCAAATGGTACCTTACAAGCTCAAGTTGGTCCAAAAGTTGAAGGACACTGATAAGCCACTTCGCCGTGACTTTTGCATTGCAATGCAAGAGAAGTTGGAAGATAACGGCTTTGATGACCGGCTTGTTTTTAGCGATGAGGCGACCTTCCATCTGAATGGCAAAGTTAACAAGCATAACACTCGCATATGGGGTACTGAGAATCCTCATGAACTTCTTGAGCACGAGCGAGATTCACCAAAAGTGAACGTGTTTTGTGCAATTTCCAAGAAAGGTGTCTATGAACCGTTCTTCTTTGAAGAGGCAACTATCACTGGTGAATCCTATCTCAACATGCTGGAAGACTGGTTAATGGCTCAGTTGGAACAAGCAGAATCTAGTGACTTCATTTTTCAACAAGATGGTGCACCACCACACTGGAGTCTTAGAGTAAGGCAGTTTCTTAACACAAGGCTGCCTGGTAGATGGATTGGGAGATCTGGGCGAGGTGATGACGTTCTCATGCCCTGGCCTCCTAGGTCTCCAGATCTTACCCCGTGTGACTTTTTCCTTTGGGGCTTTGTCAAGCAACAAGTCTATGTGCCGCCCCTTCCAAGAGATATTGACGAACTAAAGGCTCGAGTAACGGCAGTTGTGGGAACCATTGACGTCAAGATGCTGGAACGCGTTTGGCAGGAAATGGACTATCGACTAGATGTCTGCCGTGTGACGAATGGTGCTCATATTGAGCAACTTTGAAGATTCCCCACAAAACTTGAAACTTTAACCTTTCCAACGGTACCAATTTCATTTTTCAACTCCTAATAGTTTTTGAGTTATTAAAAATCGTTATGTTCCCAAGACTTTTGAAACACCCTGTATTATAAAGTCTATTATATACGAACAAGATCGAAATGTGTTTGAGGGATTTTTGATATGAGTATATATATATATATATATATATATATATATATATATATATATATATATATATATATATATATATATATATATATATATATATATACGGTATTCAAAAATGTCCTTGTATCTTTAAAATTAAATACCCATGACCGATTTTGATGATAATATAGCTAGGATAGATGGAGAAAAAATAATTCGCATTTATTCATTTAGATACATATATAGCATATTCCATCAATTAGTTGAAAAAATGCTGGTTGTTTTGTTTTACGGCATATCAACACTCCTCGTGGTATTTAATGCCGAATCCGATCATTTTGTTGAAAGTGTTTATACTTCAAGTTCTTTTTATGTTCAAGTATTTAGTCATGGTGTTTAGTTGAGTGAAAGGGGGAAGGAGAGGGAGAGGGAGAATGGGTGAAGGAAGAAGGGGGGTGTTTTTGTTGTTTTGTTTTTGGATTTTGCAGAACATGATTGAGTTTTGCAAAGAGAAAAAACAATAAAACATCACTGTTTGGTGGATTTGGGGTCAGGAAGCCAATATCTTCAGACAGTCTGATCTGGTAGCACCAGGTAAGTTGAAAGAAACTAATACAAAGTATTTTATTTAACAACTATACAGTACAGTGTCTGGTGTGCCGAGGTTTCATCGTCCTGGATAAACACTATATATGTGGTAGAAACCGTTTTGTTATTGTCCGTTGGAATCATCAGCACATTTCAGCCATGAAAAACTCAGAGAAAAATGGAGAATAAACAGAGAGAATACAACACTTCACTGGTGTCCACTTTCAGTGTCCCTCTGTAAATAAATAATAACCCGCGTTTGCAAGATCCTGTATGAATCGTTTATTTAAGTGGGATGGTGAATATTTTTAATTTATTGAATCAAATTTTATTTTATTTAAGAGACGTTTTTTTATATAGTTTGTTTAGGTGCATTTGCTTAAAGGTTTGTCTTTTATGTTAATTAAAAATATAGACGCGTTGTTTTTTTCTGTTTTTCATGTCATCGGATATTCTGCGGTCTACAATGTAGTTTATGAAAACACATTAGTCTTACGTGCAGTAAAGTAACGAACCATATTCCATGTCTGTCAAGTTGCTACTTTCATTAGTGTGCTACATATGACTCTGGCTTGAATTGCCAGCCTTAATTGGTGCGCTTTTCACATAATTGTTAACCTTTATTGGAAAACATTTATAATTATTTTCATGTTGATTTAAAATATAGACTCCTTGTTTTCCTGTTGTGTTTTTTACTATATCGGATATTCTGCGTTCTACAATATGGTTTGCGAAAGCACTTGAGGCCTACATGTAATTAAGTAACGAACCATATTCCATATCTGTCAAGTTACAACATTCATTAGTGGGCTACATATGACTAGCCAGCCTTAATTGGTGCGCTTTTCACATAATTGTTAACCTTTATTGGAAAACATTTATACTTATTTTCATGTTGATTTAAAACACAGACGCCTTGTTTTTCTGTTGTGTTTTTTTTTACCATCTCGGATATTCTGCGTTCTACAATGTGGTTTGCGAAAGCACTTGAGGCCTGCATGTAGTTAAGTAACGAACCATATTCCATATCTGTCAAGTGACAACATTCATTAGTTTGCTACATATGACTGACTTGAATTGCCAGCCTTAATTGGTGCGCTTTTCACATAATTGTTCACCTTCAGTGGTAAACATTTATATAACGAGGCATAGGATTGACTTTATAATAGTTTACTACATTTGTTTTTCGTAACTATTGGCATGTGTATTTTTTGAGAATGACAATATATGCCAGAAATGCAGAAATAGATGAAAATACAAAAATAACACATTATTTTCAGAGTTAGGGGTCAATAGCTTCTCTTGACTATATACATTAAAAAATACAAAGAATTAAAATATTGGTAAACTATACAATATTTCGTTTATAGCTCTGTAATCTTCCCGTATGAGATAATGAAAACATCTCAAATACAAAGTTGGTTAACTTCGCTGATTTAGCCGTATAACAATGATATTATTGCGTATTTCTAAACAATATATCTGGTGGGATATCAACTCGTTCTAATCGATCCATAACAGGGAATAATCATTACACCAGTCTATAATGATGACATGATTGATTAGTGAGATCTCTCTCTCTCTCTCTCTCTTTCTGTGTGTGTGTGTGTGTATTGCATTACCCGTTCTTTCAGGGTACCCGGTAAGGTCCAACAAGAATGACAAAGAACAGAACGTATATGAAAAAACTTTGGTTTTCTTTATTTCCCATCACCAGATGGTTTACGCCGGCTACGCACACATATTAAACACTCTTTTGACATATTTTGTCTCATGAAAGTCTTTTTCTTGCTGGGGTCACAGACTTGGTTTCCGCTAGAAACTCATTCATATATACATCCGATTGGAAAGCAAGTTGCTCTGCATTGTCTATCCGAGCGTGAACTGAAGCAATTGTTCTACAAGCACTTTGGTGAAGTACAAGTCAGGGGATTCCTTCATTGTACCAACTTGCGTATCAGCCGCATTTTTAATCAGCGGACACAAAAGGCTAACAGCAAGACGGGCTTGGGTACCATAGCCAATAAAGCTTCATCGGTGCCATAAATATCGGTAAACTAGCATTCTTCCGGTACATCGATACTCCGATTACCAAGCGTTTCGGCTCTTCGCGTTTTTGAAACCGTCGTTGTTCAAGTTCCTTTTACACTGCGGAACCTTCTCCTTTTTAACAGTTATCAAGTAGCCTTTATTTATTTCTCGACGTCCCATCCACAATGGACTCGTCCACGGTTCATTTTTGCCACTCTTCATTATCTTACATCTCCACCCACACACTGGTTAGTAATTTGGAACGAATATCACGTTGAATAAAGTCTCGCTGTCTTCTGTCAGATTTGTTTCGAGTTAGTCTTTTCGAAGGTATGACAGAAGCTTTACTTACAGGACGGCATTCCCTCAGTGTGGCAGGATCATACTAAAGCCCGTACAAAGAGAACGCCCAGCAGCTAAATTATAAATAACAATTTCTTAACTTTAATGTTCTTGTAATGATTACGACAACTTGAGTGCTGCATGTATGACACAAGGTTAAGACCACAAAAGCTGTAATTTCGAAGCAAAGTGTAGATACAGATCCTGTGGTAGGGTGTATGGCATAATTGACAAGGGTTAACTACACTCAAAATGGAACGAGTAGCTGATTGGTTAGATTGGTCACGTGATAGCTTAGATTTGAAAGTGAGTCCGTTGTTGCAAGAATGTTAATGAGGCTAGACGTCATATGAGGTTCAGTAAATTAGTGACTTTTAAACCCTGTAGTGGTTGTCAAGCTTTAAGAAACTCCTACTTAATTAAATGGAGATTCAGAGATAATTATTGTTATGGTAATTTACCCACGCATGCATGAACTCTCCCAGCTATAAATAGCAGCAGCTACTGCTCTTAAGGGGAGTCAACATTCCAGCAGACAGCCCTGACAGTTGGACCGAACAGTCTCGCTGGTAACCCTCTCATTTGTATATTTTTTTGTAATTCCTCCCTTGTGTCTTTATTTCTACAACAATTAAAAACCTTATCATAAAGATATTCCGAAAGCTTATAAGTGTTTAATATTGTACATATTGGTTGAAGTGCCCATGTGATAGCTGACATTTAAAACTGAGTCAGTTGCCGAAAGAATGTTGGCGAAGTTAGACGTCATATATGGTCCAAGTATTAAAAAAAGAAAAGTTTTATTGACGAAAATTACGAATTAAAATTATTATAACTAAATCAATTAAAACAACTATTAATATATATCTATACATATGTCGTTTATAGAAGAGACCCACCTACGAATGAAAAAAAAAAAGTTTTATAAAAAAGAAAAATAGCCGCGCTAGTTTTGTGTAGTGCCTGTTTTAAGAAACTCTTACTTAAGGAAATGAAATTTCCATAGTTAAAATTAATAAAATGTATTTTAAGTTTAAATAATTGTCGACTTCTTCTTCATATGTGAACCAGTCTACCAAAAAGTCATTCAAAGGACATCTTCAACCCTGACCTACATTAGGACAAGCGGCGGAAGTTGAACTTGGCATGCCTTTCCACAGTACGTCACACATCTGACGCGTCTGCAATGAACGGATGAGAGACACTGAACACCGCGTGACGTGGAAGTAAAGAAAACCCATAAATATAGATAAAAATATACATTTGCAAATCGATTGCAATTCGTGTCAAAAACAAGAATAATATGATCACGCTTTCAACATTTGCACATATATATATATATATATATATATATAAATAGTAATAAATATTTGTTATTGTTTATTATCTATGTACGTATACGTTTCGTCCTTAAACCCGGACTCATCAGCATAGAGATATGACTATTCACTACCGGCCATGCGATTCGAAACCCCGGATTACGAGTATTTTACAACTCAAATACGACGCCTTAACTACACGGCCAATTTTAAATAGCGAATAAACGGTGATAATTTAACACGTTATCGGCGGCTTGAATGTCTAGAGCGTTCTACTTTTTTTAGGAAGGAACGATGCATTTAAAGCTAGTGACGTCATGCTGTGTTAATACTACACTTACAGTGCTCTACTTTTTCGAGGAGCGACAAATAATAATAAATATTTGTTATTGTTTATTATCTATGTACGTATACGTTTCGTCCTTAAACCGGGACTCATCAGCATAGAGATATGACTATTCACTACCGGTCATGCGATTAGCCAAGCATTATTAAATAACACGGAGTGTTTTTGCTTGATAAGACTTTTTCTTATTTTTTCAATTTTCCGAATGGTCCATTTAGTGTTTCGGTAAAATTGATGTATATAAGTTCCATGGGTTTCTTGTTCCATTTTCTTTCTTTTTTGCGAGTACTTTCGATTTGATTCGTCAAATCATCTTCAGGCGGTGTTAATTTTGGTTTCTTAAATAGTATGTCTTTACTGTTGAATTTTTTTTATTATTATAACGGCCAGTAATTTACAACTTAAAAGGAGCGTCTATAATATTGAGATGTTACATGAGAGCGTGATTACGTTCTAAAGTTATGGGTTACAGTTGTACACCATCTAAATATTTTTACAATCTTCATGACTCTCCTCCCGCTTCGCTTGACATATAACCTTTGTGTGTGTGTGTGGGGGGGAGTTTACTTAATAGATACTTTCGCGGCCTATGAGGTCGTCTATACTGACCTCAAATTATATCCGATATATCCGGTCGAATTTGAATGTGGGGAAAATCCAGCTCCCCAAAAAGGGGCACTCTGGATTTGGGACAAAAATAAAAATTGCCTCAATCTAGAAGGAATTCCCCTTTCACTGACTGAGGACAGAAAAGATGAAGTGTATTATCAAAACAGATATTTCACTTTACTCCTAGCCAAAAAGGCGAAAGAGATCATTTACGTATTAATTCTAGCGGGAAATATATTAACACGTAATTTCTCCCTCTGCTCCGTTATGCATAAAAAAAAATAGCAACGTGTGTTCAATTAATCGTTTATAATGAATCATTTGGACCTTTTATCGAAGAGCCCGCCACAAATGCAAAAATAGGTTTTGCAAAAATTAGCCCCGCTTATAATGCATAGTGCGCGCACGCGACCTTGAGTTACTTTTATGAGTCCTGTCTAGACATGAGTCGGGTTAGGGTATGGGTTAGGATTCAGGTTTCCACCTTGAGATCGATTAAACTCTCATTTCTTGCCGTACAAAATGCAGAAAAAACGCCACTGTGGAATGCATCGCGGAACGGTGGGCAACTATTTGTGTTAGTTTATGTGAAAGCAGAAATATCAAGGAAACGATCTTTATGTGCAAATACTCAATGATATAAATTGATTCCATCATTGGGTATGTAATAAAACGTTTCCTATTACAACCCGCATTGTGTCTGTGTTTTGTTTTTTGGGGGTAGGGGGGGGGGCTATTCTACAGAAGAGCAATTCATTTACTACAGGAGTTGTGCTTCGGCTTTTAATAACCCGAAAATACTTGATTTGCGACAAAAGACGGTTTACATTATTAACATGTTTCTGACTATTAACCTCATTACGGTTGCTATATTCACGACATTTCGGCCTTCGTACTCTCCGGGCTTCGTTAGGTGCCTTTTTTTGTTCTAGTTGGTAGTAACCTCCCGAGAATTTCGAATTTAACACTTTATCTAGTCCCCTGATGTAAGTTTTTATTATTCCACATTTAGTTCTAAATTCCTATTTTTTTTTAAAATGTTTTTATGGAAATCGCTTCAAACAAAGCATGAAGCCACTTGATGTAAAGACCTGAAAAAATATACTACTTTTAGGTGAAAAAACTAGCCAACGATAAATGTAATATGGATGGATTCCGACCCAGAAAACAGCAATTCTTCCCCCTTTGTCAGAATCATCGCTCATGGAATGTTAGGACTAAAGGACAAAATAAGGAAAGCGAGAGTTACGAGGCTGCCGAAAGTAAATCCAAGTTAGTCACTTTCTACTCTCCTAATATCCCAATCAAGAGTTCCCCTTTTAGGGGGGGGGCTGGATTTTCTCCACATTAAAAACCGACCTTGTATCTAACTCTCCCCTAGTAAACAGGGACAAAACGGAAGTACATCGGCCAAAACGTCAATTATTAAAGACGTTTTTACACTGTTTATTTTGAGGATTTTTAAATATCGTTTCAGTTTTGGTAAAGGTGCAATATAGTTAACAGCCGAGAAATAAATAAAAAAATATTGAAAATACAATAAAAACAAAAAAGGTTTACTCTACTACTAACATTAAGTCCGGGTGTCTTGCGACTCGGATTTATGGTTAGTGGTAGTGTAAGTCTTTTTTATTTTTTATTTTTATTTTCGTTCAAAGCTAGTATCTCCCAAAAAAAATTGTGCGATTCGTTTAAAAACTTTAATTCGGTAATATTTGCTAAATATGTAATATGTACTATAATTTATTTAAATATTTAGCAAATATTACCGAATTAAAGTTTTTAAACGAATCGCACAATTTTTTTTGGGAGATACTAGCTTTGAACGAAAATAAAAATAAAAAATTAAAAATTAAAAATTAAAAAGTAAAAATCAAAATGGCTGATTAACTTGATAGTACACACGTGAGTGTCTGCTCTGTAATTTTCGTTTGTTCTTTTGTTTATTTTCACCTTAAAATGAAACTGATGTATGATGTGGGTGTTTTTTCAAGACACTCTAATCTAAGAACTCTTATTATTTGTGAACTTTTTCTGATGATTTTGTAGTGTTGCAGAGACGATATTGACATACAAATGTTGTTTGGCACAAAACAAATGAAACGGACCGTTAAATATATCTCACAGAAATTTGGAATTTTTGGAAATGTGAAAAAAATAAAAACAAAAATAAAAGTAATAAAACTAACCATGGTTATTGGAATATAATAAATATCTGTTCTATATTTTGCTCTGTTATCAATAATTGACAAACATTGAGCTGAATCTTTCTAAGGAGACTACAAACTAAAAGGATCTGATGATATATGAGTATACATATATTGTCTTCAATAATTAATTATATATATATATATATATATATATATATATATATAATATTTGTTATTGTTTATTATCTATGTGTGTATTTATATATATATATAATATTTGTTATCGTTTAACATCTATGTGTGTATATATATAATATTCGTTATCGTTTATTATCTATGTATATATATAATATTTGTTATTGTTTATTTTCTATGTGTATATATATATAATATTTGTTATTGTTTATTATCTATGTGTATATATATAATATTTGTTATTGTTTATTATCTATGTGTATATATATATAATATTTGTTATCGTTTATTATCTATGTATATATATATAATATTTGTTATTGTTTATTTTCTATGTGTATATATATATAATATTTGTTATTGTTTATTATCTATGTGTATATATATAATATTTGTTATTGTTTATTATCTATGTGTATATATATATATATATAATATTTGTTATTGTTTATTATCTATGTATATATATATATAATATTTGTTATTGTTTATTATCTATGTGTATATATATATATATATATATATATATATAATATTTGTTATTGTTTATTATCTATGTATATATATATATATATATATATATATATATATATATATATATATATATATATATATATATATATTCAGTAAATAAATGATGGAAATAAAAGTTGTACAAATATAGTTTTTAATAAAACATCAGAAGTTTAAAAGGAAGAGGAGGTCTAATTATCCTTAATCTACGGATTTTCAAAGATCAATTCTTTTCATCAGAGGATAAAAATCGGTAATGTAAATATTACCAGTTACATTAAACTTTGAAAATTAATACATATATACAAAACTCAAAAGAAGATCCTAAAATTAGTCAATGCCAACAAAAATGCTGTTACGATAAAGAAATTTGGAAAAGCAATACTCACGGTACTTACAAGTTCAGATGTTGTCCATAAAAAGCTGAGTATTCCATAGCAATCAGATAAGTTTACTTACTTTTGAACTTCTGATGTTTTAATAAATATTGTATTTGTACAACTTTTATTTTCATCATTCATTTTCTGAAATTATTGCTCTATTCAATATGTTGAGCTTTTTATTATCACGATAGATTATTATTTAAGGATATACTCTTATAAAATAACATCTGAATAAAAAAAAGATATAAGAAAGAAAACACTGGAAACTTTAAAAGGAAGGAAAAACGTATACATCTGTATAGAAAGAAAACTGTTATTATTAAAATAGATTGAAGGCGAGGGGTTGTCTGACTTGCTATTTGCTTTCTCAACTCCTCTTAATACTTGAAATGGATCCTCAGGCAGATTTTTTTTATTCGTTAGGACGGATTATATATATATATATATATATATATATATATATATATATATATATATATATAGGGAGAGAGAGAGCGAAAGAGAGACAGAGAGAGTGAGAATTAAATATGTATATGTTTCGTCTTCTAAGACTCAACAGTGTGGCTAGAACACCGCATGGATCGAACTTTTGACCTTGAGACTGATAGCCCAACCTCTATATCCATGCGCCTAACCGACCAGACGTAAATGAGTAGTATAAATACTGCATTTATCAGTACTGTTTAATTGTCACTAATAGGGTTCAACGCATTGCTCTTTATTATAGAAGTGGAGGATTCTGTTAGTATTCTGATCTTCTCAAAATAGCTTCATTAGTTTTCAACAAAATTTGCGAGGTCATCAAAGCAAACAACTAAGATTTTTCAGAAAAATTCTAATTTGTCCTCCCTACCGAGGGGAATAACACCAAACGTTAAAATAATTGACATGAAACAAGTACCGCAAATCTCAAGAAAACTCACTAAGATACATGTGTAGCAGTCACATAGTTTGACGAACTATTTTCTTTTGTTGTAAATAGGCAGGCTTACAACTGAGTGATTGGTTTACCGCCCAATCATACGTCTTGGCGTAAGAATACAGGAACTTGTTGGACTATTTCTTACAGCGCCAACGCAAGTTGTTTTCCCCGCTTTAATCAGTTGGAGTTTTGTGATTGTACTAAGCAGATGTTCTGTCGTTTGCTTTCCCAACTCACCAGTGACATGATAAAATCTACAAAGATTCGTGGCGCCCTTTTGTAAAGATTAACTATTAGCTGTTTTTCATTCCTTTTGAGTGCAACCCCAAAAATGAAAAGTATTTTTTTTTAAACATAGTTCACCCAAACAAGGCAGGCTGTCACTGTAGACATAAGGAGCTACTAAGAATTAGGGTAAAAGTATTGGAGCGGGGCCATCCTAAGTTGTGAGCTGTGCAGCGATATTTTTGTTTACATTAGTTTTAAATTTCTGCATGTTAGTACAGTTGGGGAAAAGGGAGCATGAAGAGAGTTCCAGAGGCTGGCAGCTCGAAAAAAAGAAACTATTGGAGTAGAAGGCTCTCCGGCAGCTGGGTGCATCCACAGTAAATGGATAGGACTTAGCTGAAGGTCGGGTTGTTCTAGTGTATTTGAGTCGAGGGGGTACTAGAGCAGCAAGCTCATCGCAGCACAATCCATTGAAGTACTTGTAAAACAGGCACAAGGATGCAACATTGCTACGATGGGACAGGGGCTGGAGCTTAGTGGATAGTGAGGGACCTATTTAATTTGCGACATTTTTAGATCTTGTCTAAGAGGGAGAGCCTAGTGGATAATGCACCAGCCCAGACGTGGCAACGATACTCCATGCATGGGCGGATGATGGCTTTGTAGAGATATAGGATACTGTCAGGTGTGAGAAGTTTACTGGCACGGTAGAGGGGTCCCACCTTCAAAATTAACCTTCAATGTCGTCCGTTGTCTTCTACTTTATTCATCTTTACTATGGAGACAAATGGATCTTCTGTCACAGACAACTTTAATTATGAAGGAGAAAGGATACTCTTTTCATCAACGTTATTAAACATTCATTAGTTTTTCTCTTAATTCCAACAAAGGTTGTCAATAATGGCTGTTTACATTATTCAAGTATTAATGATCTCAAAGGGAGACAACTTATGCTTTAATAATTATTTTTTTTAAATAAGATTATTATTTACAGATCCACAAACGGACATCATAGCTGCATAGTTAAATAAACATATAAAAATCGATGCAATTTAAACAAAAATTAATCGTTTTTTTTTAAATACTCTTAATTATAATTTTGTAAAGTCTGTGGCCATTAGTAAAGAAAATAAACATGAATTAGAGATTAGGAAATCATGTTCCATAGAGGTTGGTCCATCCCCCCTCCCCCAAAAAAACAACAACAAAACACTCAATAATTTACTTGTTCATCCCTGCTCCTAAAGCGGTATTGATACAGTACCTGGGTATGTCAATTTTCACCTTTACCTAGCTTTTCCCACTTTGTACCAAGTACGAAGAAAAATATTTCTGAAATTTCGTGGAAAAAGTAAGCTACATAGTATTTTCATGAGAGATTACGTAACTACGATGAATGTATTTACGTATAGTTATTACTGGAAAAAAAACATTAGAAATTAAATTTCTAAGCAAAAATAATTCGCATTGAACTAATGTTGAATATCTTTTATGCCCACTTTTTTGTAGATTATCAAAAAGAAAAAGGTCAATTACTTCAAAAAAATACTCCTGTAATGTTTGTTTTTTTAATTTTTCGAACTATATTTGGTACAAATTAACTTAAGTCTATGCCTGACTTGTCCACCAAGTTTCAGTCATGAATGCCCAACAGTTTTATTTTTATTGTTCTTCAATGATATGCGAGGATGTTTTGGTAATCGTCTCATCAGTATGGTGTGTGATCCTGAATGGGGTTCACATTCACCGTATCTTAACACCCAGATTTATATATGTTATTTTATATGTTATTTTAATTTCTTTAGATTTATAAAACATGTACCCAGTTAAAGATCATTTAGACTTGCGTCAGGTTTGATCTCGGATATTTCTATCAAAAAATCTCCTGCATTAGTAATGTGTACTCTGCGTATTCTTTTTGTTTGAATTTGCGTACGAACAGATAAACTCGTTAAGGCATTTTATGTTCGTACGACGATATAACCGTTTAAACACATTTTTTTTTAAATGAGATCATCCGATATTGATTGGTGATTAATCTGACGTCGCTAAAGTAAAAACAAATCTGACTTTACCCATTTTAAAATGAATTGTTCTAAAATCAAATTATATTGTCCCATCGACTAAAATATATTTCAAAAAGTGACATTCGTTTCATTGATTTGAAGAATATTTAGCTGACAATTATTTTTACGGTAGGAAGACAGAATAGTTATTGTTTGAGAAAGAATTAAATTGCAACAATTTTAAATAAATAAATAAATAAAGCAGGCATTCGTATTATTTAATTTGAGAATATTTAGTCGACGATGACCAGTATTTTTACGGAAGAAGAAAGAGTCATCTTTTTTAATGGTATTGATCATGACAGATATTTATTACTTCAAAAGAAATATTATAAATATTAATTCATACAGATTGATGGAGAAAACATCGTGGAATTTCCAGGGGGTCCAGCAAGTAACCTTTTAATAGTATATAGATTTTAATAGTATATAGATTTTAATAGCATATAAATTTTAATAGCATATAGATTTTAATAGTATATAGATTTTAATAGTATATAGATTTTAATAGCATATAAATTTTAATAGCATATAAATTTTAATAGCATATAAATTTTAATAGTATATAGATTTTAATAGTATATAAATTTTAATAGTATATAAATTTTAATAGTATATAGATTTTAATAGCATATAAATTTTAATAGTATATAGATTTTAATAGCATATAAATTTAAATAGTATGTAGATTTTAATAGTATGTAGATTTTAATAGCATAAAAATTTTAATAGTATATAGATTTTAATAGTATATGAATTTTAATAGTATATAAATTTTAATAGTATATAGATTTTAATAGTATATAGATTTTAATAGCATATAAATTGTAATAGTATATAAATTTTAATAGCATATAGATTTTAATAGTATATAAATTTTAATAGTATATAGATTTTAATAGCATATAGATTTTAATAGCATAAAAATTTTAATAGTATATAGATTTTAATAGTATATAAATTTTAATAGTATATAGATTTTAATAGTATATATATTTTAATAGTATATAGATTTTAATAGTATATAGATTTTAATAGCATATAAATTTAAATAGTATGTAGATTTTAATAGTATATAAATTTTAATAGTATATAGATTTTAATAGTATATAGATTTTAATAGTATATAGATTTTAATAGTATATAAATTTTAATGGTATATAGATTTTAATAGTATATAGATTCTCAAATTGTCCCCGCTTAATAATAATTTTTTTTTTAAATAGTAAACTAGTCATTCTTTACAGCTATTGTAAACGAATTATTCTAAGCAATATTGTAAATAAGTCATTGGAAATGACTAGTGTAAAAGTTTCATTCAATACGGCCATTGAAAACGATTAATAGGAGACGATTATTGAAATTGATTACTTCTAGATTACTACCGTTCTTATTTGTCTCCCCACGAGGGCAGAGTTATACACAAGGTCGGTTTTTAATGAGAATGGTGATGAATATTATGAGACGCTTTTTCATAAAGTATTTATTGATATTCGATTTGAAGATGATATTGATGTAGCCCTCAGTGAAGCAATCTCGTGACAATGAGTTCCACCTTGTAAATAATTCATTCTTGGGGATATTGATAACAATTCATTGTGTCGGCTATTTTAAACGATCTATTATAGACGATAATTATAAAACATTAGTTAATCTCTCAATATAGGATACGGTCAGTGTGTTCAAACCCCGTCCAAAAACTGTACCCCATGTTTATATTATATTAGAAGAATACTCATCACAAAAGAGTTTTGCACCACTTTTATGCCCCCTTATCAAGATTAAAATCAAGATACAATGACATTAAACCTTATGTTACATGATTTTGATTCGAGAAATTGTCTAAAATGTAAACTTAAGGAGTCATAAGAAGAAATTAAAATTCAGGAAATATTGCATAACTGGTGTTAATTTTAATGCAAAACTGAAATATTTTAATTTTTATATAGGAGGTTGTGTTCATATTATGCCCCCCTAAACACCCTCCTAAAATACTCTAAAGAAACTGAAATATGGCGAAATATTAATAAATTATGTTAAAATTTCACAAAAATCTTCTAGCTTATGCCTCGTAGCGAGCGCTGTCAGTTTTATGTAAACAACTTATTTTAGCAATTTATCTGTTTTTTATATTAAATATCTTTAATCAATTACTGTTCATATCGACGACACTATTGCATATATATAGTAAAAATAGAACAATAAAATTAAAAATTAATAACACTAAAACATAAACTGTTTGAAAAATAGCTATGCAAATTAGGCATGCAAAAAACTCGAACTTGAATCGTTTATTTGTACTATATATGCAATATTTAAAAATATTATGTTGTATTATTGATTTAAATAACAGTAACCCGTTTTGATGGTAATATAGAGGGGATAAATGAAAAAAACAACTATCGAATCTATTCACTTAGAAGTATCTTACAATTCAGTATTCTGCAAGATTTCTGAAGTTATGATTGTAATGCACAACATCTTCAATGCATTGATCACGTGATTACAAGTAAAAATAACGATCTATAAGAAACAATTTACAAATAGCGATTATATTGATGAGCAACAATTCCGGATCTAAAAGTGTTGCTGGTCAAGCTACGATACGCAACAGAACCTTAAGGGGGGGGGGCTATCATTCTCCAAACAAATTAATAAGAAGAAGAACTGTTTACAACGTGACCCCAAAGAATGCGACCAATAGAATAGGTAATACAATTCACATTCCTTCCCGCAATCCAGCCACATTTGATACAAATACACTTTAGTCTATGCTTGACTTGTCCACCGAGTTTCAATCATCAATGTCCAACAGTCTTTGTCCCCCCCCCCCTTTTAATACTAAGACCACATGGATATGACGTACAGAATTGTCAATAACTCTGACACACTGCCCTTTTTGATACTGCACTGTTCTTGGCTTCGATGGCCTTCTGCAGTTCAGGAATAGTTTCAGTATTCTTTTTATAGACATTATCTCTGCGATAACACAACAGATATAAATCTGGGTGTTAAGATACGGTGAATGTGAACCCCATTCAGGATCACACATCCTACCGATGAGACGATTACCAAAACATCCCCGCATATCATTGAAGAACAATGAAAATAAAACTGTTGGGCATTCATGACTGAAACTTGGTGGACAAGTCAGGCATAGACTTAAGTTAATTTGTACCAAATATGGTTGGATTACAGAAGGGATTACGAATTATTTTTAACGATTCCATTGATGGCATTTCAGGAGTTATGCTGTATTGTAGGATATAAGATAAAATGATCTCTAGAGTGAGAAGCGCTTGGTATATCCTATTTAGCTCACCGGTCGTAGAACAAAAGATATACACTTCTTTAGAAGCGCATGCAGACATGCACTATAAGTAGCATGAACATCGGTAGTACCTTCAAATTTGACCAGAACAACAGCATCTGGCGAAACATCTCACGAGAACTAGACCTATTAATAACAAATTTTCGAAAGCGGCCGAAATGGGTTAGAGTTAGGGAAATAAGTTTGAAAATAAACTGATCGAAGATCAAATGCATAATTTCTAGATAAACATCAACAGAATTCTGAAACTAACGAAAGATAAAAACAAAAACAACTTTATCTCAGGTGAAAGCATTACACTACTTGGAACATATGGTTTCTTTCTGTGATCAGCTAGGTTTAAGGCACCCCAGAATGAGCAACAACCCAAAGGACATTTCATATTAAAACCGATTTCTTGTTTTACTTTGGACTTCTGGTTTTATCGCTTATTAAAAATTAAGATTTTTATACCGAAAAATCTAATTAAATAAAATCCACTATTTTTTTTTTTTAAATATTAAAAAAAATATGTTTTTGTAAAAAATTTTATTTAGTGATGATAAATTAATATTTTGTTTAATATTTTTTTAAAACATTAAATTTTTAAACTAAAAATGTGCATATAACAAAACGTGTCTATAAATTAAACCATTCATATTTTTAGACTATTAGTAATTCTTTTGTAAATGAAAGACATTTTTTTTTTATCTGTGGAGGCAAAGATACAAATGTGCGTATACGCCATATTGTTTTGTTCATAAAAAAAACGGAAGTAAAACAAAAAGTAAAATAAAACCGGAAGTAAAACAAAAACGGTTCTACAATAAAGTGTGTATTTTTGTTGTTGGCCAAAACTTGGGTTCCTCACATTCATTTGATCCGGGATTTTTTGGGTTTTTTTTTACAAATAACACTGCATATGTCTTGGATGGGCAGTTACAACAAAAAAAAATAGGCTAATTCTCATTTAAAATCGCATATCGTATCGGATGAAAGTGTTAATAGATACTTTTCGGGGGAATACAGATTTATTTCATTTTTGTCTCTCTTTTTTTTCTTTCTTATTTGCTGTAGTAAAACTGAAAGTAAACAAGTCTCCAGTCCCGGTCAAAGTCCGAACGATACAGCTAGAAAGCAAATAAATTACTTATTTGTTGTTATATATGTTTTCTCTTTTTATCTCCTTCTTTGGAATAAACGGAAAACAACTAAAACCGTCAGTTTTGCTTCTTCAATGTGTAGTTAATGATAACAATATGAAATAACGCATGAAAAAAGTGTCTATCTGCCCTAGTACGAGAGGCATGATTCTTTGTGTATAAACGTATGTGCCGAGCTATCTATATGGGTACCTGCTACGATATTGACCCTATTCATAAGCGGTCGCCAGTCGTCTCGGCCTAACACTCACAGGTAACATGAATTAGAACAAGTACATAGAAGATAATGCCAAGTCTGCTGCAAATAAGGTGGGTTCCCTCTACTTAGCTAGAAAACTTCTCAAGCGACCGGCAATAAACAAAACTTCCCTCCTGAAAGAAAAGTTGATGTCTGGAGATGGACCTTCTAAGACAGAGCTGGACAAAGAAAAAGGCCTGTATGTACGTCTGTAAATTAATGTTAGGCTATTAAACATCGGAACATAAAATTTGCTGGGAATTTTTAACTCTGCATGGCGGATTCCAGTGTTCGCGATGTTATCTATTTCACCAAACCTTCTTTTATCAACAATAAATAACTATATTACTAATGGTAAAAAAAACTATATATAGGAGCTACAAAACGTTCATTTAAGAGTAGATATAGTTATCATATGATGACATTCGAAAATGAAGACAGTATAAGAACAGTAATTCAAATAATATAAATTCACTCTATAACTCGCTATTGGTTAAATAGTTGGCCGTCTTCAACAAATCGTTTACAATCGATGCTTCTACATTAATATATATATATATATATATATATATATATATATATATATATATATATATCACCTTATAATATATGTAGAGTAAATTGTGGTATTAAGCACCACCTTAATCACTGACTCTGTTTTATCTGCATAAAAGTTTCTTTGAACTATCATGGGCAAATTATATCACATTATAATATATGTATATATACATGAAATAGTAAACAATAGATATATATGTCTGTGAGTGAGAGAGAGATAATTTGCTGATTACTGTTGCTGCTACTACTGATAATAATAATAATAATAATAATAATAATAATAATAATAATAATAATAATAATAATAATAATAATAATAATAATAATATCAAGACTCTAATTGTAGAATCAAAAACAATTGACTATTAGTGGATAAATACTTAACAGCTAACGTAATATACAAAGCAGCATGATAAATAACAAGAATGATAATGAAGAAAAGGGTATATAGGAGCTACAGTGCATACATTCAAGAGTAAATATAGTTATCATATGATAAAGTTCGAAGATAAAAAATATGAAAATAGTGCTACGTTATTTATATATATATATATATGGAGAGCCATGCATATAACTGTCCTGTTTTTAAATCTCCGAAACAGTTACATGGTAAACAGCTGATGATCCCCGTGTTAATATTAGATGCTTACGTTAAGGTCTCCTGCTTTTGTTTCACTGTTAGATACTTAATCCCCCTTTTTATTTTATTTACTTACTATTATATATTATTTATTTATGAATTTTCCAACAAATGTTAAGTCTACACTATTTTGGATTTAGTTAGTTTCTCTGGGAATTTAAACTGCATTTTCCTTTTTTTGTCTTTTTGTTTAAAATAACTCAAAGCTTCTTTAGACATATATATATATATATATATATATATATATATATATATATATATATGAGAATAACACAATAAAATAATCAATATTAATTGGGAAATCAAAATAGGAGATACTGTGAATTCTGTTTAGAGAAAAATGTCAAATTATAAACTTCAAAAAGAAATGTAATTATTAAAAAACAAGAATCTATGAATAAATATATGTATATATATATATATATATATATATATATATATATATATATATATATATATATATATATTAACGGCGAGGAATGCAGACGTTTGGGATATTTTTTCGGGGGATTTTTTCGGGGGTAGAATGAAATTGAACAAGTATAAAAACGAGAGAAAATTTAAAAAATTAATGAATGTACTAAGCCGGCTTTCGTCCACACTCATCAGAGTATTAACGTGGAAGTAATTAAATACGACTAAAAACTTAAAAGAAATTTATAATGAAAACTAGTGACACGTTTGGGAGAAAATAAAAAATTAAAAAAATATGGGGAGGAGGGTCACAAGTTGATCACATTAAGTCCTAAAAGCCACTCCTTTTGTTTACAAATATAATGTTTGCTGTTTTAATTTTTTAAATATTCTAATGAAAAACGATAAGATACAATTAAAACATATTTAATTTAACAGAGTAAGTAGAAATTAACAAGCGTGGTGTGGTTTGAATAAGTTTATTATTTACGTATGTATGACTGTGGGGATTTTTCCCAACTTTGAACACATGTTAGTCTGTTGAAAATAATGCTAGTCAATAAAAATTAGAGGTAAAATTGATCATGAAAAAATATATCCGTCCATCTTTAAGAATCTTGCATTTTCATGATATGCGAAACTATATGAGATGTGGTCACGTCACACCGCATGTATTTGAAAAAAATAACGCTAATGTTTTTTAGCGTTCGCTTTCTACTTAATTACAGAATGAAACTTTCTACCGGAACAATGAGAGAAACCAGCTATGAAGCTAGCGGGCGACAGAAGATATTTAGCTGAGCAGCTTAAGTCAAAAATGATGAAGAATCGTTCATTTTGGTAAGCAAGCATGAAACTTGGCACGATTGCTCACAATGGTCTACTCTTCCGAAAAAACTTTTGGGCCACTCAATAAAACCAAGATGGCCGCCATTTTCAAGATGGCCGCCATTCTGAAATCCAATATTGCTAGTTTACAAAGTATCTAACCGATTTTCACAATTTTTGAGTCAAATTATATGTTTTAGGGGATGCGAAAGCAGTAAATGACACAAAAATAACCGATAAATGAGTCCTACAATCCACAAAGGTACATATATGAGATGAATTTAAGCAAATATTGTCAATTTTTGCCTTTTATTGCCATTAAACCGAATCATTGACTTGATATTCAATTCCCCAAGTGAGCTGAATGTATTAGTTATAAAAATTAATCCTTTCAGCTCATTCTTATAATATGTCATATGTAAGAGAGTGATTTCATGACACAACCAGGGCATAACGGTGACATCACTGCTGTGAAACTCAGCATGGGGTCCAGTATCAACTGATTACGGACACACTGTTCATGTTTCAGTGTCCCAAATGCTGTCTAATAAGCCCCATGGACAAAATAATGTTCAGTCTGTTAGATAGCCGCACCTGAATTGACAGGATATGCCAGCGCGGGAGAACCAGCTATGGAGCTAGCGGGCGACAGAAGATATTGTCGTTTTGGATAAACAGCTAACCTTGTGGGTTTGTATATAATCATGTTTCATCGGCTGTTTTCACTAGTGAAATATTTTCTTTTCCAACTCCAAATAGTGTCGGATCATCAGAAGAGAATACGCAGCGTTTACGGACCTTCCTCTCGGCGACATTTTTTCCGAGTATCTCCCCCTCCCCCTCACTGATGTGAGTCCACATTATCTGAACTGCATTTCAATCACCAAGAAACTGTTCATAAAATCGAAACAAATCAAACGTCTGACGCGGCTGTGCGTCTCACATCTTCGTCGCGTGCAAACGTGCTCTTATCGAAATGGTTATTGTTTGTATTTATATTCAAAAGAAAGGAAACGTTAAACATATATTAATACACTTCTGGCGATCGGAAATGCCGTGAAACTGCAGTGAGGTGTGAAGTTAAACAGCATTTATTATTTATTATTGTTATAAAGTTATATCTGGAAGGATAACGAAACTTTCGTATGTGTGTGTATAAGGTCTACAATCTTGAGTATGCTCTGTTCCGATTTTGATAAGTTGATTTTCATGATTATATATATATATATATATATATATATATATATATATATATATATATATATATATAGTGTGTGTAGATTCAATTTTGTGTTGAGAATCTGAATAACAGAGCTCAATGTAATTTAAACAGAGCAAAACAGAATTATAAAAAGAAAAAACTATACACACATTAAGGTTGTACACATTATAACTTATTTCGACCCCTTAATTAGGTCTCCTCAGATGTATAAACAACCACGTCAAAAAACCACGTGGTTGTTTATACATCTGAGGAGACCTAATTAAGGGGTCGAAATAAGTTATAATGTGTACAACCGTAATGTGTGTATAGTTTTTTCTTTTTATAATTCTATATATATATATATATATATATATATATATATATATATATATATAAAACCATAAATACGGCCCTTTACTAATAATAAGACACAGCCTCCTGAAGACGGTCGCGAGACCGAAAGCGCCTGAGAAATGGCCCAAGATACAACGTTAGGCGCCATAATCCACCAATTGACACCGGAAAACCGACGAATCGCTCGCCGCGTCGAGAAATTAACCAGAAAGATAGCAAAGAAACAAAACTCCGTGGTCTTCAACGGCACATGCATAACACATGTATAACAAATGACTTGCTGCCGAAATATATATATATATATATATATATATATATATATATATATATATATATATATATATATATATAAGTTGTAGTAGTTTGCTTTGCGTATTGTTGATATATAAATATAAAGGTATTTTATGAGGCTGTATGCAATGTGGAGAAAACGGAACGGTGAATAACAAGATGGACAAAAACAAATAATTTAAGAAAATATGTTGGAATTTTTTCTTCAAAACATCATCTATTTATTTTTAGTCAATCTTTCACTTACTGTTAATAGAATCCTGGATGGTGAAAAATGTCTTGATATTCCGGGAGAAACTCCCCTTCTCAAAAAAAATGTTCTACCATACCGGATTATATTAATAGTAAGTGAAAGATTTACTGAAAAATAAATAGATAAGATTTTTGACAAGTTATTTCAAAATTAGCATTTAGAGTGCTCACTAGTGGCTATTTAGTTTATTCTAATGAACACGTTCTGTCACTAAGAAAGAGAAACTAGTTTAAACGTAGACCCCACAAGTAATAAAGAAGATGTAACAATTTGGATATTTTATTTTTATCTTTATAATATGTATAAATTGTCGGATATGTTATTCAATCTTACCTAATTTAAGCTATCTCTCCAATCTAATTTAATTTAGGCTATCTATCCTATCTAATGTATTCTAGGCTATCTATTCAATATAATAAAATCTAGGCCATCTATACAAACTAATTTAATCAATGCTATCTACCGAATATAGTTTATTCTAGGCTATATATCCAAACTAATTTAATCAAGGCTATATACACAATCTGATTTATTCTAGGCTATCTACCCAATATGATTAAATCTAGGCCATCTACCCAATATAATTTATTCTAGGCTATCTATATAAACTAATTTAATCAAGGTTATATATACAATCTGATTTATTCTAGGCCATCTACCCAATATGATTAAATCTAGGCCATCTACCCAATATAATTTATTCTAGGCTATCTATCCAAACTATTTTAATCAAGGCTATCTACCCAATATAATTTATTCTAGGCTATCTATATAAACTAATTTAATCAAGGCTATATATAAAATCTTATTTATTCTAGGCTATCTATCCAATATGATTAAATCTAGGCCATCTACCTAATATAATTTATTCTAGGCTATCTATCCAAACTAATTTAATCAATGCTATCTATCCAAACTAAGTTAATCAATGCTATCTATCCAAACTAATTTAATCAATGCTATCTATCCAAACTAAATTAATCAAGGCTATATATACAATCTGATTTATTCTATGCTATCTATCCAATATGATTAAATCTAGTCCATCTATCCAATCTAATTTATTCAAGGCTATCTATCCAAACTAATCTAATCAATGCTATCTATCCAAACTAATTTAATAAAGGCTATATATCCAAACTAATTTAATCAAAGCTATCTAACCAATCTGATTTATTCTAGGCTATCTATCCTATTTAATTTATTGTAAGCTATCTATCCAATATAATGAAATCTATGCTATCTACCCAATCTAATGTAATCTAGGCTATCTGTTCAATCTAATTTGATATTGTCTATGTATCCAAATTTGATCTAATCTATCAATGCGAGTACTATTAATCCAGGTGATGTATACAATTAATTGTAATCCAGGTGATGTATACAATTAATTGTAATCCAGGCGATCTATTCAATTAAATTTTATCCAGGCGATCTATTCAATTAAATTTGATCCATGCGATCTATTCAATTAAATTTGATCCAGGCGATCTATTCAATTAAATTTGATCCAGGCGATCTATTCAATTAAATTGTATCCAGGCGATCTATTCAATTAAACTTTATCTTAGCGATTATCTAATTAACTTTCATCGATGCGCTCTATTGAATTAACTTTAATAAAGGCGATCTGTTAAGTTTACTTTAATCCCGGCGATCTATTCAATTAAAATTAATCGATGCCATCTATTGAATTAACTAGAATCGAGATTTATTCAATGTATATGAACTGAGGCGATCTATTCAATTAACTTTTATTTAGGCTCTCTATCCAGTCTGTTTTAATATTTACCTAATCTGTTTTAATCCAGGCTGTCTATCTAATCTGCTTTCACCCAGCGTTCATCTAAGCTATAAATTCAATCTGTTTTAATTCAAACGATATATCCAATATTATGTAAATAGCAGATCTAAGCTAATCTATAAATCTAATGTTCTATAATTTAATCTATCTATTACTGTTGAATCCTATCTAGACTATTTAAATATCAAATAATCTAAACTATCTGTTCAATCTAATGTAAACTATCTAACCAATCTAATCTAAGACATATATCCAATCTTATCTAAGACATATATCCAATCTAAGACATATATCCAATCTTATCTAAGACATATATCCAATCTAATCTAAGACATATATTTAATCTTATCTAAGACATATATTTAATCTTATCTAAGACATATATCCAATCTTATCTAAGACATATATCCAATCTTATCTAAGACATATATCCAATCTAATCTAAGACATATATCCAATCTAAAACATATTCAATCTAATCTAAGACATATATTCAATCTAATCTAAGACATATTCAATCTAATCTAAGATATATATCCAATCTAATCTAAGACATATGTTCAATCTAATCTAATACATATATCCAATCTAATCTAAGACATATGTTCAATCTAATCTAAGACATATATCCAATCTAATCTAAGACATATGTTCAATCTAATCTAAGACATATATCCAATCTAATCTAAGACATATTCTATCTAATCTAAGACATATTCAATCTAATCTAAGATATATATCCAATCTAATCTAAGACATATGTTCAATCTAATCTAATACATATATCCAATCTAATCTAAGACATATGTTCAATCTAATCTAAGACATATATCCAATCTAATCTAAGACATATGTTCAATCTAATCTAAGACATATATCCAATCTAATCTAAGACATATTCTATCTAATCTAAGACATATTCAATCTAATCTAAGACATATATCCAATCTAATCTAAGACATATGTTCAATCTAATCTAAGACATATATCCAATCTAATCTAAGACATATTCAATCTAATCTAAGACATCTATTCAATCTTATCTAAGACATCTATTCAATCTAATCTAAGACATATATCCAATCTAATCTAAGACATATTCTATCTAATCTAAGACATATTCTATCTAATCTAAGACATATTCAATCTAATCTAAGACATATATCCAATCTAATCTAAGACATATGTTCAATCTAATCTAAGACATATATCTAATCTAATCTAAGACATATTCAATCTAATCTAAGACATCTATTCAATCTAATCTAAGACATCTATTCAATCTAATCTAAGACATCTATTCAATCTAATCTAAGACATATATCCAATCTAATCTAAGACATATGTTCAATCTAATCTAAGACATATATCCAATCTAATCTAAGACATATTCAATCTAATCTAAGACATATATCCAATCTAATCTAAGACATATGTTCAATCTAATCTAAGACATATATCCAATCTAATCTAAGACATATTCAATCTAATCTAAGACATATTCAATCAAATCTAAGACATATATTCAATCTAATCTAAGACATATATTCAATCTAATCAATCTATTTCATTTAAGCTACAGCATTTCAACAGCTTCGAGTAAGTAGAAATCTTACCAAAAAAAAATCAGCATTAAATGGTCCACAAGAGTTTCGATATTCCAAGAATCGAACAACCCAAACAAGTAACAGTTATCGATTTCGACTCTGAAATCGTCAAGCCGAGTTCAAATTCAATCGGAGCTGCCATTTTCTAGTTAGCACTAATAGCACTAGAGCCCCTACTTCCCTAGGTAATTTGGTAAAATAGTATTTTTCTTTCATGAATCTTTTACCATAGGTTTCATGTTTCGACAATAGACACACAGCTTCGCTATTTCGGTGACTTTGTTTTTGCCTCCTCCCCTCGAGGTTAGATTGGGTCATGTGGAGGTTTGAAAAGCCAGCGCACTAAAAGAAGGAGACCTTGACCCACAAAATATGCCTGAGCAACTCCGTTGGCATTTCCCGGTAGGGGCGTCTCAGGCGATTAGCAATAACCCAACCCCTTCTTAAAGAAAGAAGATCAAACCTGGGAGGGTGGATCTCCCAGGATTGAACAGAATCATACCTTAGCCAGACATAAAAAAAATCATTGTCGGACTGATTGCTGAGGACGTGTCCTTGACTGCTATGACCAATTATTTAACAGAAGAAAGAACTCTGCTGCTTTAGCTTAATACTCACAAGGAAAAAATATCTACACCGTACGTTCTTATATTTTTTCAAGATGCGAATCCTCGCGTGAAGCCATGATCTTTCAATTCCTTGTGTATGTGCTCCGGTGTTGGGATCGACGACATTTTGCTGATGATTTACGGAAAAGTGACGAAAATTGAGTTGGTTTAAGTTAGTGTAAGCTCACCATTCGTCGGAATAGATTAATGAGCCTTCAGCCACTTCTCGTTGAATAATTGGCTGAAATATCGCACGGTCGGGTTACGGGTAGGAGTTCTAGGCTCGGTAACCACACATTCTTTCGAAACCAACTCGAAGTGTTTTGTTTTGTTTTTTGGGTTTTTTTTTAACATAGTTCACCCCAAACAAGAGAGGCCGCCACTGTAGACGTAAGGGGCTACTGAGAAAAAAGAAAAGGGGGGAAGATTGGGGGGGGGGTCAACCTAAATTGGGATCTGCGCAGCGAGATGTTCGTTTTACATTAGTTTTAAATATCTGCATGTCAGTACCGTCGGGGAAACAGGGAGCAGGGAGGGATTTCCGAGGCCAGAAGCACGAGGAAAGAAGCTATTTACGTAGAAGGCTCTCCGGCATCTGGGGACCTCCACAGTGAATGAATGAGATTTAGTTGATGGTCGAGTTAGTCTAGTGAATTTACGCCGAGGGGGCACCAGAGTAGCCAATTCATCGGAGCATAATCCATTGAAGTATTTGTAAAACAAACACAAGGATGCTACATTGCGGTGATGGGACAGGGACTGGAGCTTGGTTGACAGTGAGGGACCTATTAGGTTGGCGAATCTTTTTTGGTCTTTGTCAAGGCGGGAGAGACTAGTAGATGATGCACCAGCCCAGATGTGACAACAATACTCCATGCATGGGCAGATGGCGGCTTTGTAGAGATACAGGATAATGTCAGGTGTAAGGAGTTTACTAGCACGGTAGAGGGAGCCAACCTTCCCTTGCTCTTGTATCATGTGGATTGCAATACGAATACACATAACATGCATTCAAATAAAATTGGAGGAATCCTCGTCAACAAAACTACGATTGTAATTGAATTTTACTGCGTTTGATAAAAGTTATTTCTTGTTTTTTGTTGTTGTTGTTGTTGTTGTTGTTTACGATTTCTCGACTGTTAACTATCGTGCACTTTTACGTAAAAAATTGTAGTATGCTTTGGTTGGTTTGTTTTACGGTAAATCAAACCTGCTTGAATTACTTAATATTGAAAAACAATACCTGATACGATTACGTTCCACACATGTTTCTATTTTATTTAGAGCTAAGAGAGAGTTCATCTGATACTAGCATTAATGAGTTCAACTGGATTTGAAGTTGTTTATCATACGAACCGGTGTCCATTAGGTCATTCACGCACCGGGGCATTCATGCAGTATAGTTAACAGCCGAGAAATCGAAAACAAACAAAATATACAACAAATAACGCTGTTTCTACAGAATGTGAACCGAATCAAACCGACTTTTGCCGAACTAAACCTAAAACTTAAATTAGTGTTAGTTTTGGGTAAGGTTACGGTTAGGTTTTTTTTTTTAAATTCCATTTCAAATTCTGTAGAAGTATCCAAATTACTTTTACCAAGCGCAAGAAAATTTAATGTTTTACCGACCTGCATAGTTTTAAAGTTCTGAAACTGTTTTAACGTTTTTTTTTTTTTGGTGTTGTTTTTCTTTCAATGTAAGGTTTTATCGATGTATTTTTTTTAGATACAGTAAAAATCCGATAGGTCCGACCCATGTGTTGTTGTTTGAATTTCATTCCTTAAAAAAATAGTTTTAAATTAAATGACTTACTTTACAACTAACCCTAAGTCCGGCTGGCACCCCCGAACTTAGGGTTAGTTGTAGGGTAAGCCTAGTTTTGTTGTTTACTGTCTTTTAACCCTGAAATAAGCGACCATCTCCAACCAAAATTGACCGCCATTTTTATTTACTCGTGTTTGTCTAAGTGAAAATGATGATAACATATTGACAGAAAATAAATCTTACAATCATTTTCCACAGTTCAAAATTATACAGGTCGGTAAAAAAATTAAATTCTCTTGCGTTTGGTAAAAGTTATTTGCTGTTTGGGTTTCTAAATAATAACGTTATTATTTCAGCACGGTTCGTAAACTGCAGAAGTACAACAACGAAAAACGCCGCTGAAAAATAATGAGACTACTTTTCGCAGCCGCTAAAATAATAACTTTATCATTGTTTAAACCCCATTCTTAAGATTAAAATGAGCGGGGCTTTGTTAACTATTCTGTAGATTTTAGTCAATGGTTATCTCCCCTTTAATTAGCTCTTCTTAAAAAGAGATGTTCTATTTTAAAATATAAGGGGTGAATTCAAAAAGCACCAAATAATTTTTAGCACACGCAGTAGAATAAAATTTTCTACCGATCCGTATACTTTTACTGTGTTGAAAATTATGATTTATTATTTCGGAATTTTATCTCTGTGAAAGTGGTTTTATCGATATACGAAAAACAACAACAACAATGGTCGCTGAGATCTTCGATAAACTTCGCTTAACTTAGGCAATTGCGCGTAAGTTTACGAGGGATCTCGTTTTGATGGTAGCTTGCCACTCAGACTTAGGGTTAGTGGTAGGGTAAGTAATTTTGTTACTGTCTTTTCAACATGACGACTCACCACATTTAAGCGATCACCTCGCGCCACTGTTGTTTTTCGTGTGTCGATAAGAGCTTTCATCGAAAAATATTCTGAAATAAACAGACAGTTTCCACACGTTAAAAATTTACAGGTCGGTAGGCAATGTAATTCTACTTCGTTTGCTATGAATTATTTGTTGTTTTATTTTATTTATTTATTTTTTTTGTTTTTTGTTGTTTACGAGTTCTTGAATGTTAACTATTCTGGACTTTTACACAAAAAAAACTATCACGGTTCAATTAGAGATTGACGAACAGGAGTCAGAAAGGATTTTTTTATGAAAGAGCCAAAAAAATTATTTGAAACAATTAAAAAATTTTAAAAAGGGAAAAATATTTTTATTGAGTTCAGAATAGAGGCCGATCATGGTCAATTGCCACGTTGAGAGGACGATTATCGAAAATAAATTTCAAATTTTTTATCGATAATCTATTTTCGCTTGTACAATAAACACTGACTTTATATCCGATATAACTGAAATCGGTAATGTTGAAGAATCGTACATGTCAATGGCGGTCGAATGTGACGTCAGCACTTTGACCCCGGTTCTAACCCCTCAAAGAATACGCTGAATTCTTTTGGCCGTTTTTTGTTTTGTTTATTTTTGGTTTTTAACTTAGCAAATGATATGTTTTCTGATATTTACGGGGAAAAATAATATATTAAATATATTTTTTTCATTTTTTTTTTCATTTTTATTGAGAAAATAAAATCAGTATTTTTATATATGAATTTGAAATATATGAATCTCTTAGTCAACCAGAGTCATTTCCCTTGCATCGGTGAATTTTTATTCAAAAGCACCTACAATTTAACAAACAGTAAACTTTTTTTTCAATTTTTTTGGTTCAAATAGTAATTAATTAACAAATAATAAAATCAGTGTTTTTTTTTTTTAAATATATATTAGAAATTTAAAATAATTTTGTATAATACATTTAAAAACTTAATGAAATAAACTTAGTGAAATAACCCTTAACAGCTTGTTTGAAAAGTTATTATTTTTACGGTAATTTTGATTACCCGGCGAAAATAATCCAGCGTATATTTTGTAGAAAGGGGGGTGGGGCGATGTCAAAGTGCTGACTTCACATTGGGCCTTCATTGGCATGTACGATTCTTCAAGATTACCCTAAAATCCTTAATATCGAATATAAGAAAAAAAATCGTTTCCTCTCTCTTTAATCTAGAAATAAGGAATTTCAGTTACACCGGCTATAAAGTCAGTGCCTATTTTACGATTAATAATAAAATGAACCCTTTTTTTGTATATAAAAATAAATATTTTTTTTTTTAAATCGAGAAAGCCTCTATTCCGAACCTCCACCAATAAATTACTTTACTTACATTTGTAAAAGGGAATCCGATAAATAGCTCATCTACCTACGCGGAAGACGGGACCCCGGCGAGCATTTACAAGCATACGGTGCGCGCACTTCAAATCTCATGAATGGAGCGCGTCATGTATCATTCCAAAACACAAACACGTGCTCAACGCGTACGCAGCGCTCCAGTCACGTGACTGTCTTCGCCATCAGCAACAGCAGGTTGTTTTTTTGTTTGTTTGTTTTTGTTTTGTTTTTTAATTTAAAAAAGAAACAACTTTATTTTACCCCTCTCTTCACACGCGTCTTCTTCTTCTTTTTCTTCGTCTTCTGCCCACAGCTCCTATCGCCACCTCCCACCACCCAAAAGTATCTAACTTCCCTATCTACGACACTGACGGTTGGACGCCTAAGGAGAGAGTGGCGGGGTGGGGGGAGGGGGTATCAACACCGCAAACGCCTCCAACATCGCCCCGTCGTCTAAAGAAAATAAAATTTATTTATTTATTTTTATTTTAGTTATTTATTTATTTATTTTTTTTTATAAACAAAAAAAACAGACTTTCTGTCAACGCTTGCTTTTTTCGTCTCTTTTATGCAAGTGGTTGTTCTTTTCGGCCGGATAGTTTCAGCGCTCTGGAGGGCTCCTGAATTATTTTATTTATCTCTCCAGATTAGACACAAGGTCATGTTAAGTTAAAAAACCGGTGCACAAGGATCAGCGCACTCTGGCCTACAAAAAAATACCTGAGTAGATTCGTCGGCATTCCCCGGTAGGGGCGCTTCAGAAAATTAGTCATAAACTTACCCCTTCTCAAAAAGAAGGTAAATCCTGGGAGGGTGGACCTCCTAAGACTGAACAAGACCATATCTCAGCCCCACAGAGCAGGGCCAAAAGAAACCCCAACAGCCCACCCTATTGATTGTCAAGGACATATTTTCGATTGATACGAACCCGCTTTCTGATGATGTTGTCTGAAACGATTATATAGAGTCGCTTTTAACAATAACAACATAATTTTTGGTTAATTGCCGTTTCCTAGCCAAAATGGCGGACAACTCTGACGTCAAAGAACTGTCTGCTTTTTTAATCGGTGTCCTCTAAAAAGTTGTACCCTCGTGCAAATAATCGCTAGAGAAAAAAATGGCGTCTTCAAACCATTACTTTTGTCATTATGAAGACTCCATTTTTCCCTTCAGCGATTATTTACACATTTCAAGCGTGTTCTTCTTAAGTGTACATGCGTATACTAATTAGATTTTAATTCGAAATGGTTCCTCATTTACTAATATTTAACAAAAATCAACAATAGTAAACAATATTTATCGCCTATACACAATTTTCTTATCGAATTATCTTCAGGAGGCTAAACTACTTTTTAAGCTAAAAAATTATATTATTATTAATATCAATGACCTTCAATTTACTCATCTGTCCTTTGCAAACGATAAGTCACTGATATGTGATGCGACTTGTGTCGACACTTTTGCACCTCGTCAGTGATAGAATCGGCAACAAACCCTGGACATGCAGCAGCTTCAGAAGAGAGCCGCAAGCTGTCAAAATCTGCCAATCTTCTCGACAGATTTGTGTTCCAACCGATCGCTGTGGAGACGAGTGGAGTGATAGGCTCTGCCACGCGCGACTTCCTCGGCAGCTTTGGTCTATTAATGACGCGCGACTTCCTCGGTAGCCTTGGTCTATTAATGACGCGCGACTTCCTCGGCAGCCTTGGTCTATTGATGACGCGCGACTTCCTCGGCAGCCTTGGTCTATTAATGACGCGCGACTTCCTCGGCAGCCTTGGTCTATTAATGACGCGCGACTTCCTCGGCAGCCTTGGTCTATTCATGACGCGCGACTTCCTCGGCAGCCTTGGTCTATTAATGACGCGCGACTTCCTCGGCAGCCTTGGTCTATTAATGACGCGCAACACCGTGACCGTCGTTATAGCAAAGCCTAGCGACTGAGTCGAGATTTTCTGATGGTGTCATTGGTCGTGGTTCTTAGACCCACGATCAATCAGGACAGGAAGTTAGTCGAGCAGTAATGCACATGCGTGCGTCTTTAATCAAGATTCATATACAGCATGGATTATTCATTCATTTGGAAATCATATTTAAATTGTTCATGCTATATTGACGTTATTCACTAACAAGAACACGGCTACTCTCCTAAGGATTATTCATTCACTTGGAAATCATTGTTACCTTGTTCATTTTTTCAAACGTATTTCCTTTTTTAAGCGAAAGACATTTTTTAAAATCCATCATGGCGTTCAAAGATAAAGCATTGCATTATATGACGACGGCCGTGATTAAAGTTCGAATTTCAAGTTTTTAAAAAATAAATTAGAATTTTATTTCGAGATAAAATATACAATTTTAGACTATTTAATAAGTTTCATTCAAATCCCCCTAAAAAACATGACTGTTTTAATTTATTACAAATGTTTACTATATTGTATAAAACTTCGTGTTGCAAAAAAAAAACACAATTTATTTTATTTCAATAAATGTTCTATTAATTAGTTGAATTATTGATTGTGTGTTACTTTAATGAATTCGTAATTTTTCATGTTTGCTTTATTTTTAAGTTAAAAAAAAACATTTATTATAACATTGTAATAAAATATAGTTTTATTATTATTATGTTCGTTTTATAACATTCTAAATTATTTTAAAAAATCACTGTCAATTTCAGAAACTATATTTTATTACAATTTTTTGGCCAAAATTGAAAATTAACTTTATCGTTTTTATTTCAGAAACTATATTTTATTAAATAAATAAATTTATTAAAAATGTTTTAATCGATTTGGTCGTTATCAATACGGAATTCGGGGGCTTTCTTTTCGTAATATATGATAACTATATTTTAAAATATTTTTCATTGTTAACATCTACGATTCTTTATTTTTATAAAAAATATATTTATGCGCTTTTTTAGTAACCTGTGATATAACTTTAGTAAAGGTGTTTTTTGTTTTGTTAAAAAAATAAAGAAACATTATTTATGTTTTTTTTTGGGGGGGGGATGAGAGCAACTCATATTATTCAGCTAAAACTAATTATAATGAAATGTTCATATAAAGAATAAAACACTCTAAAAAAGAGATCTGTATTCTTGTGTTTATAAACCAAGAGATATTCTCATACTAGTATTTTCATTCGATGTAGACCAAGTTGACATAACAATCAACTCAAACATTAAAAATAATCCGGAAAGAATTAGCTTATTTAAAGAATGAATATTAAATCAGACGAATTATTTTTAAAAGAAAGATTTTCATGTTTTAAAAATTAAAAAAATCTATGACAACACCATTTTATTATTAAGTATAAATTTAATGTTTGATGTCTAGGCTACGCAAATTACACGAAATAATACATTTACACTAAGATTTCTAATGTAGTAATGAGTTAATTATATTCAGTGATCGTTAATTAATAAGCACTGAAAATTCCATTAAAATTGGTTGATTTCCTGAATTTTGGTGAATTATTAAGTGAAGGGAGGGATCAAAATGGCCATTGTTAGACTGTTCGGCAGATCTCGTTTGTTAGTTTGAGGGATCAAAATGGCCATAGTTAGACTGTTTGACAGATCTCGTTTGTTAGTTTGAGGGATCAAAATGGCTATAGTTAGACTGTTTGACAGATCTCGGTTGTTAGTTTGAGGGATCAAAATGGCTATAGTTAGACTGTTCGACAGATCTCGGTTGTTAGTTTGAGGGATCAAAATGGCCATAGTTAGACTGTTCGACAGTTCTCGTTTGTTAGTTTGAGGGATCAAAATGGCCATAGTTAGACTGTTCGACAGATCTCGGTTGTTAGTTTGAGGGATCAAAATGGCCATAGTTAGACTGTTCGACAGATCTCGTTTGTTAGTTTGAGGGATCAAAATGGCTATAGTTAGACTGTTCGACAGATCTCGTTTGTTAGTTTGAGGGATCAAAATGGCCATAGTTAGACTGTTTGACAGATCTCGTTTGTTAGTTTGAGGGATCAAAATGGCTATACTTAGACTGTTCGACAGATCTCGTTTGTTAGTTTGAGGGATCAAAATGGCTATAGTTAGACTGTTTGACAGATCTCGGTTGTTAGTTTGAGGGATCAAAATGGCTATAGTTAGACTGTTCGACAGATCTCGTTTGTTAGTTTGAGGGATCAAAATGGCTATAGTTAGACTGTTCGACAGATCACGGTTGTTAGTTTGAGGGATCAAAATGGCTATAGTTAGACTGTTCAACAGATCTCGTTTGTTAGTTTGAGGGATCAAAATGGCCATAGTTAGACTGTTCGACAGTTCTCGTTTGTTAGTTTAGTGCATTACGTCATTTTCCAGTGAACAGGCCTGCTATAACGACGGCTACGGCCACACCGGGGGCAATCGTAAATTCTTCTTCTAACGTGTGAACCAGATGATTCTGGTGTAGGCATTAGTTTCCCCGATGTTATTCTAGTTACAAATCTTTTTGGGTACTTACGGGAGGGACCACGAGAAGGTTGCCAACATCCTTAAGTGAAAGTGGTTATGTGGAACCGACTGGATTCGAACTTAGAACACTTAGGTCTTCAGTCCGTGTCGTTATCCACTTAACCACCGTCACCAATCGTGAATTGACGTGGCTTTACGAGCGCCTCTCTATCGCCATTATTCGTGGAAACGCGCTGAGTCTGCTCTCAACCTGCCAAGCAAGCCAGATATTCGAATAAAAACTATTGACTGTGATACGATTCACATTGTCTAGCAACGAACCAAAGAATAAAGCTTTTACAGTTTTATTTACTAATTTAGAATTACTAACGCACCTATTATTTTGACACTGCCCATCCCCCCCCTCCCGCCTTCTCTCACCATGTTATATGTTCTATTGATGTCGGTGTATGAATGTGGGCGTGTGTCTGTGTTTTTTTTATAAATTAGACATAATATGTCATCGACGAAGATATATTAATCCCCCTACAGCATATCCTCACGCCAACATGTAATGGCTCTCACATACGGCGACAGAAAAAGTAAAAAAAGTCTCATGTAAATTAATCTAATCGGACGACGCTGAAATAAAAAATATAATTTTTTTTAACGAAATCTATGTTCAAAGATTATATTTTGAATTTAGTCGCCTGGCCCTTATGGATTGAAATTTTGTTCCCTTCGTCAATATGAAAACAAAGAGAGCGATCACTTATTTTTTAGCCCGAGGAAATCGAGCTTATCAAAGCTACGATTGAAACATGTTCTGGATGTGTAGCCATGATATGTTTGTAGAAATATTTAGTTATCTTTGAGCACTATTGAATACACACAATAAAGATTCTCCGGATTATACCTGTGTATACAAACCTTACCTGGATTACTATATATATATATATATATATATATATATATATATATATATATATATATATTGCTACATTCCAATGACCTAGATTTTATTCACCTTACCAATCATTTATTTTTTTTAACTAAAAACTTCGGTACACTTACAGCATCGTTTTGTTGAACAGAATAACAACTAATATGTGTGCGTTAATCCCAGATCTCGATCTCTCTCTCTCTCTCTTTCGCTCTCTATCTCTCACACACTTTCTCTCTCTTGCTCTCTCTCTCTCTCTCTCTCTCTCTCTCTATATAGATATATATATATATATATATATATATATATATATATATATATATATATATATATATATATATATATGTGTGTGTGTGTGTGTGTGTGTGTTTTAATTATTTTATCTTTCCGTTTTTGCTGGAGATGGGGTATCCTACAGGATGCCAGACATTCACCGGCTATTTCAGACACTCCAGCTGAGAGATCTTTTTAAGGTTATAACCGTATCTTTAGATGCAATTGTTTGTATTTCTCTTGTACTTGGTTCACCGGATATATTCGCCAGATAGCTTTTGAAATTCTTTTTCATTAGTCCTGTTGCTCCTATACTTACTGGGATGATGGAGATTTTCCTAAGGTTCTAGTTTCTTTTCATGTCGTACATAAGACCTTGGTATTTCGTAATCTTTTCCCTTTCAGCTCTGTTTAATCCTGCATCATTAGGGACACTGACTTCAACTAGGGTTGCTACTTTCTCCCTTTTGTCCTATATGATGATGTCAGGTTTAACAGCTCCGTTTTCTATATATGTAGCTGTAGGGATTGCATAGTCATAGTGGATGGTGTATAAATTATTTCAAACTGTTATTTCTCTTGCTGCTACACTGGATATTCAACATTTTACAAATAGTCCAGTGAATATATTTACACACTCCGTTGTGTCGCATTGTATAATAGCCATCCCCCGGGAGAACCTCACAACTGGATGTAAGGTGGCTCACCCTCTCAATTTCTGTGTGACAAAACCTGCACTTGTTATTGTTGCTGAGACCACTCATCTTTTTAAAGGCATTGGTCATCAAGCCTTGATCTTGAGCAGCCATTATCATTCTCTCCTGATCATAGTGGAGAGATCATCTTTTTAGCCAGTCTATAGAGCCTTCCTTATCTATATATTCATGGGATAATTCACCTAGGAAATACTTTGTACGTTGTTGGTTGGCCCATTCTTCCAGTCTTCTGGAATGGAAGGTCTCGGTGTATTTCTGGCGGCTCTTGCAGGCTATTTCCATGGCATGATTGTTTTCTGCTTCTGCCTCATTTGTAAGGCAGTCCTGTCCAAAATGTTTGGCCGGTTTTGTGATAGAGGTTGTTCTGCTTGCTCTGGTTTCTTGATGTTGGCATACCATCATAAGGTTTGGGTTCTGGGAGCTCATCAGATATTGGCCGGTGCTCACAATAGTGGTTTGATGTTGATAGTCAATTTCTGAGAGACCTATTCCCCCTGTTCCTCTTGGCAGATACAGGTGTCTGTACACTACTCTGTACATTGCCCACATTTTTCTCGTTTTAGTGTCTAATCTATTAATGTCCTTTTATGGCCAATCAATAATTCTAAAGCTGTATGTTATCACTGGCATAGCTAATTGGTTAATGGCAGTTACTTTGTTTTTGTTTGTAAGCTGTGTTTTGCAAATTTTTCTGACAGGACGTATATATTCTCTGCCAATTTTTTTCTCTCATCTTGGCATGTTGAATTGAATCGTTTTCTTCTATGCCAAGGTATTTGTATTGTTCCTGTTCTTCAAGGTCTTTGATGTCAATATCTTCATCAAGCTGTATGTTTTCTGTTTGGATCTTCTTCCCAGCTCTGAGGGAGCACTTGGCACATTTGTCCAGGCCGAACTTCATTCCAATATCTTTGGAGAAAGTATGTACAACCTGCAAGAGTCGGCTTAAGTCAGCATCTGAACTAGCATACAGCTGGAGGGCATCCATGAAGAGCAGGTGGTTGACTCTTTTGTTTAGATCTTGTTTGCGGCCCTAGCTCAGATGGTAGGCACTCTGGCTTTTGGTTTAGTAATTTGCTTAGCGGGTTAATTGCCAGGCAAAAGAGTAGAGGAGATAGGCTATCTCTTTGGAAGATTCCTCTTCGGATCTTGATGTCAGGGATTTTTATTGTTCCATTAGTATGTCTTAATGCCATGGTTGTTTTCCACATATTTATTTGTACTGCCATGGTTTTCTTGATGACCGGATGGATATTATATAGATCAAGGCAGCGCAGGAGACATGCGTGGGGCACACTATCATATGCTTTTTGGTAATCGATCCACGCTATGCTTAGATTTCTTTGCCTCTTCCTACAGTCCTTAAGGATGGTCTTACTGATCAACAATTGGTCCTTGGTGCCTAAACACTTCCTCCTACACCCGGCTTGTTATTCTTCCAGGTATGCTCCAGATGAGAGGTGTTCATAGATGCTGTCAGCAACCAGGCCAGTGAAAAGTTTGTAGGTTGTAGTGATGCAGCAGATCGGTCTGTATTTTGTAGGGGTTTGTGTCTCACTCGTTTTGTGTATGAGGGTCGTATAACCTTTTCCTAGCTATCATATCAACAGTCTGGTGAAGCACCTACTATAATGGCTATAGAGTGCTGTTAGTTTCTTCAGCCAGAAATTGGGTATATTGTCTATGCCAGTTTTTTTTGTGATTCTGAAATTGATCTAGCTTTCGTGTTATCATTCCAGACATTATATCTGGCTCTGGCAGTTTTGGCTTGCTTTTATTACTTTGAGCTATATCTAAGATATTTCTTTGAGCTATATCTAAGATATTATTTTGAGCTATATCTAAGATATTACTTTGAGCTATATCTAAGATATTACTTTGAGCTAGATCTAAGATATTTCTTTGAGCTATATCTAAGATATTACTTTGAGCTATATCTAAGATATTTCTTTGGGCTAGATCTAAGATATTTCTTTGAGCTATATCTAAGATATTACTTTGAGCTATATCTAAGATATTTCTTTGAGCTAGATCTAAGATATTACTTTGAGCTATATCTAAGATATTACTTTGAGCTATATCTAAGATATTACTTTGAGCTATATCTAAGATATTTCTTTGGGCTAGATCTAAGATATTTCTTTGAACTATATCTAAGATATTACTTTGAGCTAGACCTAAGATATTTCTTTGAGCTAGATCTAAGATATTACTTTGAGCTAGATCTAAGATAGAAGTTGTCTATCATTTAACAAAACACATATATATATATATATATATATATATATATATATATATATATATATATATATATATATATATATATGTGTGTGTGTGTGTGTGTGTGTGTGCGTGCGTATGTGTGTGCAAGGTAATTTCCTAAACTAATGAACTGATCATTATGAATTTTGAAATATATTCTAGAAAATACGGTGTGGGGCATGGGCATGCTATTTTTTGTAAATGTTAACATTTTAGGGGCGCATGTATATATATATATATATATATATATATATATATATATATATATATATTTATATATATATATATATAAATTTTAGGCCGATCGTTATGAATTTTGGAATATATATTCTCAGCGACAACATTGTGAGTAACATGGGCACATTTTTTGTAAAGTTAGTAGTAATCACGATGAAATAGACCTTGTTATTGGTTTTTACTGTCGATAGTAACAGCGTTTGTATTTTTTCCACTTCCTAAGCGAGAAAGAGTCATGCAGTAGATTGTATTAATTCGTTCTTAATCGGGCGTATTTTCATAAGTATATTTGTATATATATGTATACGTATAAATATATATATATATATACATATATATATATATATATTATCATTATTAAGTTTTTATTTATATATATATATATATATATATATATATATATATATATATATATATATATATATATATATATATATATATATTTCATTAAATGATAGACAAATTCTGTCTACATACAAATATAAAATTATCCTACCGAATCCAGATACACGATAACTATAAAGTAGATGAACAGGTTCTAAAAAATATAATTAATAAAATATACTTCCTATTGACCTAAATACAAAAATAAAACTAATTATTTTCTATTATGAATTCCAAACTTCTAAACTAATTATTACAAATAACTCTCCCGATTAATGTTTTCAATATGACAAACATGGTTTATGAATCTAAATGCCTATTGGGAAACTGCATCTCTGACAGTGAAGGAAAAATATATACATAGGATTGACTATCACAACCTTGTCGAGGAGGTTAACTATGCACTTATCTGAAAACAGCGCTATTGCACAACATCTAGAAACCAACATTATTTCCCCTGCTCCCAATTTCGAAAGCTTCTGGTAGATAAGACCTCTATTCTAGAACACACTACTAGCAAACAATAACTGCATATACTTGAAGCTATACTCATCAAAACAAAAAAAAATACTATTAACAAAATAAATTGTAATAATAGTGATAACATACTTACAGGCCTTTAACAACTGACATAGTGCCCTAACCTTAGTAAGTAATACGTGATTCCGGGAAAATAAACATATTACCCTTATAAATATGTTTAGCATATATATATATATATATATATATATATATATATATATATATATATATATATATATAGAGAGAGAGAGAGAGAGAGAGAGAGAGAGAGAGAGAGAGTCATAAATTTTATAACTGTTCAAAAAATAAGAAATAAAACAAGAACTGCTTATGAATCTCTGAAACAGGTACATGGTAAACAGCTGATGATCCCCGTTTTATATTTCACAATTCAAGTGAGGGTCCCCTTTTTTGTTTCACTGTTATATACGTGTACCCCCTTTTGTAGTTGTAAATTTTCCAGCGATAAGTCGGCATCTGCAAGTGATAAGTCGGCTTATGCAAGTGATAAGTCGGCTTATGCAAGTGATAAGTCGGCTTATGCAAGTGATAAGTCGGCATATGCAAGTGATAAGTCGGCTTATGCAAGTGATAAGTCGGCATATGCAAGTGATAAGTCGGCTTATGCAAGTGATATGTCTCCGATATTTGGGATTTGGTTAGTATCCCTGGGAATTTAAACTGCATTTCCTTTGTTTGTTTAAAATGACTCAAAGCTTTTTAAGACTATATATATATATATATATATATATATATATATATATATATATATATATATATATATATATATATATGTGGGGGGGGGTTTCATTTTACTTCAGTCGAAGTTCTCGGAAATCAAGGGGCCCCGTCTTGGGACTAACACTTTATCTCTATATGAGATACATAGATATTCCATTAAAGTTCTCCTTTACCTGTCAAATTTTGAGTTAGTAAAGAAGTTGACAACATTAATGTTCCCCCCCCCCAATTGACCAGTTAACTATACTATAGTTCATCTTTCTTGTGGTTTATTGGTCTTACCGGATTCCAGGACAAGAATCTATTTAGTCTGGTCAAGTTTCCAGCTAAGTGCTGTTACTTGAGGTAACATTACTTGGAAAAGACACCACTCTTCGAGCCAGTGTATAGTCGTGTCGAATGGATCTTATTTGGGCTTTGAATACTATGTTATTTTGAATATTTGGTCAGCGTTTACTTGTAGGGTAAAGTAACCTCATGTCAGGTGATACTGATAGACCCTTGTACAGAGAGACCGAAGACACTGGAAGATGGTGTCTAGTAGGTAATTCAAACTCTCGTCTAGTCTAGTAAATAATTCGAACTCTCTAGTAGATAATTCCAACTATATATATATATATATATATATATATATATATATATATATATATATATATAGTACCTAAGGTACTAAAGCTTTTTTTTTTAATGCAACTTTAATTCCTATATAATTTTATTTCTAGCTACCATATCGCAGAATGGTTCTTTCGTGTAGTGTTTAGATAGCATTTTATTATTATTATTATTATTATTATTATTATTATTATTATTATTATTATTATTATTATTATTATTATTATTACTATTGTTATAAAGAATTTTATTTGATATGCAAATTACCATATAGCACGGTAGTCTTAAGGGTAGTATATTATTATTATTTTGATTATTATTATTATTATTATTATTATTATTTATTTATATATAAGTAACATTTTAAGCTGAATTATTTCGAAACTTGATTGGGGAAATGGTAGGTTGATATGTACCATTGGAGAGCCATGTCCTGTTTTTAAATCTCCGAAACAGTTACATGGTAAACAGCTGATGATCCCCCTGTTAATATTAGATGCTTACGTTAAGGTCTCCTGTTTTTGTTTCACTGTTAGATACTTAATCCCCCTTTTTATTTTATTTACTTACTATTATATATTTTATTTATTTATGAATTTTCCAACGAATGTTAAGTCTGCACTATTTTGGATTTAGTTAGTTTCTTTTGGAATTAAAACTGCATTTTCCTTCTTTTTTTTTTTGTCTTTTTGTTTAAAATAACTCAAAGCTTCTTTAGACTATATATATATATATATATATATATATATATATATATATATATATATATATATATATATATATATATATATATATATATAAACTATAATGATAAATTGATGATCCATAAATTTGCAACCTTGCATTGTTCTATCCCTTGGAATGTAGAACTCTCTTCAGGATCACAGTACTTGTGTTTACATTGAAAGTATAAAAGTCGTATTTCAAAGCGTAATTGTCGCGTTAATCGAATTGCTATGAGAATTGTTCATAATACTTGAATACGGGGTTCGAATTGTTCGTTTCCCGACTGACGAGCGTAAAATAAAAACGCGAAACATATATATTAAAATATTTGTTTATTAACAATATATATATATATATATTATTAGTAGTATTATTAATTAAAAAAAAAATATATATATATATATGTATATATATATATATATATATATATATATATATATATATATATATATATATATGTATATATATAGAGAGAAAATGTAGTGCAGTATTAGTGCATCAACATTTGTAAAAAGTTTTTTTCAACATGTATATATTATTTTGTTATTTTATCATTTTATAATTTTATCATTTTATAACGTGTTTCTTGTGTGGGGCGCTCTCATCAGATATGTAAATCCATGTTATTCTTTTATATCAAAAATGCGCTCTCATCAGATATGTAAACATATCTGATGAGAGCGGACCACACATGGAACACGTTATAAAATGATAAAATTATAAAATGATAAAATAACAAAATAATAAATACATGTTGAAAAAACTTTTTACAAATGTTTGTAGCCTTACTCCTTTACATATATACTTTTCTCTCGTTGGAACTGCACTAAAAACTTGATTGCTCTCCAAAATCCCTGAGTTCCGCATGGGAATTTGATATTCCCTAGAAATTTCCTGGTGGAAGCCAGATGTCTGTCAGGAAGAATACTACACCAGATATTACCGAACTTATTAATATTTTTTATGTTTTAGGTTTAATCTGTATTCATAAACCTCTCTATATGCTACATGTGCATCAAGCTCTTTATTCTTCTTTTTTTTATATATATATATATATATATATATATATATATATATAGTAATCCAGGTAAAGTAAACATCCACAGGAAAGGAATCCAAAGAATTTTAATCGGGCTTCTTTTTTTTCGTTTTTTTCTTTTATTTTTTTTACTCTATATTATTCTACATTATATTATATTTAATTTTCAACGGTCTAAAGTCTGACCACGTGACTTTCCGAATTTCAAATTTTCTTTTTTCCTTTCCCTTTTCTTCTTTTCCTCCTCCCATTTCATTCTTCCCAAATATGATCTGGGGGATGGATCGGATAAAGATTCTGCTTGATGAGATCTCAGTTTCTAGCAGCTGTAGATCGATAACATTGACATGCCAGTGTCGCAGATTTTGTACATGTCTGTATAAATAAAATTAATATATATATATATATATATATATATATATATATATATATATATATATATATATATATATATATGTGTGTGTGTGTGTGTGTGTTCTGTTGTCCCGGAATATAAATTGAAATGCGCTATTATGAAACGGCACCGGTTTGTTTTTGTTACTTGATGTTTAACGAACTCACATGTGGCGTTATCTGCTGTTTCTTTTATTCCTCTTCTTTTTCTCCAACTGTTCGTTTATTGTTTTTATCACCTGAAGATGATTCGATGAATAATCGAAAGTGCTCGTGATACATATGGCCCAATCTATTAATCTTTTTGATTTCGAAGCTAAAAAGATTATTAGGAAAATCGAAAGAAACAAGCCGCGCGGGGACGAGTGTAAAATGCAATAGATTTGGGCAATTTGGGGCATTTTTTTACCCCCTTTGACTTCCTGGGGGCGCGAACCAGAATTTTTCTGAGGTCAAGGATGCTCATTTTATATCCAGAACAATTGCCTCTACATTTTGGCCAAGTTTCAGAAAAAATGAATGGATGGATCAAACGTTATGGGAGAAAAGGGTCATTTTTGCCATTTTGTGGGCTTATGACCCCATGGGGGCGCGAACCAGATTTTTTCCAATGTCAGCGATACTTATTTTCTATTAGGAACAATTGCCTCCACATTTTGGCTAAGTTTCAGAGAAATTGAATGGATGGATGAAAAGTTATGGGGCAAAAAATGTAATTTTTTGCTATTTCGGGGCCTTTTGACCCCTGGGGGGATTAACCAGATTTTTTTTCAAAAATCGGAGAATGTCACTTTCTAACCTGACCAAAGTTACAACTTCATGCAAAATTTCAAAGAAATTCAATGGATGGTTGCGGAGAAAAATCTAGACAGACGGAAATACCTCAAAACATAGGTCCGCCGATTTTATAAATCGGGGGACCAATAAAGAAGGTATAATTAGAATAATCATTATAATAAAGAACTTCGTAATTTATATCCGAGGGTTCTTTTAAGGATAGACATTGTCCTTTTTAGGGATGATATCTGTATTTCGCTACAACTCCGTCTTCAAGGGATAGTGTCTAAGTAGTTTTTCCAGATTTACTTTTATTAGACTAGTTTCACCTACCACAATCGGTATAATGTTTATTTCTTTTAGAGGTCATGTGCGTACCTATGAGACGTTTTCGTTGTATACAGTTTTGTACAGCAAACCTTCTATTCAGTCAATAACTTTTAAAAATATTTTGTACCGTGAAACTTGTGAACAAGCTTTGCAAATAGATGAAAAGCGATCCTATATGAGAAAATACCACGACTTCATTGAGAAAGTGAAAGTGTGTCAAAAAACAACAAGAAAGAAAGAATAAATACAAGAAAGAAAGAAAGAAAGAAAGAAAGAAAGAAGGAAATAAATCAAGGAATCAATGACAGAAAGTTCACAATTATGACTGATTGACAGAAAGAATTAATGAATGACAGAATAAATGTATGAATGAAGGAATATCAAAAAACAAAATAAAGGATAAATGAATGAATTTATTACAGAAACAAAGAAATAATGAATGAATGATAGAAAAAAAGTCAGAAAAGATGCCTTAATGATACAACGATAGAATTTATGAGTAGTAGAAAAATAGAAAGAAAAAATGAATGAATGGTAGAAAATAGAAAGAAAGAATTAATGAATGGTAGGAAATGGAAAGAAAGAATTAATGAATGGTAGGAAATAGAAAAAAAAGAATTAATGAATGGTAGAAAATAGAAAGAAAGAATTAATGAATGGTAGGAAATAGAAAGAAAGAATTAATGAATGGTAGAAAATAGTAAGAAAGAATTAATGAATGGTAAGAAAATAGAAAGAAAGAATTAATAAATGGTAGAAAATAGAAAGAAAGAATTAATGAATGGAAGGAAATAGAAAAAAAGAATTAATGAATGGTAGGAAATAGAAAGAAAGAATTAATGAATGGTAGGAAATAGAGAGAAAGAATTAATGAATGGTAGGAAATGGAAAGAAAGAATTAATGAATGGTAGAAAATAGAAATAAAAGAATTAATAAATAGTAAGAAAATAAAAAAAAGAATTAATGAATGGTAGGAAATAGAAAAAAGAATTAATGAATGATAAAATATAGAAAGAAAGAATTAATGAATGGTAGAAAATAGAAAGAAAGTATTAATGAATGGTAGAAAATGGATAGAAAGAATTAATGACTGATAGAAAAGAGAAAGAAAGAATTAATGAATGGTAGAAAATAGAAAGAAAGAATTAATGAATGGTAGGAAATAGAAAGAAAGAATTAATGAATGGAAGGAAATAGAAAAAAAGAATTAATGAATGGTAGGAAATAGAAAGAAAGAATTAATGAATGGTAGGAAATAGAAAGAAAGAATTAATGAATGGTAGGAAATAGAAAGAAAGAATTAATGAATGGTAGGAAATAGAAAAATGAATTAATGAATGATAGAAAATAGAAAGAAAAAATTAATGAATGGTAGAAAATAGAAAGAAAAAATGAATGAATGGTAGGAAATAGAAAAAAGAATTAATGAATAGTAGAAAATAGAAAGAAAGAATTAATAAATGGTAGGAAATAAAAAGAAAGAATTAATTAATGGTAAAAAATAGAAAGAAATAATTAATGAATGATAAAAAATAGAAAGAAAGAATTAATGCATGGTAGGAAATAGAAAGAAAGAGTTAATGAATGGTAGAAAATAGAAAAAACGAATTAATGAATGGTAGGAAATAGAAAGAAAGAATTAATGAATAGTAGAAAATAGAAAGAAAGAATTAATGAATGGTAGGAAATAGAGAAAAAGAGTTAATGACTGGTAGGAAATAGAAAGAAAGAATTAATGAATGGTAGAAAATAGAAAAAAGAATTAATGAATGGTAGAAAACAGAAAGAAAGAATTAATGAATGGTAGAAAATGGAAAGAAAGAATTAATGACTGATAGAAAATAGAAAGAAAGAATCAATGAATGGTAGAAAATAGAAAAATAGAATTAATGAACGGTAGGAAATAGAAAAAAAAGAATTAATGAATGGTAGAAAATAGAAAGAAAGAATTAATGAATGGTAGAAAATAGAAAGAAAGAATTAATGAATGGTAGAAAATGGAAAGAAAGAATTAATGAATGGTAGAAACTAGAAAGAAAGAATTAATGAATGGTAGAAAATAGAAAGAAAGAATTAATGAATGGTAGGAAATAGAAAGAAAGAATTAATGAATGGTAGGAAATAGAAAAAAGAATTAATGAATGGTAGGAAATAGAAAGAAAGAATTAATGAATGGTAGAAAATAAAAAAAGGTTAATGAATGGTAGAAAATAGAAAGAAAGAATTAATGAATGATAGAAAATAGAAAGAAAGAATTAATGAATGGTAGAACATAGAAAGAAAGAATTAATAAATGGTAGAAAATAGAAAGAAAGAATTAATGAATAGTAGAACATAGAAAGAAAGAATTAATAAATGGTAGAAAATAGAAAGAAGGAATTAATGAATGGTAGGAAATAGAAAAAAGGATTAATGGATGGTAGAAAAATAGAAATAAACAATTAGTTAATGACGAATAAAAAAATTAATGAATGACAAATAGAAAGTTAAAATTAATGACTGACAAATTAAAAGAAAGAATAAATGAATGACAAATTAAAAGAAAGGATAAATGAATGACAAATTAAAAGAAAGATAAATGAATGCCAAAGACAACGAAAGGATTAATGAATGATGAATAGAAAGAAATTAATAAATGAATGACAAAGAAAAAGAAAGAATAAATAAATGACAAATAAAAAGAACGAATTAATGAATGACAAATGGAAAGAAAAAATGAATGAATCAAAACAGAAAGAAAGAATAAATGAATGAAAAATAGATAGAAAAAGTAAATGAATGACAAATAGAAAAAAGGGAATAAATGAATAAATTATAAGAAACAAATTCCAATGATTGAATGAATTGAAGGACGACAGAAACATAATATATATATATATATATATATATATATATATATATATATATATATATATATATATATATATATATATATATATATATATATATATATATATATATGTGTGTGTGTGTGTGTGTGTTTGATACTTAGAAGGCAATACAATGCAGAGGTGTGACGGATAGACACAAGTTGGAGAAAATAAGACATATAATGGTGGAACAAATTAAATAGTTTCACCCTTACCCTTAATACAATGTATACGCTTGAACTTGGGTGGAGCACGGTTCTGAAGAAGTGAAGAGTTCCCGAAATATTATATCATACGGAGTTTCCACCAGCCCATCTTGATACAGGTATTATATAACATTGTAACATTGTGTAGATGGACAGATATATGTGTGTTTGTGAGAAAAAATAATAAATAAATAAATAAATAAATATATATATATATATATATATATATATATATATATATATATATATATTGTATTAAGGGTGAAACTATTTAATTTGTTCCACCATTATATGTCTTATTTGCTCAAACTTGTGTCTATCCGTCACACCTCTGCATTGTATTGCCTTCTAAGTATCACATTTCTATATACAAGTTAACAATGCTTCAAGAAAACTACATAAACCTCTTATATATATATATATATATATATATATATATATATATATATATATATATATATATATATATATATATATATATATATAGTAATTCAAAGACAAGTAGTTCAAGACGACTGGAAACAATGCCGATATATATATATATATATATATATATATATATTATTATTATTATTATTATTATTATTATTATTAAATACACGAAAATAAAAGAAATAGTAGAACCTAAATAAAGAAAAAAATAAAGGAAAAGGAAATGACAAAAAAATAAAGAAGAAGAAAAGAAAAAGAATGTGGAGAAAATAATTGAAAGACAGAAAGAAAGAAAGAAAGCTGATGAGAAAGGCGGAAAAGAGAAAGTAGACAACGCATAAGAAAAGAGAAAGAAAGAAAAAAGAAAGACGGCGAGGGAATGTAAAGAAAGAAAGGGAAGTATACAGAAAAAATAAAGGAAGGAGAAAAAAAGGAAAGACACAACAAAGAAAGAGAAAAAGAAAGAAAGGAAGGAGCGAAAGCGATGAATATCGAGGACAGTCGTAAAATTATCTCGCGACAAATTTACTGTGACAAAAAAAAGTGAACAAACGTACTAGTGTACGACTGGAAAGAATATTCAAAAATTTAAACATGCCAGCACTTTTGTTATCTCGCCAGAGAAACAAACACATTTTTCTCAAACTGTTACAGAGAAATCATAATTAAATATGTCAAGGCAATTTGATTCACACGATATATATTAGTACTGCATAAAAAGAAAGTCATGATATCAAAACTAGTTTTTTTATAGACAAGCGAGACCCGTGTCCTGGCGTTGCCCGAGGTTAAATAAAGAATCAGAACACCCAGAAGTAAATTGACCGGAATATATATTTTTCCCTTAGGCTTTTTATCCTATATTTTAATCACACAAAATACACGCTAAAGTATTCGTCAGTTATGGGATTGAGTTATGTTTGAAATAATCTTTTATTTTAATTGCCCTGATTAGGCGTAATTTGCAAATAACACACCAAATGGCCTATATATTATTAACTTTCAATCACGAAATCATCGAGCACTATATATATATATATATATATATATATATATATATATATATATATATATATATATATATATATATATATATATATATATATATATATATATATATTTATATATATATAAAGTAAGGACGTTGACATCTTTGAAGCACGGATTAGAATGTATTAAATATTTTTGAAAATCAAACATCGTGCAATATTTTTTATAAATGAAAAATTCATTTATTTAAAAAAATTTTAACGCGAATTTTCGTTGTAAAATACAACCTTATCAAGCGAGACTGTTCTATAGTTTTTTTTTTTCCTTTTCTTCCTCCTCATTTTGATGGTGGTATTAATCCCGAGGGGTCGAAAATACGTCGAGTTCTTTAAGACGTTAGAAGTTCAGTTCGATCGATGTCATGCGCAGATTGCACGATGTTTGATTTTCAAAAATATTTAATATATATATATTTAATATATATATATTTAATATATATATATTTAATATATATATATTTCTATGTAATTATTTTATAGGTGATTTTCAGCTCATTGTTATTGATCTTACTATTATTTCAATTGTTTCACTTCATAAGTGATTAGGATGCAGCAAACTTCAAAGGCCGTATTTTTCGTTAATATATATATGTATATATATATATATATATATATATATATATATATATATATATATATATATATATATATATATATATATATATATATAATTAACTTGTTACAAATATCCAGGGGGTATGAATCCGAAGGAAGTTGAAACCGGGTTTATGAGAGTGCTCAATGAAAATTCAGAGCGGGATTGAGATTGACACAGCACTGACACGTGCAAAACCTCCCACGTAATAATTTGAAACACGACTTGTTGGAGTCCCCCCCCCTCCCCTCTCATGTCCCATGTCGCCGTTATAGACAAAGCCCCAACTCTATCCCCCTCCCCCTCCAATGTATTTTCAATTTTCAATCTCCCGTTAGAGTGAACTTAAAATTTTATGCCATTTGAATTCCTTTCGCCCGATGAGTTGGTAGCTACTCGCACCAATGAAACAAAACCTGTTTTGTCGCAATTAATGGAATAAAATCAAAATATATATATATATATATATATATATATATATATATATATTAATTTTATACGTACATACAAGTAATCCATGGACACGTGTTTCATCATGGCTAACTTACACAGAGATCGAACCCTCGATGTTTATGTCTATAGTCCAGCGTTCTACCACTGGGGCAAGACGCTCTGTGTAGAAATATGTACGATTTTTATCACCCAAGTATTTAATGTATTTCTATGTAATTATTTTATATATATATATATATATATATATATATATATATATATATATATATATAAGTGCAATTACAACATTTTTGAGCCGATTCTAAAAATCTATATTGCTAAGAGTATATAGTATGACAAGTAGATCCGTGGAGGATGGAATGTTTTTGGTAGGAGATATTGAGTAAAATACACACTATTTTTTTAAAATTACGAATCTATCACTACAACCAATGTTGCATTTCGACACTCAACCCTAACCCTCACCCTAACGCTAACTCTAACCACATAATAATTTCCATAGTATGATAATGGAATAATTTCTTTTTGCTTTCACTTGAATTAAGCTTTTTGTCAAAGTCTACATTTAATATATTCGTCCTTAATTAGGACCTCGTAGCTTGGTGAGATAAAACTCGATTACGATCACTGTGATCGAGGGTTCGAATCCAGTCATAATCAACCACGCTGATGAGCCGCAGTAACGGCGAAACAGGTGTCCGTTGATAACTATTTTATCTATAAAAAATTATATATATATATATATATATATATATATATATATATATATATATATATATATACGTCCCTAAAATGAGGCGACATTATGTATGTATGGGAGGAAACTCTCAAATGCTTATGAAGCAAAAAGCACCAGTATGTGTAATACAGCAATATATCGGTAACAATATCAACAAATAACGACATACATTTATAAGCGATAAATTATCACGTAATTTCAGACATGACCTCGTAGCTTGGTGGTAGCAAACTCGATTACAGTTCCAGTGATCGAAAGTTCGAATCCTTTCATAGTCAGCCACACTGATCAGCCGCAGTAACGACGAAACATGTGTCCGTGTATAACTATCTATGAAACAAAAGATATACGTATATTTATAAAGTAGTTATAATGAGAGAAAAGTGTATATTTAAAAAAATTGGGCTACCAACATTTATATTTTATTCCTTAATATTCAGTAACTTTTTTAAGTTTGGTGTTAAAATTTCTATGTAACACGTGGTTCGATCATGCTCTGATCTCTTTAGACATTTGTTTGTTTGAAAATATGATTTCAGTTTTTATCATTATTAAAAGTTTGGTGTCTGTGTTCGCTTTTTTTTCTTTTTCTTTTCATCCATGTGCTGGGGACGGGGCATTCTTCCAAACGCCATACGATCACCCGCTATTTACAGACTCCAACCGAGAGCTCTTTTCAGGATTCTGGCTGTTCCCTTGAGTGCAGTTGCTTGGATTTCTTTTGCACTTGGTTCACCAGGTATACTTGCTAAATACCTTTTCAAGTTCTTCTTCATGAGTCAAGTGGCTCCTATGATAACTGGAATGATGGAGGTCTCTTTGAGGTTCCAGTTTCTTTTCATATCATACATTAGACTTTGATATTTTGTTATTTTCTCCCTTTCAGCTCTGTTTAGGCCCCCATCATTAGGGACACTGACCTCAACCAAAGTTGCCTCTCTCTCTCTCTCTCTCTCTCTCTCTCTCTCTCTCTCTCTCTCTCGCTCGCTCGCTCTCTCTCGCTCGCTCTCTCTTGTTCCATATGGCAATGTCAGGTCGTGTATGCGTGTGTGTATGTGTTCTTAACGTTTCCTTCTCTGAGTCATCGGTACATTTTGGAGCAGGTTATTTGAGTTTATTGAAGCGTGTTAATTATTTGTTCTTCTACATAAAATTAGGAGTGTCAAGAATTAGTGAATATAATACATGACGGGTTGTTTAATTTTTCTCATAATCACTTACTTTTATGTGTGTGTATATATGTCTCTGTATGTCTATGTATATGTCTACTCTGGTTTATCTCCCTTTTTGTTTCATTTTACTTCAGTCGAAGTTCTCAGAAATCAAGGCCCCCCCTTGGGGTTAACACTTGATCTCTATATGAAATATATAGATATTCGAATATTCCATTAAGGTTCTCCTTTTCCTATCAAACGTTGAGTTTGTAAAAAAGTGATAAACATTATTTTTCTCTCCTCAATTGACCGGTTAACTATGTTATAGTATATCTTTCTTGTGGTCTCTTGGTCTTACTGGATTCCAGGACAAGAATTCATCTAGTCTGGTGAAGTATCCAACTTAGTGATGTTACTAGAAGCAACATCACTTGAAGAAGATGCACCATTCCTCGTATAAGCCAGTGTTGGTAGCCATAGCGATGAGATCTTATTTTGGGCTTTGAATACTATGTCATATTGAATATTTGGTCAGGCTTTACTTGTAGCAGGAAGTTTTATTCAGTAGTCATTCAAGTTCTCTCCGTTTATGTATGTGGGTGCGTATATGCATATGTATGCGTGTGTATATATCTTTTATCTACGCACACGCATATTCATATGTATGTATATATATGCTCTGTAACTGTGTGTTTATGTGTGTTGTGTTATGATTTGTTTAATGTCGGTTTGAATTTAGTTATAAAGTTTTTTTCTTGTATAAGAAGGTAAAAATAATCTTCAGTTTGATAGATCGGCATGATTTTAAATCTACGTCTGCTGAATATGTAAATATTTGTGAAACAAATAAATTTCCGTGGTCTGGGATTTTTGTTACATTTGTGTAGAGCAACTCTGTTGTTAAGTGTTTTGGTGACGCCTATATAAGATTTGTCGCATTTATTTTAGTAAATAGACCACATTTTTAGGTGCAGTTTAAATCTTCTTTTACTTTGAATGTTTGTGTTGGGTGGTTGAATGTGTAGAAATCTCCATCTATTATTATGTCACAAACCGCACATCTTTTTGGCTGCATTTTATGTTCCTTTGTGTTGTGTGTTGTGTGTTGGACCTTTATGAGCGGTGATTCGTTAGTAAAATAAAAAGAGTAAAAAAAAATGAGTTAATTTTATTATAATTAAGTATAGATTTTTTTAAATATCATCTGTTTTTCTTACGACTAATTCTAATCTTATTAGTTTACTTTCGTTATGTTAAAGTTGTGTACTTCGTTATGGCGATCAAATGTGTCCTAACACATTTCTCCCGGTGTAAGAAAAAATACACATTATTATTTTGGCCTTTGGGGGTGAGCACATAATAACTTGTTTTCTTATTTTTGCAGTAACAAATAATAGATTACAATTATTTTTTTTCATTTTTATTGTGAAAATATTAATTAAAAAAATTGTTTTTAGGGTTATTTTTTTTTTCAAATATTAATTAATAAAATAACAAAACCATTGTTTTTACAAATGGATTTGAAATATATTACAAATTGTTTGTTAACAACAAGATGCAACGAATGGAAATATATTTTTTAAATTATGAACTTTTTCCATTTTTGAACGGCTAAATGTCTTATAGAACGATTTAGAAAACAAAAGTTTTAAGGGTGGTCTTAGCCTTAGACAGAGCATCAGTGTAAAGTTAAACGAAAAATAAAAATCCGCCAACATCAAACTAGGCGAAAATAACACTAATCAAAATGTGTGACATCATATCTGACCGCCATAACGAAGTGCACAACTTCAACATAGTCCCTAATTATATCTATGAATCACTGTATAGTGTACGGGTTTTTTTTCAATACATTTTAATCCCAGAACTTTTTACTTTTTGCTGATTTTTCTGATGATTGTGTAGTGTTGCAGAGACGATATTGATATTAAAAATGTTTGGCTTACGGCAAATGAAATGGACCGTAAAAAAATAC
>OY744543.1:23158103-23165603 GCA_963556195.1 Sepiola atlantica
TTCTTTATTTTTTTAAAAATAAATTATAAATTATGGCTACTCTGGTGCCTTCTCGACGTAAATTCACTAGACTAACTCGACGATCAACTAAATCTCATTCATTCACTGTGGAGGTCCCTTACTCAAATAGCTTCTTTCCTTGTGTTGCTGTCCTCTGGAACTCCCTCCCTGCCCCCGGTTTCCTCAACAGTACTGACATGCAGAAATTTAAAACTAATGCAAACAGACATCTCGCTGCGCAGATCACAATTTAGGTTGATTCCCCCGCCCCCCAACCTTCTCCTTTTTTCTTTTTTCTCAGTAGCCCCTTACGTCTACAGTGGCGACCTGTATTGTTTGGGGTGAACTATGTTAAAAAAAAAATGTATTCTAAAAACATGAGCACTTTCGGTGAAATACACCCTTGTCAAAAGTATAAGCATTTTTTTCGTTTAATCCTTCTTGATTGAGACATATTTATCGCAGTAAAGTTGAAATTCGTCTTGATGTTATCGACGATTAATGTTGATATGCCGCTGTGTGTAGCACGCGGTTTCGTGAATAGGGTATAATGAAAAGTCCACACTTATTTTAAGTGATGTCATGCAGCATGCACGGATACAAACAAATAAACATGCCATATCCACCAAGTTTTCATAATATATACATTTAGGGAAAATAGACGAAACTAGAAAGAGTACTGCTGCCAAATCTGTAGAGGTTCCACTCAAAGCACTCTTTCTTACTTTGGCAAAGTACAATATCGACTTCGCAATCTAGTGGGAGATTATCTCTTCTCCTCGCTACAGCCTCTTTATCACAGAAGCCATTGCGAAGAAGCATTGGGCGTGGAATTTCTGCCTAGCGCTAGGCATACCGAGGAAGAAAGGTGCGTTTTTCTACATTGTACTAGAAAGACGAGTTCTGGCTGTGAATGTATTACATTAAAGTAAAGAAATACTGGCAACGTCTCATGTCAAAAGGGGGTTATAAAAGGCAGATTATATCGTTCACCACTTAGTAAACGAATAAACTCACAGCCACTATGTGTAAGTATGTGTAAAATAACAACTAGTATTACATTTTTTTTAAATGCACAACGCTGCATGTTTAGTGAGAGTTCATAGATGCTGCAAACGGCAGACCTGCAATGGGAAAATATTTAGCTTAGAGAAAAGACTACCCAAGAAATTGGTTAGCCTCTTTGAAAAAGAAAATTATGCTGATAAGACAGGCCACTTAAGATTTTACAGAATTAATGTCAACTCCAGATAAAATATTCCCTGGTTAATCGGTGTTTATGTTCATAGATTAAACAAACAATAATTTTCGAGTAGACTTTCTTCACACGTTTTTTAAATTTTTTTTTTTAATTTTCAGAATTATGGTTATTAGCGGGAATCCTGTAGATATTCAACGATTCCAAATGCAAATATATATTTTTTGTGTTTATATTTTTATGTTCCCAAAAGTGTGTAAACAAAGTAGCGAGTCACCGTTTATCAAGGCCCAAAGGCCACTCAAGTATAAGAATTAATGTCTGTCAGGTGGATGATGAGTAACACCGTGCGAATCGGTAACGATGGTAGGAACTGGGCAAAATTTGATTATTTAAAAGGGAGCTCAGCAAAACTTTGTTAACATTGGACTTGAAGACGACCATCAAGCAGCCCCGTGGTATTATGTTCTAGAGACGGGTGGTTCTTTGATAGACACTGTGCCTGTGGAACTTCTGTTTTGTTGAAGGTAAACAGATGAAGAAAATAAAAATGTTTTACAGTTGTTGTTGATAGACGAGTTTTCGTTTTGAATGTTTTACAGGTGAGGGAATGGATTTGGGGCTCAGACGAGCACCTACCATGAAAATAACGCTAGAGTAAAGAAAAACTAGAAACGTCTCTTTTGTGAGAAAGGGACTGTAAGGAAGAAAAGGGCACATACCCCACTAGATTTCGAAGTTGGTTTTGTATTCAAATGAGTAAAGGATGCTCTAGGGGGGGGCACCTTCCCAGATGTGGCAACAGCATTCCATCTTATGACGTATCTGACACGTATACATGTAGATAATTGCGCCAGGAGTGAGATACTTTCTGGAGCAGTAGAATGATCCAACTATTTTCGAGCGACCTTAGCAATAGATTTGATGTAAGTCTTCTATTTCAGGTCTGGAGTGAAAGTCAGTCCCAGGAGCTTGTCAAATTAGTATAAAATTTAAGTATTTTAGTTTCATTTTATAGTAAAAGTACAAATAGAAATTCTACAAATTAACTTAGAAATATCAGTTATCGTCTACTTCTTGTTTACGTATAAAAAGAAACATTACTACTACTATTGCATCGAGTTTGAATGAATCATATATGATTTAGCGCATGTTTATTAGCAGTATTGAGATCGTAATAACTTACTAATGGACAGACAAGTAGACTGACGCCGTTTTTTTTGTTTTTTTTTTAACTAAGTCGGATAAGTGCAGCAATGACTAAGACAATCTACGCGCCACGCGGGACTTCCTCAACAGCTTTGGTCTATTAATGACGCGCCACACCTACCCCTAACCCTAACCATCGTGAATCGACTTGGCTCTACGAGCGTCTCTCCATCGCCACAATTCGAGGAAACGCCTTCAGCTTGCCCTTGGTCTGCCAGGTCAGCATGGCATCCAACGAAACTTATTGATGTTCCAAATTTAGGCTTTTTAAATTTGGCAACTTAAAAGATTTTCAGGTGCTTGTATAATAAAAAGCCGAAAAAAGTTTTTTTTTGTCTTTTAGTGTTGGAGAGGTAAATAAGGGGCAGGTAACTCTTACCACGAATTTTAAGCAAGATTTTCCAGTAATCAAAACTGATGGCTTTAATTGACGTTGCACATGTGGCTACTGTGCAAGGAGAACGTCGATTAGACATAAAGGGGTTAGGGTTAGGGTTTAGGGTTTAGGGTTAGGGTTTAGGGTTAGAAAAATATTGTTCGAAAGCTAGAGCTGTTGTGAAGAGTTACCTGTCCCTTATTTACCTCTCCAACACTAAAAGACAAAAAAAACTTTTTTTCGGCTTTTTATTATACAAGCACCGATTTTCATAGACTTTTAAATGTAAATCATATTTTATCAAATGTTGAATCATGTATTTATTGAATAGAATTAATATATATTAAAATATTATTTATGCGTTTAAATTAAATTAGTTTTGTCGAGAAAAAAAAATTTGCATTTATTTTTTTTTTTTGTAAAGAAATAAATATAAATATATATTTGTTAAAGTTTTAAAAAAAACATCTACGCAGTTGAAGGCTGTTTTCGGCAACGAGTCGTTTAAAGATAGCGGACATCAACGTTTGAACAAATGTGTGAACAAAACCGATCTCACGACGGAGATACGAACGCCTCAATAAAGGAAGTTGTAGATATATAATCAGATGAAATTAAAAACAGCTCCATCGTTCGTATGTCAAGTGGCTTCTTTTTGTTGCGTTATATATATATATATATATATATATATATATATATATATATATATATACATATATATATATATACATATATATATATATATACATATATACATATATATATATATACATATATACATATATATATATATACACACATATATATATATACATATATATATATATATATACATATATATATATATATATATATATATATATATATATATATATATATATATATATATATATATATATATATATATATATATATATGTCTCAGGGTAAATACCTGAATGTGTGCATTTTACGTAACTCGATATTTGGGAAAAAATTTCGAGAAAAAATACGCAGATAGCTAAAAGATGTTGGAAATAGCTTACTTGTTTAATCTGTTAGAACGTTAAGACTACACGAAAAAGCGGAGGGTGTAATTCACCAGATGAATGAAGTCAATCACGTTGACACACGTTTTCGTTATATCACTAAAGTTAAGTGACGTTGAGCATGGTCAGAACCAGATGGGTGACTATCTGGAAATACCAGATGCTGTATGTGGGAGGACAACGAGATCTTCCTGTAAAGATTAACCTTTTTTTGGGGGAGGGGGGTGCTTTTATTCACACCAAACAAGGCACATTGCCACTAAGGCGTAAGGGACCATACCTACAGGTGTTGAATAATAGCCCTATGGGAATGGACGTATCTGTTGGAAATCGTTGGTTTGACTTGCGCGAATTAACGCGGGTGCAGTCGAGTGCAGAATAGGGCTTGTTCTCACAGTCAGAGCTAACAGACGTGACATGGTTACCGTGTGACGAGAACCCAGATCAAGGGTCAGTCTGCACCTGCGAGAGGCTCTGTGACGTCACTCGTTCTCGTGAGAAGCGAGTTTTCGTCAGTCTGGGTTTTTAGACGCAAACCGATGAGACGTGATTGTTAAAATGTAATTTACAACAGATAAGGGAAATATTTCCCTTAAGGGAATACAAGCAAGAGAAATCCTTTCCCCCTCTCTATGAATGGTAAAGAAAATAATTGTTAACTAACTACGATAAAGTAGTGATTTGCTCTCTCCCTCTCTCTCGACGTAGTGAATGATCCCAGTTGTAATAACAACGCTTGTAATAAAATGAATTAAATTTAAATAAGAGTTTGTCTTCGGAGTACGTCATGAGGCTTTTGTTGCAGACAACGGACGGCGTGGTTCACGGCAGGAAGGAAAGAAGAAAGAATTCATCCACTAAACGACACGACCACCCTCTACAAGGCGAGAGGGAAATCTAAGGTATGCAACACAGGGATATCCTAAATGGACAGTTGTGCTGCGAGATGTTTGTTCACTGAAATAGAGAGTATATAAACTGGAATGAAATGTATTTGGTTCACTACTCAGAGTTGAAAGAGTGCCCTACCACTGAGTTCAAACGGGACGCCGAATTATTCTTTCTGTTCTTTTCACCAACAAAGATCCAAGACGCACGTGAACGATGCGGTGTTCACAACCAAACTGACGCCATCGAGCCCAAAAAACAAAAACAAAAACAAAAAACGCTCCCTTTATCACGTCATTTTGACCGTCAACAGCACCTATTTTGAATAATCCGCCTCGTCATATCATGATCACGCTTTCGCGCGCATGTGTCACCACTGTTTCCTTGCAATGTCGTCACCGCACAAACACAGCTCGCTACTCGCTGCCTCTTTGACCGATGAACTGCAGCTGGCTCATCGTCATCAGCCTGGGAGTTCTCCCTTTCAACCTCGCTACATTAACATTACATTTAAATCTTTGCATGTTGGTACAGTTAGGGAAACAGGGAGCAGAGAGGTCATTCCAAAGGCTTGCAACTCGAGCAAAGAAGCTATTAGAGTAGAAAGCCTTCTGGCATGTGGGAACCTCCACAGTGAAGGGGTGGGATTTTGCTGAGTGTTTGCGGGTTGGTCGGGGATATTTACGTCGATGGTGCACCAGTGCCGCAAGTTCATCAGGGCATATTTTATTGAAGTACTTGTAAAACAAACACAGGGATGCAACATTGCGGCGATGGGACAGGGGTTGGAGCATGGTTGACAGTCTGGGGCCTATTAGATTAGAGATTCTTTATTGGACCCTGAATAAGAGGGAGAGACTAGCGGTATGTGCTCCAGTCCACATATGACAACAATACTCAATGCATCAAAATTATCTCCCTGCTCGAGATATACATTCGGCTTATTGGGACCGCTTATGAATTCAATATCTCATAGAATTTACATGGCCTCTAACCCAGTGCTGATCTTGTGTCAATATATTGAATTGAATCGAAATCAGGTATTATGGAATCGATTATGTCGAGTGTCAGATCAAATCGTCTCCCTTTTTGGTTATTTAAATTCGTTTGGTCTCCAATTATTACCAAATTGCCTCTTTTTGTCACAAAAGTGAACGAAATTGTGCATTTACTTGACTAGAAAATTTTCCGTCCCCGGATGGCTAACATTAATTCCCCGAACAGAAGAGTTTTGCACTACTTTTATGTCCGCTTACGAAGATTAAAATCAACATATAATGATACTAAACCTCATGTCTTGAATCGTTTTTCCAATTTTGATCAACAATCGGAGGTATTTGAATTTCTTCCATCTTTTTGTTACACCATTTGCATAAAACTAAATATAGTCCACTTTACGACCCTTTACGCCGAGCAATTGTGTTCCAAATTTCAGAATAATCAGTTACTTAATTTAGTAATGCATCCTCTACATACAAATATATTAACATATACATATACATCACTTTATATAGTGATCATATGAATAAAAATGAGATTCTACTTTTTTAGGCGATTACATGTAAACATACTGAAAAATGTGAACGGTATAGAAAATTTAAAAAAAAAACAGAATATTTTAGACTTTAGAATGGGGGATCACATTCACCTATTTATTCAATGTGAAATGATCAACAACTTCCGGGCCATTGAATAAATTATTTATTCTAAATTTGGTTGTTTACTGATATTTTTATTGTCCTGGATAGCCCCCTATCCCTGTGAGAGCCGAGTACCTAAAGTACTAGTATAGATGCGTATATGCAACTATTTTGTTTGGGTGGGTTTGTGTTGGTAAATTATTCTGTCGTTTTATCACAGGTTGAAAGTTTCCCACAGAGGCCATGCTTTTTAACTGGTGACCCATGATTTTTAACCTCGAGTCAAATGCTTCCGGTATCCTTTCAATTGCTGCTTGAAAACTGATAGCAATGTTTCAACAATCAGAAACACGAGAGACAAAACAAGCACTTGTACCTCTTCATTTAATGTAATGGTTTTTCAACTAGTTGTAATACAAGTCTACGTCGGGTCTCTCAAATGTGCCTTTTCTACACGTCATCTCAACTTTTTAAAACTTTCAATCACCCCCAAACAAGGTATGTTGCCACTTAAACGTTAAGGGGCTACTGTGATTAGGGGTCAGATTTAAAGGCGACATCTTAAGACACGACATAATCACGTTGACCCACAGGTTCCCGTTTGATCACCGAAGTTAAGCGACGTTGAACCTGGGAGACCAGGTGCTGTATGTGGCCTGGAGATGATATAGGTTCTACCAGGTTCTATCATGCCCACTTATCTGCTTGACTCTCCGACGACGTCCTTTGACGTTATGGGATATGAATGGATGGATGGATGATAGACCCTAAGCGGGGAGTCGTGGAGCAAGATGTTTGTTCACATTATATCTAAATTTCTATTGGTACAGTCGTGGGAGAAAGGAGGGGATTCTAAAGGCAAGCGGTCAGAGGAAATAAGCTATTAGAGTGGAAAGTATTTTGGCATCTGGGGACCTCTTTAGGGGGTACAAGTTCGTCGGAAGACAGTCCGTGGAAATACTTGTAAAACGAGCACAGAGGTGTAACATTATGGCGATGATACAGGAGCTTCGGCTTGGTAGACAGTGCGGGATCTATTAGGGTAAAGACTAATTTTGCTGTCTGTCTAAGAGGGAGTGACTTGTGGTTGGTGCACTAGCCTAGATACTGTAAAAATAATGTTTTTGTTTTTTTTTTACTTTCAATTGTAATAAAACTATTA
>OY744543.1:23170603-23230603 GCA_963556195.1 Sepiola atlantica
TCGAGCCGTTAACTTAAATCATCAAATTATCGTTTCGAATCAACAAAAGGTGTTTTTCATCGCCAACTGATAATATTATTGATCCTTATCCTCGAGTGGCCTTTCGGCCTTGATAAGCGGTGATTCATTTGTTATTTTTTTTATATAAAAATAACACTCTAGTGTTTGAGATGAAAAGTAGAAGCTCGTAAGATTTAAAGTTTGTTTTAATCGCTTGTTATTAAGAGTTACGGTTAGGATTAAGGTTAAGATTTAATTATTTGTAATTGATTTTTATTAAGTTTTATTTCTTACAACACCCGGTATGTTCCCACATTGTAAGATCCTTGATAACTATTAATATTTAAATTGATAATTGGATTGGGGAAATAAATAGAGATACTTAACAAAGGAGTTATATCGCCGAAATATCGTAACATTTCGGTTTCACATAAGATTTAATTATTTTAAATCGATTTTTATAAAGTTTTATTTCTTACAACACCCGCTATTCTCACATTGTAAGATCCTTAATAACTATTAATATTTAAATTGATAATTGGATTGGGGAAAATAAATAGAGATACTAAACAAAGGAGTTATATCGCCGAAATATCGTAACATTCCGGTTTCACATAAGATTTAATTATGGTAAATCGATTTTTATTAAGTTTTATTTCTTACACCACCCAGTATATTCCCACATTGTAAGATCCTTAATAACTATTAATATTTAAATTGATAATTTGATTAAGGAAAATAAATAGAGATACTTAACAAAGGAGTTATATCGCCGAAATATCGTAACATTCCGGTTTCACATAAGATTTAATTATTTTAAATCGATTTTTATAAAGTTTTATTTCTTACAACACCCGCTATTCTCACATTGTAAGATCCTTAATAACTATTAATATTTAAATTGATAATTTGATTAAGGAAAATAAATAGAGATACTTAACAAAGGAGTTATATCGACGAAATATCGTAATATTCCGGTTTCACATAAGATTTAATTATGGTAAATCGATTTTTATTAAGTTTTATTTCTTACAACACCCGCTATTCCGACATTGTAAGATCCTTAATAACTATTAATATTTAAATTGATAATTGGATTGGGGAAAATAAATAGAGATACTTAACAAAGGAGTTATATCGACGAAATATCGTAATATTCCGGTTTCACATAAGATTTAATTATGGTAAATCGATTTTTATTAAGTTTTATTTCTTACAACACCCGCTATTCCCGCATTGTTAGATCCTTAATAACTATTAATATTTAAATCACTTTTTAATTAATAATTGGATTGGAGAATATCAATAGAAATACTTTACGAAGGAGTCATATACCCGAAATATCGTTAACTTCCGGTGTCACATAAGACTCTAATGATAGAGGAGAAAATCTAGTAAGATATTTTTTAACATAGTTCACCCCAAACAAGGCAGGCCGCCACTGTAGACGTAAGGGCTACTAAGAATGAGGGTGGGCGTTTTGGGGAGCATCCTAAGTTGGTACTGTTTACATTAGTTTTAAATTTCTGCATGTCGGTACAGTCGGGGAGACATGGAAGCAGGGAGGGAGTTCCAGAGTCCGGAAGCACGAGGAAATAAGCTATTGAAGTAGAAGGCTCTCCGGCATCTGGGGAACTCCACAGTGAATGGATGGGATTTATCTAATTGTCGAGTTGCTCTAGTTTATTTACATCGAGGGGGCACTAGAGCAGCAAGTTCATCGGAGCACAATCCATTGAAATACTTGTAAAACAGGCACAAGGATGCAACATTGCGGCGATGAGACAGGGGCGGAGCTTGGTGGATAGTGAGGGACCTATTAAGTTAGCGACTCTTTTTTGGACCTTGTATAAGAGGGGGAGTATTGGATAGTGCACCAGCCGAGATGTGGCAACAATACTCCATGCATAGGCGGATGGTGGCTTTGTAAAGATACAGGATAGTGTCAGGTGTGAGAATTTTTCTAGCACGGTAGATGGAGCCCACCTTCTTTGCAGCAGCTTTGACAATGTATTCATAGTATTTATTCTAATTCATGTTAGCTGTGAATGTTAGGCAGAGGAGTTTGAATGTTGAACTCTCAGGTAGGATGTTATTTGCCATGGTAATCGGTGGTTGAAGAGGTTTCTTGTAGTTGTTGAAGGAAAGGAGCTTTGTCTTTGCGACATTAAAGGTTACCGTCCATTTATGACCCCAATCCACTACATTTTCTAAGGATTCGGCCATTGCCTCAGATATGTGCGCGTCCGTTTTGCCCACATGACGGAAGTAGAGCGTGGTGTCGTCAGCAAATATACCTATCTCAGTATCAATGACATCAAGGGAGTCGTTTATTAAAATCAAGACCAGTAAAGGTCCGAAGATGGATCCCTGGGGTACACCAGCATTTATGTCATTTTGATTAGATGAACGACCACCGGGGACAACCTGGATCGTTTTTTCGTTAGGAAGGATCTAATTAAATTAAATATTTGTCCAGTAATACCATATGAGTTTATGTTTAGGAAAAGCCCTTTATGCAAGACCTTGTCAAAGGCTTTGTATATATCAAGCGCTACCGCCCTAGCTTTACTTGCTTTGTCCAGTGTATGATATATGCATTCAGAGATGACCGTTAGGATATCCGCAGTAGATCGTGCTTGTCTAAATCTATACTGACGGTCAGAAAGAAGTTTAGCATTAACTAGGTGCCGGACTATCGCTAGATTGGTTAAGGATTCAAAGATTTTAGCAAAGATCGGGAGTAGACTGATTGGGCGGTAGTTCTGAGGAGCAGTTCTATCTCCAGAATTCTTGAAGAATTGTACCACGGAGGCAATTCTCCAGCTATCAGGGAAGCATGATTCGGCAAGGCATTTGTTGTAGAGTTTGGAGAAGACAGGGGCCAGTTCCGCGGAGCATTTCTTTATTTCTATTACTGGTATAATATCAGGCACAATCTTTGGAGGTGTCAAGGTTTTTTTATGATGTCCCTCACCTGAGATGGGGTTATGACCAAGTTTTCAAATGTGGCTTCGGTCCGCAATGGGAATTTAGGGAGGGGTGGTGTGCTGAGTCCGAAGTGAAGTTTAATTTTGTAATCGCTTGTTCTTAAGTCTTTTTTCTTACAATCCCGGTATATTCCCACATTGTTAGAGCCTGCTAATAAACTCTCTATATAAATTATATTTAATTTTTTTTTTATTTAAATAGAAATTAAACGTAGATATTAAACATTTTAAGGAGTAATTTAAATTAAATAATAGACATTTTAAAATCAAGTAATTTATTCAGTACTTCATGAACGAATAAATTTAAATATTAAATAAATGTTGAATATTATGAAATATATGAGTATATAACCGCCAGAAATAATCTCAAGAGCTCTTCTCGGATACTTAATCACTTAAACTCGAATTTATCCTCGATTAAATTTGAAGGACAGGAAGAAGACATTGAAGTGTTTCTTTGAATTTTGTCTTACGACCCCGCATCACGTAATCATTGCGTTGATAACTTCTTTCTTTCCTTCCATCATTTATATCTTTCGTTGGCCTCCTTCGCGGCCGTTTACGAAAGAATAAGGACAACTCAGATAACGGATAGAGGGTTGTAGCAACCGACATTCGCGGTGAAAGACGTTGCTGGGAATGATAGTGACGAAATTTGAGTGATCCGACGTGATTATGAAAATAATAAGGCTTACGAAAAGAAGAAAAAAGGTTGCGTTCAGGAGATTGATAGATAGATAGATAGATAGATAGATAGATAGATAGATAGATAGATAGATAGATAGATAGATAGATAGATAGATAGATATGAACATGCGAACATCGCATTTGGAAGTGGCATGGTGTAATGGTTAGAGGCGTTGATTGTGGGCTCAGCGTACCAAGTTCGAGTTCAGTAGAGGCTATCGCATCACTTTCACTTTTCGATAAATAGGTTGAATCTATATATCCCCCCGCCAGCTATGGATTAAATAGTAAGGTAGATTAGATTCGTAAGTCTTGGGTGTGCGACTAGTTTTTGGTGAAAGAAAATTCTCAGGCTTTCTCTGCTCACTATAGATTCGCTGTGTAGGTACTCTTATATATATATATATATATATATATATATATATATATATATATATATATATATATATATATATATATATATATGTGTGTGTGTGTGTGTGTGTGTGTGTGTATTTCATCATTGATAATCGCTCCAGACAAGCCATGAAGCCACTTGATTTAATGAGCGAGCAAGAACGAAATACGATTATCACAAAGACAGGGGATGCCTATTGACCTTAGTCTTTAAAAGACAAAGGCTATAGGTAGGAGGAAAATATTCAGCAGGAAGAGAGTTCTACAAGCCTGCAGTTCTTGGAAATAAGATACTGGAAGAATAAGAAGCTGTTTTACAATGAGGTATCAAAATAACGAATTGATGGAGACCACTAGACCAACAAGTCAAACGAGCTGGGACAAAAGAAGCAGGGAATATGTCACATAATTCTGAAGAACACATGCCATAATAGTATTTATAGAAAAGACTGAGACTAGCAACATCTCGTTTGTGCGAGAGAGGGTGCAGAAAAGAAGAAAGGGTTGGGCCAATCAAATTACAGATACGTTTCTGCGCCTAATCAAGAACCCTCAAATGTGACAGAGATTCACCATCCAAATATGACAACAGTAGTCCATACATCGTCTGGTAGTATATTTGTTTAGATAGAGAATAGCATCATGGGTGATGAAGTGTTTGGAGCGATAGAGAGAACCGACTTTACGAGAAGCATAAATTACATGCAATAAAAGAAGAAATTTAAGAAAAAATGACAAGAAAAGAACAAGTGATATTATCAAGATTCCGTATAAGACACAAAAATATATTTCATTCTTACTTCCTAGAGAGAAAAGCAACTCCAATTTGCGTACCATGCCAGGAGGCCTATACGCTACGTTATTCATCTCTCTCACATGGCGGGAAGATTAGATACATAGTCAGGAAATTGGGATTTTTGAGAGATTAGACACATAGTCTGGAAATTGGGATTTTTGGAATGTTAGACACATAGTCAGAAAATTGGCATTTTTGGAATATTAGACACATAGTCAGGAAATTGGGATTTTGGAAGATTAGACACATAGTCTGGAAATTGGGATTCTTGGAAGATTAGACACATAGTCTGGAAATTGGGATTCTTGGAAGATTAGACACATAGTCAGGAAATTGGGATTTTTGGAAGATTAGACATATAGTCAGGAAATTGGGATTTTTGGAAGATTAGACACATCGTCAGGAAATTGAGATTTTTGGGAGATTAGACACATAGTCTGGAAATTGGGATTTTTGGAAGATTAGACACATAGTCAGGAAATTGGGATTTTTGGAAGATTAGACACATAGTCAGGAAATTGGCATTTTTGGAAGATTAGACACATAGTCAGGAAATTGGGATTTTTGGAAGATTAGACACATTGTCAGGAAATTGGGATTTTTGGAAGATTAGACACATAGTCTGGAAATTGGGATTTTTGGAAGATTAGACACATAGTCAGAAAATTAGGATTTTGGGGAGATTAGACACATAGTCTGGAAATAGAGATTTTTGGAAGATTAGACACATAGTCAGAAAATTGGGATTTTTGGGAGATTAGACACATAGTCTGGAAATTGAGATTTTTGGAAGATTAGACACATAGTACGGAAATTGGGATTTTTGGAAGATTAGACACAGTCTGGAAATTGAGATTTTTGGAAGATTAGACACATAGTCAGGAAATTAGCATTGTTGGAAGATTAGACACATAGTCTGGAAATTGGGATTTTTGGAATGTTAGACACATAGTCAGGAAATTGGGATTTTTGGAAGATTAGACACATAGTCAGGAAATTGAGAATTTTTGGAAGATTAGACACATAGTCAGGAAATTGGGATTTTTGGAAGATTAGACACATAGTCAGGAAATTGGGATTTTTGGAAGATTAGACACATAGTCAGGAAATTGGGATTCTTGGAATATTAGACACATAGTCAGGAAATTGGGATTTTTGGAAGATTAGACACATAGTCAGGAAATTGGGATTTTTGGAAGATTAGACACATAGTCAGGAAATTGGGATTTTTGGGAGATTAGGCACATAGTTTGGAAATTGGGATTTTTGGAAGATTAGACACATAGTCAGGAAATTGGGATTTTTGGAAGATTAGACACATAGTCAGGAAATTGGGATTTTTGGGAGATTAGACACATAGTCTGGAAATTGGGATTTTTGAAAGATTAGACACATAGTCAGGAAATTGGGATTTTTGGGATATTAGACACATAGTCTGGAAATTGGGATTTTTGGAAGATTAGACACATAGTCAGGAAATTGGGATTTTTGGGAGATTAGACACATAGTCAGGAAATTGGGATTTTTTGGAAGATTAGACACATAGTCAGTAAATTGGGATTTGAAAAGCCAGCGCCCTAGAGGCAGAATAGTCCGGCTGAACAAAAATTACCTGGGCAACTTCGTCGGCATTCCTCGGTAGATGCAGTTCCCGACAAAGAGTTAGAAGGTAAAGCTTGGGAATGTCGACCTCCTATAACTGAATAGGATCGTACATCACACCGACAGAGAACTAGCCACACCAGAATGCTCAAGACTCTGCCAGTCTTATTTTGAATATTATAAAGAAACAGGTGTGAAAAGGAGTAATTCTCCACGTAAACCCATGCCAAATAATTGAATATTTAAAAGAAGATGATGTTTAAAACAGAAGATGTGATTTCTACAAACTTTTAAAACAAAACAAAGAAAGAAAACATGAATAAATGTTTGAAGAGACTAAGAATTTAAAGCAAAAAAATATATATTTTTATATATTACCAGAATAGCTAGAGTCATTCAGTATTAAATGACCCGAAAAGGGTTGATATGCCGTAAAACAAAACAAACAAAACTTATTATCATATATATTTGTATATGTTAAATGTCTCCAATGTTGTGCCCTCGTATTAAACTCGGAGAACAAAGGTTAAAACAGAGAATAATACTTATGCCAAAAATAAAGTTAAAGTTCAATAATATTGTACAATCTGCTTTTCGTGTAAGCTGTGTTATCATTACTGGTAGGATCAATTCATTAAAGAACACCGATTATCGATTACTATATCTACTAACGAGCCCTCACTTACCAAGGCCAAAAGCCATTTGAGGATAAAGGTTAAGGAAATTGTCAGCTGGATGATGAAAAATACTATGAAACGATGGAAAACAACTGGTGGAAAAGGGCAGAATTTGATTACGTAAGAGGAAGACTCAACAAGTATGTATCAATATTAAACTTAAAGATGCCCATGTTGCAGTCAGCAGGGAAGCAGTTACGTGGTCTTGTGTTCAACAGATGAGAAGTTCTTTGAAATAAACTCTGTTCATGGATGCTCCGTTTGGTTTTAGGTACACATAGAAAGTAGTGGTAGTAGATTAGTTCTTGCTGCAAGTGTTTTGAAGTATGGAGGGGGTATAGATTGGAGCTCAGTCGAGCACCTATCATTGAAATATCAATAGAGTAAGGGAAACACTAGCAACGTCTCTTCTGTGAGAAATAGACTGTAGGGAAGAGAAGAGATCGCCCATTACTGCCAGATTGCGAAGTCGCTGCTGTACCCTGTCATGGCTAGAAAGTGTGCTATGAGCGGCACCTCTCCAGATGTCGCAGCATTGTTCCATCTTAGGACGTATCTGATTCTTATATAATAAAGGATTGCATCTGGAGTCAGGTATTTCTTGGAGCGGTAGAATAACCCAACCATTTTTTCCAGCGACCTTAGTAACAGACTTGACGTGAGTCTTTCATTTTAGATTTTCTTATTTTATTATCGTCAAACGAAAAATGCGGCGCTAGATTATGGATGATTGATTGGAAATTGTTATAGGATCATCAAGAGTGACCCCCCACAATAAATGTCACTCACAAAATCTCGATATATAAAATAGAGTTGTTTTTTTTCTCCTTCCAAATCAGTTAGAGTAAACAATAGAAAATAATGCATCAAACGCAGCGAAACACATCACTTCATACGACTACTTCATTCGACCGTGTTTCCAGAAAGTTTAACTTATTTTTAAAACCTAAACCAAAAACATTATTATTACTTCCCCCTGTAAGCCTCTCCCAACTAAGTAAACCAAAGAGAGGATAGCAAATTATATTCCCGCTAAGAATTAAGTCCTCCCACACAACTCAAAACACCGTCGAGCATAGCCGACCTATTATTTCACAAGGAACAAATTACGGAAACACCGTGAGGATACTTCACCCTGCAAGTAAACGCTGACCAAATATTCAAAATAACATAGTATTCGAAGTCTAAATAAGATCCCCTCGACACGGCTATACACTGGCTCATACGAAGAATGGTGCACCTTCTCCAAGTAATGTTACCTCAAGTAACAGAACTTAATGGATACTCCACCACAGCTGATGAATTCTTGTCCTGGAATCCATTAAGACCAAGAAATCACAATAAAAGATAGACTATAACGTAGAGGAAAATTAATGTTCTTAACTTCTTTACTAAATCAACGTTTGACGGGTAAAGGAGAACTTTAATGAAATATTCGAATATTTATGAATCTCATATAGAGATCAAGTGTTAGCCCCAGGAATAGCCTCATTGATTTCCGAGAACCGCGACTGAAGTAAAATGAAACAAAAAATTTGAATGACAGTAGGGTGACCGATTTTTGGATCCGGAAGCAGGGGAGCGGTTATCTTGTTATTTTTCTGACAGCCCTAGAATAGAATAAAATAAAATAATGATTTATTTCTGAAACATTATATTATTATACTAGGTATCTTGACGGCAAAATGAAATTCATCGAAAAGTGGTCAGCGCATCAATTTCTGTGAACTTCCGGCTTGTTAAAAAGAAAAAGCGCGCTATGCAGACAACAAGTATACATAATAAACAGGTTGGCAATTGTTGTGGTTAAAAACGAAGGTAAATTCGCAACACGTAAATTTATTTTATTTTAGTCCGGTGCTTGGCTAAATTCTGATTGACCGGTCTGTCAGGATAAAACTTGTTCGGACACGAAATACAATATATGTGATCAGTGAAAATAACTGACGAAAACAATGACGAAACAGTTAACGAAGTTTTAATGAGAAAATAACCAACGACACGGTGGAGTGAGAGACAAACATTTTGAATGGAGATGAGGTGTGAATGTGACAAGCATTAATAATAGTAACCTCCGCCAAGGAGGTTATGTTTTAGATCGAGGTTGTTTGATGGTTTTTCACTCTATTTGTGTACAACATATCGTCCACATCGCTTGACCAATCATCACCAAACTTGTTTGAAATTATCGGTCATAATTTAACTTAGAACTGATTAAATTTTGGGATACTAGGCTTAAATGCCCATAGAAAATTCAAAGAAATAGATGGTGGAAGTCGCTTCTCTTAATTGTAGAGACTCGCTACTTGAACCATATTGTAGAGACTCGCTACTTGAACCATATTGTAGAGACTCGCCACTTGAACCATATTGTAGAGACTCGCTACTTGAACCATATTGTAGAGACTCGCCACTTGAACCATATTGTAGAGACTCGCTACTTGAACCATATTGTAGAGACTCGCTACTTGAACCATATTGTAGAGACTCGCTACTTGAAGCATATTGTAGAGATTCGCTACTTGAACCATATTGTAGAGACTCGTTACTTGAACCATATTGTAGAGACTCGCTACTTGAACCATATTGTAGAGACTCGTTACTTGACCCATATTGTAGTAACTCGCTACTTGAACCATATTGTAGAAACTCGCCACTTGAACCATATTGTAGAGACTCGCTACTTGAACCATATTGTAGAGACTCGCCACTTGAACCATATTGTAGAAACTCGCTACTTGAACCATATTGTAGAGATTCGCTACTTGAACCATATTGTAGAGACTCGCTACTTGAACCATATTGTAGAGACTCGCTACTTGAACAATATTGTAGAGACTCGCTACTTGAACCATATTGTAGAGACTCGTTACTTGAACCATATTGTAGAGACTCGCTACTAGAACCATATTTTAGAGACTCGCTACTTGAACCATATTGTAGAGACTCGCTACTAGAACCATATTTTAGAGACTCGCCACTTGAACTATATTGTAGAGACTCGCTACTTGAACCATATTGTAGAAACTCGCTACTTGAACCATATTGTAGAGACTCGCTACTTGAACCATATTGTAGAGACTCGCTACTTGAACAATATTGTAGAGACTCGCTACCTCAAACATATTGTAGAAACTCGTTACTTGAACCATATTGTAGAGACTCGCTACTTGACCATATTGTAGAAACTCGCTACTTGAACCATATTGTAGAGACTCGCTACTTTGAACCATATTTTAGAAACTCGCTACTTGAACCATATTGTAGAGACTCGCTACTTGAACCATATAGTAGAGACTCGCTACTTACAACCATATTGTAGAGACTCGCTACTTGAACCATATTGTAGAGACTCGCTACTTTGAACCATATTGTAGAGACTCGCTACTTGACCCATATTGTAGAGACTCGCTACTTTGAACCATATTGTAGAAACTCGCTACTTGAACCATATTGTAGAGACTCGCCACTTGAAGCATATTGTAGAGATTCGCTACTTGAACCATATTGTAGAGACTCGCCACTTGAACCATATTGTAGAGACTCGCTACTTGAACCATATTGTAGAGACTCGCTACTTGAACCATATTGTAGAGACTCGCTACTTGAAGCATATTGTAGAGATTCGCTACTTGAACCATATTGTAGAGACTCGTTACTTGAACCATATTGTAGAGACTCGCTACTTGAACCATATTGTAGAGACTCGTTACTTGACCCATATTGTAGTAACTCGCTACTTGAACCATATTGTAGAAACTCGCCACTTGAACCATATTGTAGAGACTCGCTACTTGAACCATATTGTAGAGACTCGCCACTTGAACCATATTGTAGAAACTCGCTACTTGAACCATATTGTAGAGATTCGCTACTTGAACCATATTGTAGAGACTCGCTACTTGAACCATATTGTAGAGACTCGCTACTTGAACAATATTGTAGAGACTCGCTACTTGAACCATATTGTAGAGACTCGTTACTTGAACCATATTGTAGAGACTCGCTACTAGAACCATATTTTAGAGACTCGCTACTTGAACCATATTGTAGAGACTCGCTACTAGAACCATATTTTAGAGACTCGCCACTTGAACTATATTGTAGAGACTCGCTACTTGAACCATATTGTAGAAACTCGCTACTTGAACCATATTGTAGAAACTCGCTACTTGAACCATATTGTAGAGACTCGCTACTTTGAACCATATTTTAGAAACTCGCTACTTGAACCATATTGTAGAGACTCGCTACTTGAACCATATAGTAGAGACTCGCTACTTACAACCATATTGTAGAGACTCGCTACTTGAACCATATTGTAGAGACTCGCTACTTTGAACCATATTGTAGAGACTCGCTACTTGACCCATATTGTAGAGACTCGCTACTTTGAACCATATTGTAGAAACTCGCTACTTGAACCATATTGTAGAGACTCGCTACTTTGAACCATATTGTAAAAACTCGCTACTTGAACCATATTGTAGAGACTCTCTACTTGAACCATATTGTACAGACTCGGCACTTGAACCATATTGTAGAGACTCGCTACTTGAACCATATTTTAGAGACTCGCTACTTGAACCATATTGTAGACAATGAAGTTTCGTATCTTATAAGATCTTGATCTTTTGCATTGACCTTAAAAAACAGTTACGTTCCAATTTTTTACTTGTTCGTTTTCGTTTATAATGGATTGTTAATCTAGTATATTAAGTAAAGTTAGTCCTTTTCGTGTCTTTGTAATTGATAGTTTTCTTGCTATAAAATCAATATTTGATTCTGGTTCGCCAGTTTTTCTTGTGGATCGTTGCATAATGTTGTTAAACAATAAAATTCCGATTTAATTAATTCGAGAAAATACTTAGTCCTGGTTGGAATTATTCTCAAATAACGGCCATTTAAAAAAAGTGAACGTAACTCTATATTCTTCCATGCAGAGTTACTTCCTTTTGATTGAAGAAAAAATATATTTTAGAAACAAAAACAGCATAGTTTAAAAACAGAAAAGCAAAACAAATTATAATTGTTACACCGGCCGTTCTAACAGAAGAGAAACTACACCGGTTCTCACTATAAATAGTGCGAGTAGACAATCACCAGGGAGAAAAGGGGCAGTATTGTAACTGTCTATCCGAGTGCCAGTCAGTTTCCTTACCTTTGTACATTTTATGTTAATACACTTGTTATCTTAACCCAACCTCGACTTGACTCCTTTTTACTGTTGGACTACTTCACAACAATAATTAAATACACTACCGCGCAACGCCAGCTAAGAGGAGCTAGTATATAATAATATAGGTTGGCTTAAGTGTCCTTGAGTCAAACTTGAAAATATTGCAAACTTTTTTCTAGATATCAAATATTGCTAGGTTAAGACCTATAGACATACGGTGACTATCAATGCATAGTTCGTAAAATCTTATCCAATAGAAGTTGTGTTTAACTTTCTTACGTAGTTTTCTTATGAATAACATTTTATATAAAAAAAGTCTTATTTGCTGTTTATGAATGTCAGTCGCGAATGCTGACCTCATGATATTTTAAAACGTCCAAATACAAAATGAGTACAAAACATTGGTTTACTCATAAAATTTTACTGAAGAAAAGTTGCTTGATCTTATTATAGCGCTCTGATTGCATAGACAGACGGAAAATTATACCACATCTATAATATGAGATAACTTATATTACATCTTATTATATATACCACATCTTATTATAACATCTTATTATACCACATAACTTATATATACCACATCTTATATATATACCACATCTTATTATACCACATCTATAGTATAAGATAACTTATATATACCACATCTTATTATACCACATCTATAGTATAAGATAACTTATATATACCACATCTTATTATACCACATTTATAGTATAAGATAACTTATATATACCACATCTTATTATACCACATCTATAGTATAAGATAACGTATATATACCACATCTTATTATACCACATCTATAGTATAAGGTAACTTATATGTACCACATCTTATTATACCACATCTATAGTATAAGATAACTTATATATACCACATCTTATTATACCACACCTATAGTATAAGATAACGTATATATACCACATCTTATTATACCACATCTATAGTATAAGGTAACTTATATGTACCACATCTTATTATACCACATCTATAGTATAAGATAACTTATATATACCACATCTTATTATACCACATCTATAGTATAAGATAACTTATATATACCACATCTTATTATACCACATCTATAGTATAAGATAACTTATATGTACCACATCTTATTATACCACATCTATAGTATAAGATAACTTATATATACCACATCTATAGTATAAGATAACTAGAAGAAAATGCGCCCCAGTACGGTTGAAAATAATTCTCCAAACAGTACAATACTGCACCACTTTTATGCCCTCTTACGAAGATTCAACTCGAGATATAATGCTACTAAACCTTATATCAAAAATCTTTATTCTGATTTTGATACATGATTTTTATTCTAAAAAAATGTCTACAATTAAAGGCTTAAGCTTAAGGGGTCTAAAGAAGAAATTTAAATTCAAGAAATCCTGCTTGATTGACGTATAACGACTATAGATCAAATTTAATGTAAATCTGAAATATTAAAAACTCAAAGGTAAGGTTGTTCCAAATTTATTCTCCCCCTAAAACCTTTTAAAATACTCCAAAGAAATTTTAAAACAGATAAGAATTATAAATTACTGTCTAATGCCTATAGTTAAAATTTATTTTTTTTTAAACTGCAGGTATCTGAATGCTGAAGAAAGGAATTCCACCTTTCGTTGCTCCCTTTGCATTGTTTTGTATTACTTACATATATTTGTTGTTTATGATGAATGTTTAAAAAACTGAATAATACGACAAATTATTGAGGTAGGTAGTGTGTATTATCAAACAGCAGAATATTACATGATTTTATCAGGATAGAACACATTGTTCGAGCGATAAATATTTACCTACTAACATGGCTACCCGGCGTTGCCCGGGGCAATAAAAACAAAACAAAGTAGTAGAAATCAAATAATGTATGTAAAAACTTCAATCACTGTTCCTTTTTTTAGCCGTCTCTCTTTCCCTCGTCCCCATTATTTCTCTCCCTCCCTCAACCCTCTCTCTCCCCTTTTCCCATCTGATTCTTCTCTTAAAGTTAGAGACGTGCCCCTGTTGTACCAAAGAACTAAAAGTTTAAAAACGCGCTCCTGTTTTACCAAAGAATAAAAAGTTTAGAGACGCGCCTCTGTTGAACCAAAGAACTAAAGTAAGACACATATTGCGGTCGCTTCGTGATGATTTTAAATAAATGGTGACCATATGTTAGATATTGAACGGGTAGATCCACTAGAATATAATTTAGTTAGTTGAACATAACAGGAAATGGAAAACCGCTGAGGTTTTAGTGGAAGTCAACGCACTGAAGTGTGAGGGAATGTATTAAAAACGGATATGACTTCACATGGCCTAATGAGAGAGGGAGATAGTAAAGGGGTTCCGTTTGGAAGCACGCATGGACGTCGGACGTGTAATGGCATGGGCTGAAAATATATAACTAATAAGTGATTTCGATCGATGTATCTATCTATATATCTATCCATTTATCTATCTATGTATCTGTGTCCTACCCTTCGTATATATTGGTCAGTGATATGGAACGAAGATCACGTTGAATAAATGATCGCTATCTTCCATCAGTTTTGTCTCGAGTTAGTCTAGTTGATATATGAATAAGAAGCTTTAATTACAGGACGGAATTCCCTCAGTCTGGGAGGATTACTGCAGGAGCGCGTAAAAGGATAACGGCTTGCAACCAAGATACGCATAACAATTTGTGAACTTTAATATTTATGTAATGATTACGACGAGTTAGTTGCTGCGTGTATGGCACAGTGTTAAACACGCAACATTCAATTTACACGTTCAGCGACGAGAATGCTCTTTCAAACCGAAACGGGCCGACGGACAGACGGACAGCGCCTCTCACCGGAACGCGATGATACAGCTAAGAAATAAAGAAAGTCGGTCAGCGAAAGTAGAGAAAGGCGTTCGGCACTTCTCTACATTAGCTAATCGACTAATTATGGACGAACACGAAGCAGGTTTGCTGATTAACCGTTTTTTTTTATAAAAATAAAATCATTTGGCGGATTACAAGACGTAAACCCCTCCCCTTAAAAATATTTACTGTTTTTTTTTTATTCTTCAGTATTCGATCGATTGAATACCAGATTTTTTCAGATTATAAAAGAAAATACCTGTTAATTTTTTTAACAGCAGTTTTGTTTTTGTTAGTTTAACGTAAAATCAAGTTTCGACATGATTTTTCGACGTGTCCATCCTCCACTAATAATAATGGCCCATGTTTATACATTTGTATAGAAATATATATATATGTATGTCCAGTCACACCAAAATTTAAAGTGTTTGAGGGAAGGCAGAAAGCAAATAGCAAGTCCGGCAATCTCCCCCTTCACAGTCTAAAATAAATTCGCTATAAAATCATTCACGCTATTTCTATAATAGAACTGGGGTTTATTTTTTTTGGGGGGGTCACTTCTTTCTATACCGATTAATACGTTTTTCTTTTTTCTTTTTTCATTTTCATCTTTCTATACCGATTAGTACGTTTTTCTTTCTTTTTTCTTTTTTTGAACTTTCCAGTTGAAGACGTTTTCGTTCTTCTTTCTTTTTTTAACTTCACTGATTGAGACGTTAGTTTATGTGAACACTAGCATGACAACCCGAAACAACAACAAAATAAAAGGGTTAAAAAGTATATTCAACATCATTCTTTTAACACATACCTCTCTCTCTCTCTCTCCCTCTCTTTTTCTTACTAACTCTCTCTCCCTATATATATACCCCCTTCCCCGTTTCCCATCTTTATCCTTTTCCCCTCTGCTCGCATTTCCACTCTCTTTCCTTCTTCCCCTCCCGTCTCTCCTACCCTTTCTTTCTTCCCCTGTATCTTTCCTTCTCGCATATACCACTGTCCAAATGTAATAATGTATTATTACATACATCTGTTTTATCTAGTGTATTAAGCACTTTCCAATTCAACATATACCACTTACCAAGTATAATAATGTACTATTACACACACTAGCTATCTCGAGTTTATTGGGCACCTTTGGATTTAGCATACACCACTGCCTTATAATTTGTCCGTCATTTTTGACGAAGAGTGTACACTCCTGACAGACAATTATATTTACAAACGCATTTGAATTATCTGAAGGTTTGCTGCGTAATCAATATAGTAATCCGAAGATTTTATTTCTAAAAAAATTGCAGTAAGTTCATCGGAGCACATTCCGTGGAAGTACATGTACAACTGCGGAGATGCGACAGGAGCTGGAGTTTGGCAGATAATGCGGGACCTATTAGATTATAAATACTTTTTTGCGCTCTGTCTAAGAGGGAGAGACTCGTGTTTTGTGTACCAGCCCAGGTGTAGCAACACTATTCCATGAACGGGCGAATGTTGATTTTGTAGATATGTAGGATACTAATCGATGTCAGAACATTTGTAGTTCGATAGATGAATCCTACCTTCTTTGTGACAGATATGGCAACATCTTTTATGTACTTCATTTAATGTTGCTTGAGAATGTTAGTCCGAGGAGTTTGAACGTTTGACTCTCGGGAAGTGTTCTATCGGCAATGACAATCGGTTGTATGAAAGGCTTGCTGTAGCGTAAGCGAGATATTAGAGCGGGTAGCATCGACCCAGCCGCTTTGGGCATCCGTGGCTGGACACCGCAGCCGTTGAACAAGTGCTGTAAATGCATGCTGCAAGAGAAGTGAAGAGAGGAGAGACCAATAGTGGAAGGAGAGCAGAGAGCACAGACGGTAGAGGGATGCAATAGAGCTCTCAGCACTAAACACCACCTACATTTGTGGCAACTGCAACAGAGCCTGCCGATCCAGGATAGACCTGCACAGTCACAGCAGACCCTGCAATTCGGAAACGGACTAATCTGAGGCACAAAACTCCATTGTCTCCTGAAACAGATGGATGCCAACAAAAAGTCCATTCTTTTATAGAAAATTGAACTCTGTCTTAAAATTGAAAAGTGTCGAATTAAGAAAACCATTTTATAATCTGAAATGTTTGCGCTTAATTGATAGTAATCTGAAGATCTAAACAAAAATAAATGACTAGTATTTTAGAAGAGGGTTTCAAAACTTGTTTTAAAAGGTCAAGGACTTTCTAACTTTTAAAGATTACACCTCTTTATTTATTAATTAACAAGGCGCAGAGGTACCATCACAGGGCAACATCAAAGACACCCAATGCTTGGCCTTGTTTCTTGACTAAGACAATGAACGTCGTCCCACCATCTCTCTTCCTTTCCGCGCAAATTGGAGACACTGGCTTGTCACTTAGTTTCACTGAGTCTGAGCCGGTCTTGTTCTGACAAGTTGAGGGTACAGGTTTATAATATCGGGATAACTGTAGTTCTATATCGGACATAGAAAAGGGAACCTGCACTTATCTCCGGTGGGTTCTCCGAGGCCACACCCCACTAGATAAAAACTCGGCTAATAGTCTACATGTGTGAACTTTGTTTTCTGACATCAAATAAACACGCACTTTGTTCACGCCACTTTACATAACTCCCAACTTAGGATGCCCCCTATAAATCTGGCCCCTAATTAAATATGCATTATTTGGGGGTGAATAAAAGTAAAAAAGAAACTGATACTTGCATATTGAATTCAAAAATATCATTTTCTTTGGTGAGGTCTGGTTTCTAATATATGCTTTTATCCCAGAATATCATTGTCAGAATTGGTGCTATCATCCAAGCGTTTACGGGCCCGATTTTTTGTCATTGCGGGCCAAAGGGTAACTTTAGATAATTAATCTCGTCACATTCACGGGGTAGATTTGTATTTCCACGGGCGAAAACGTAATAACCATCCAACTAGGTTATGTTACAATCTGCAAACATGAGATCATTGACCCATGATATTTCTGTTGTATGTCTATTCGAAATGTTCTACAAACCAGTTCAACAGATACTATTATGTATAATATTATATTATTATATACAAAAAGATTCTCGGAATTTCGGGTGTGTTCTTATATTTTAAAAACTTGATCTGATTGAAAAAAAAAAACTGGCCTAAAATAAATTACGTTAGACTTTGAAAACAGCTTAGATAGTGACATTTACAAAAGAAAAAACAAAATGCAGACTAATCGATTATGTTTTTACTTCAAATCTAATATATAAAGAAAAGTCAGTTAGACTTAAATAGCATTGTATCTGACAAGTCGATATTTAATTCTGCCTAGCCACTTAATTACGGAATGTTTCAATCCGTGTTCTTTAAATAATGAAACAGGAATTACAATCCGTTTCCTTGACTGCATAATATACCCGGTCACATATATATATATATATATATATATATATATATATATATATATATATATATATATATATATATATATATATATATATATATGCATAGCAATTTGAGCGCAACATTAAATGGACCATTCGGAAAATTGTAAAAATAGAAAAAGTCTTATCAAGCAAAAACACTCTGTCTTATTTAATAATGTTTACCTAAATGAAGATATGATGCCTAAATACACACAATGTATCAATATATCAATATATCAATATATATGAAAATCGGGAGCTTGAAAGGAGCCAGCTCCAATTTTGGGCGCTGGAGCAGGAGCGGGAGCAGCTCCAAAAGTAGTGAAGCGCGTAAATCCCTGACCATGTGCGTTCGAATGAAAATGATAATATTCATAATAGTTAAGGTACTACGTATTACATAGATTTATGATTTTTTTTTAAATTATTACATAATAATGTTGAATTTAAAAAAACGGACCATAGTCCTCTCTCCCCTCTCTCGCGTTGGTGAAAGTTTAACAATGTAAAAAAATGTTGTGAGTTGAATAAGTATAAATGTATATGTAATAGGTAGAAATAACGTAATCCGATATTCTCGAAAGTCAGCAGAATTAGCGGGGACGTCCATTACATTTGTGCGTAATTTTTTGTATTATGTAGTAAATTAGCAGACCAATAGGAAATAATAACGGACAATTTTTTGAAAAGTAGACGTTGTTTATTAGTTCTCGGTGTGGGTGGGGGAGTGTCAGTACTGAAGTGTTAGAGGAAAAAGGTGTTGTTACCACCTATATAAAGAATGTTTTGATGAGCGTCGAAGATGGTGGGCCCAAAATAATATTTAGTGTTAGCTGTAGAAAAATAATTACAAATTTACTAAAACACGCTCGAGTGAATAATCGTAATATAGTGATGAGTTTAGTAGCCGGTGGTGCATGTGGTTATGTTCCTATTCTTCAAGAAGGTACAGGATCAAAAATCGTCTTAACTTTATATTTATATATATATATATAAAATATTTGTTGTTGTTTATTATCTACGGACGTATACGTTTCGTCTTTTTTCAATCAAGACTCTTCAGCGTAGAAGTGTTACTATTCACTACTGGTCACACGATCCGAAACCCTGGATTATAAGTATTTTTCAACTCCAACCCAACGTCTTAAACCTCGCGGCCAATATTTGAACAGCTGTTAAACTGTGGTAGATTAAATACATTTATAAGCGGCGATGGCGGCACAGGCATTCTACTTATATTAAGGAATGATGCATTAAGTAAGTTAAAAAATAAACAATAAAGTGCTTGATCGTAGGGTTTACAAGACTTAAGATAAAGTATTTTATTTAAAAATTATACATTAGTGTCTGTTGCCTATATCTGTGTTTTATCGATCTGGCCATGCCGGGTCTGGGATAGAACCTTATAGTAAGAAGCGGATTGACTTTTCAGTACCGTTCAGTAAGCAAAGACTCAGAAAAAAGAGGGTGGAAAATACAAAACGCGGGTTCAAGTAACGCGGTGCCCGCTTTTTGTGTTAGTAAACAGCTGTCTGTTATTACTGTTTGTTTAAGAGGGGGTAATATTTTTTATATTTATTTTATTTAATTTAAAAGGCATATTTATTAGTGTTGATTGTTTGTTTAGGATTTTTTATACTAGTTGTTTCTCTTACAAAATTTCCGGTGTTTGTGAATAAGTTCAAGTGCGTGCTGTTAAAAACCGGTGGTTTCTGACAATATGTCTCTTCCAGAATATCGGCTTGAGCTAAAGGTTTTATTTTAGGAGGTTATAACGGTTACCTTTATGTTTATCCTGGTGGCTAATCTGGAAATGTTATATCTAATATATAAAGTAGAGACGATTTTTCCCCTGTACCTTCTCGGAGAATAGGAAAATAACCACATGCATCACAGGCTACTAAACTCACCATTACATTACAGTTATTCACTCGAGCGTGTTTTAGTACATTTGTTATTCTTTTTTCCCAGCTTACACTAAATATTACATTTGGCCCGCCATCCACGACTCTCCTAAAAACCAACTCCATATAGGTGGTAGCAAAAACTTTTCTCTCTAGCAATTCTGTACTGTCACTCTACTCATCGACACCGGGAACTAATACACACAGTTTAATTTTTACAAAACACCGGTTCTTATTTATTATTAAGTTAATTGACCTATTTTAACATCTATTTTAATCCGAATGCGTGGTGCAGTCGGTAAGAAGGCAGGATTCATAATAACCTGTTTTAGCGTTCGATCCCATTGTACTCTACCACTTTTTAATTTTTTTTTTAAATTTAAAACATTCGCCAACACAATAGACGGGGGCGGGGAGAAAAAATAGGTAATTTCCTTTTTTTTATTTGACGTCATGCAATAGGTAGTACTTTCTCCCGTTCAAAGCCGGGCGACGGGTTCCGCTAGTCTTCTATAAAGTGGAAGAGGAATAATAATGTTCTTAAATAACTGTTTCGAAGTTGTCCCTGTGTTAGTGGATTTGTCCGTTTTCGTATGTGGGTTGTCGGGAGTCTTTTGAAAGGGGTCTGTCTGTGGTGGTATTTTATGTCAGCGTTAGCTATGTTTTATATATACAATTTATGGTGTGTAATTTGGGGTAATACTAATGTAGTGGATGGTTCTATGTGTACTTGGGGCATTATCTTCTTTGGTTTTATATATAGAGAAAAATAAACAACATGTATAAAAAATATTTTAAAAGCAAACACGCCTAAACAAACAATAAACACTAATAAAGGCGCATTTTAAATGAAATAAATATAAATAAAAAATGTAATCCCCTCTTAAATAAACAACAACAACAGACATATTTTTACGAACACCGAATATATATTATGGGTAACACAAAAAGAGTACAACGCTTGCCGAACTGGTTATTTGTACCTTTATTCTAAGTATTCGCTGAAGAGTCGATCTGTTTCTACTAGTCAGTTTCTACCCCAGACCCGGCATGACCAAGTTGATGAAACCTGTGTACACCTAAAAAACACTGTAGGGCATAGCTTTTAAATAAAATACTTTTATATATATATATATATATATATATATATATATATATATATATATATATATATATATATATATATATATATATATATATATATATATATATATATATATATAATTCGAGTATGGTATAGATCCACAGGGTATAAATCCAGGGGAGTTGAAACCGGGTTTATGAGAGTGCTCAATAAAAATATAGAGCAGAAATATAAATGATAATTTATTTCATTTTGACGACAAAATTGATTTCGTTTCACTGCTCTCGTGAAACAAAATCAATTTTGTAGTCAAAATGAAATAAATTATCATTTATATATATATATATATATATATATATATATATATATATATATATATTCAGATATATCTCAATGGGTGACCTTGGTTTAACAGGTTTTTGCTTATCGCATCTGTTCGTAAGTGGAGTGGAGGTCAATTGCGATTATATATGGGTCTGTGTCTGTGTATGGGAAAAGGTGAGAAATAGAATGAGAGTTAATAAAAGATGAAAACAATTTGTCTGAAATCAAAGAAATGATAGGAAAAGAGACTAAAAAATATAGTCCACACACACACACACACATATATACATGCATATATACACACACGCACATATGACGATTCGCTGTATCTTCATAGATGATTGTCGTATGATCACGTTTATCTACTATCAAAATGTATCGTGATGTAACCAGAAAGATTTAACCAGAAGATTTAACCAGAAGATTTAACCAGAAGATTTAACCAGAAGATTTCTGCCGCCTATGTGATGAATTTTAACTGTGTACTTCTCATAGGTTATATCTATTGTCACTCTTCATATTACTTTTAGTATATTTGAGTGACATATGAGATCGCATACAGACTTGTGATGATACGAGTCCAATTTATTTATTTATCTACCTCCCGCAAGGTAAGATGTGACACAAGGTCGGGAAAGTGGGATTAGATAAGCCAGCGCTCGAGAGGTGAGCACTCTGGCCATTTCAAAAATTGCCTGGGCAGCTCCGTCGGCATTCCCCGGTAGGGGCGCCTCAGGCAGTAAGCAATAAACTTACTCCTCCCCAAAGAGGGGAGGCGAAGCCTGGGAGGGTGGACCTCCTAGAACTGCACAGGACAGACGCATTGACCGGCGTAAATCAAGCCCCGAAGGCCAAGACAATACCAGTATGGGGTGCAGTATCCATCGGAACAGATACTACACTTTGAAAAAAAAATTCCGATTCCGATTCCGATACTATTACCAATTCTCTTCTGAATTCCCAATTCCGATTCTAAAATCCCCTAATTGCCGAAAAAAAGAGAATTCCATTTTTTTTTGGGGGGGGGGAAATATTTAGCAAAGAATCCTTTTCATTCAAATATAATTTTCCTTTTAATTTGACAAACTTTATAATGTTTTCCCTTTATGTATTGTATCGAAGATTTTGAAAAACTCATTGTGAATGTTCATCTATATTTTTCACTCGTGCTATTTCTTTTTATGTGCCCACTTCTGCCATTTTTACCGGTGCCATATTTACCGGTGCGTTTTAATGGACCCTTTTACCTAAATTCCTTATTTTACTGATAGTTTAAAATCAATAAATATTTATCATCTTATAATTTGAAAAAAAAAAACAATTAAAAAGAATCATTTTTAAAAGCGAAAATCAAGCTCAAATTTCTCCGATTCCGATACCTATTCAAATACCAAACAAAAATTTGATTTTTTCCGATTCTCGATTCCGATTCCGATCAATCGTCCCAACATTAATAAAGGCATCTCTAGATCATTGGTTGTAGTAACAGACGTTTGTACAACGCAAGTATCTCTCACTGAGACCTCATAATTGTAAAATAATTATGAAATGTCAAGGCAAGATAACCGGTAATCACTTTTGCCACAGTTTTTACACACGTTACCTCCGTCTATATGGATGGCCATAGACCCGGTAGATGAACACCATCTACCGAAAGTACACGCACGCATACACATGTACAAACATACGCACATATGTTATATAGTGAAATATAGTACACACGCAAGCACACATAAATACAGACAATGTACGCGCATACACACGTGCACACACATACACACATGTTGCACACACACACATGTTGCATACACATACACACATGTTACATACTGATATTTTTTAGTGATGGCTTCTATGCATCTTCAACTAATCGCGATCATTTGTCACTGATGATGATGATGATGATGATGATGATGATGATGATGATGATGATGATGATGATGATGATGATGATGATGATGATGGAGGAGGGGGAGAAGAGGAGGAGGGAGAGGGGAGGAGGGGGAGGAGGATTTGGCTATGGCCCGTTTTTTTCTTCCCCTAGTCACTTGATCGGGACTCCCTGGTCGGAATTTAATCGTCGATTATAAAAACACGAAGACGGTTGTATAACCATTATAAGGTTTAGACTGCTAGTATTACCAACCTTTGCTTACACGCGGCTAACTTTAATGCTTGCTAACACAAGTGGATAGTGAGTGACCTATTAAGTTGGCAACTCTTTTTTGGACCTTTTTTGCTTACACTAACTGTAATGCTTGCAAGCACATAGTCACAACATAGAAATAATTTTAAAACAAATGACTTTTTCAAAAAAATACTCGCCACGCCCCGATCACAACTTTCTACGTAAAACTCCGAGAGAAAATATACGCATAGACAAGTCTGCTCCTCTGTCTGGATAACAAGAGTAAAAAGAAATATATTCACAAATCGATAAAAGAAAAGGCCCTGTCCACTGACACATGCACATAAGACACATCAGCTGGACATCATAACCGTAAACACACACATAGGACACAGAAGCTACACATCATGAACTTATACACACGCATAAGACACATGAGCAAAACACCATAACCTTATTAACACACGTAAGACACATCAGCTAAACAGCATAACCTTATACACACATTAGACAATACACACCTTACACATGCACACACATTAAATACACATAAGATACTTCACCTCAACATCATAACCTTATACACACGCGAATAAGACACATTACCTACATATCATAACCTTATACGCACACGCATAATACACTTTACCTCAACATCATAACCTTATACACACACGCATAAGACACATTACCTACACATCATAACCTTATATACACACGCATAAGACACATTACCTACACATCATAACCTTATACACACACGCATAAGACACATTACCTACACATCATAATCTTATACACACATGCATAAGGCACATTACCTACACATCATAACCTTATACACACACGCATAAGACACATTACCTACATATCATAACCTTATACGCACACGCATAAGACACTTTACCTCAACATCATAACCTTATACACACACGCATAAGACACATTACCTACACATCATAACCTTATACACACACGCATAAGACACATTACCTACACATCATAATCTTATACACACATGCATAAGACGCATTACCTACACATCATAACCTTATACACACACGCAGAAGACACATTACCTACACATCATAATCTTATACACACATGCATAAGACACATTACCTACACACAATAACCTTATACACACACGCATAAGACACATTACCTACACATCATAATCTTATACACACATGCATAAGGCACATTACCTACACATCATAACCTTATACACACACGCATAAGACACATTACCTACATATCATAACCTTATACGCACACGCATAAGACACTTTACCTCAACATCATAACCTTATACACACACGCATAAGACACATTACCTACACATCATAACCTTATATACACACGCATAAGACACATTACCTACACATCATAACCTTATACACACACGCATAAGACACATTAACTACACATACTAATCTTATACACACATGCATAAGACGCATTACCTACACATCATAACCTTATACACACACGCAGAAGACACATTACCTACACATCATAATCTTATACACACATGCATAAGACGCATTTCCTACACACAATAACCTTATACACACACGCATAAGACACATTACCTACACATCATAATCTTATACACACACGCATGACACATTACCTACACATCATAATCTTATACACACACGTCTAAGAAACATTACCTCAACATCATAACCTTATAGACACACGCGTAAGACACATTCGTTACACATCATAACCTTAAACACATGCATAAGACGCATTACCTACACATCATAACCTTATACACACATGCATAAGGCACATTACCTACACATCATAACCTTATACACACACGCATAAGACACATTACCTACATATCATAACCTTATACGCACACGCATAAGACACTTTACCTCAAGATCATAACCTTATACACACACGCATAAGACACATTACCTACACATCATAACCTTATATACACACGCATAAGACACATTACCTACACATCATAACCTTATACACACACGCATAAGACACATTACCTACACATCATAATCTTATACACACATGCATAAGACGCATTACCTACACATCATAACCTTATACACACACGCAGAAGACACATTACCTACACATCATAATCTTATACACACACGCAGAAGACACATTACCTACACATCATAACCTTATACACACACGCATAAGACACATTACCTACATATCATAACCTTATACGCACACGCATAAGACACTTTACGTCAACATCATAACCTTATACACACACGCATAAGACACATTACCTACACATCATAACCTTATACACACACGCATAAGACACATTACCTACACATCATAACCTTATACACACACGCAGAAGACACATTACCTACACATCATAACCTTATACACACACGCATAAGACACATTACCTACATATCATAACCTTATACGCACACGCATAAGACACTTTACCTCAACATCATACCCTTATACACACACGCATAAGACACATTACCTACACATCATAACCTTATATACACACGCATAAGACACATTACCTACACATCATAACCTTATACACACACGCATAAGACGCATTACCTACACATCATAATCTTATACACACACGCATAAGACACATTACCTACACATCATAATCTTATACATACACGCATAAGACACATTACCTACACATCATAATCTTATACACACACGCATAAGACACATTACCTACATATCATAACCTTATATACACACGCATAAGACACATTACCTACATATCATAACCTTATATACACACGCATAAGACGCATTACCTACACATCATAACCTTATACACACACGCAGAAGACACATTACCTACACATCATAATCTTATACACACACGCTGAAGACACATTACCTACACATCATAACCTTATACACACACGCATAAGACACATTACCTACATATCATAACCTTATACGCACACGCATAAGACACTTTACCTCAACATCATAACCTTATACACACACGCATAAGACACATTAGCTACACATCATAACCTTATACACACACGCATAAGACACATTACCTACACATCATAACCTTATACACACACGCAGAAGACACATTACCTACACATCATAACCTTATACACACACGCATAAGACACATTACCTACATATCATAACCTTATACGCACACGCATAAGATACTTTACCTCAACATCATAACCTTATACACACACGCATAAGACACATTACCTACACATCATAACCTTATACACACATGCATAAGACACATTACCTACACATCATAACCTTATACACACACGCATAAGACACATTCCTTACACATCATAACCTTATACAGACACGCATAAGACATATTACCTACACATCCTAACTTTATACACACATGAATAAGACGCATTACCTACACATCATAATCTTATACACACATGCATAAGACGCATTTCCTACACACAATAACCTTATACACACACGCATAAGACACATTACCTACACATCATAATCTTATACACACACGCATAAGACACATTACCTACACATCATAATCTTATACACACACGTCTAAGAAACATTACCTCAACATCATAACCTTATACACACACGCGTAAGACACATTCGTTACACATCATAACCTTTTATACACACGCATAAGACACATTACCTACACATCATAATCTTATACACACATGCATAAGACACATTACCTACACATCATAACTTTATACACACACGCATGAGACGCATTACCTACACATCATAACCTTATACACACACGCAGAAGACACATTACCTACACACAATAACCTTATACACACACGCGTAAGACACATTCGTTACACATCATAACCTTATACACACACGCATAAGACACATTACCTACACATCATAACCTTATATACACACGCATAAGACACATTACCTACACATCATAACCTTATACACACACGCATAAGACACATTACCTACACATCATAATCTTATACACACATGCATAAGACGCATTACCTACACATCATAACCTTATACACACACGCAGAAGACACATTACCTACACATCATAACTTTATACACACGTGCATAAGACACATTACCTACACACAATAACCTTATACACACACGCATAAGACACATTACCTACACATCATAATCTTATACACACATGCATAAGGCACATTACCTACACATCATAATCTTATACACACACGCATAAGACACATTACCTACATATCATAACCTCATACGCACACGCATAAGACACTTTACCTCAACATCATAACCTTATACACACACGCATAAGACACATTACATACACATCATAACCTTATACACACACGCATAAGACACATTACCTACACATCATAATCTTATACACACATGCATAAGACGCATTACCTACACATCATAACCTTATACACACACGCAGAAGACACATTACCTACACATCATAATCTTATACACACATGCATAAGACACATTACCTACACACAATAACCTTATACACACACGCATAAGACACATTACCTACACATCATAATCTTATACACACATGCATAAGGCACATTACCTACACATCATAACCTTATACACACACGCATAAGACACATTACCTACATATCATAACCTTATACGCACACGCATAAGACACTTTACCTCAAGATCATAACCTTATACACACACGCATAAGACACATTACCTACACATCATAACCTTATATACACACGCATAAGACACATTACCTACACATCATAACCTTATACACACACGCATAAGACACATTACCTACACATCATAATCTTATACACACACGCAGAAGACACATTACCTACACATCATAATCTTATACACACACGCAGAAGACACATTACCTACACATCATAATCTTATACACACACGCAGAAGACACATTACCTACACATCATAACCTTATATACACACGCATAAGACGCATTACCTACACATCATAACCTTATACACACACGCAGAAGACACATTACCTACACATCATAATCTTATACACACATGCATAAGACGCATTTCCTACACACAATAACCTTATACACACACGCATAAGACACATTACCTACACATCATAATCTTATACACACACGTCTAAGAAACATTACCTCAACATCATAACCTTATACACACACGCGTAAGACACATTCGTTACACATCATAACCTTAAACACATGCATAAGACGCATTACCTACACATCATAACCTTATACACACATGCATAAGGCACATTACCTACACATCATAACCTTATACACACACGCATAAGACACATTACCTACATATCATAACCTTATACGCACACGCATAAGACACTTTACCTCAAGATCATAACCTTATACACACACGCATAAGACACATTACCTACACATCATAACCTTATATACACACGCATAAGACACATTACCTACACATCATAACCTTATACACACACGCATAAGACACATTACCTACACATCATAATCTTATACACACATGCATAAGACGCATTACCTACACATCATAACCTTATACACACACGCAGAAGACACATTACCTACACATCATAATCTTATACACACATGCATAAGACGCATTTCCTACACACAATAACTTATACACACACGCATAAGACACATTACCTACACATCATAATCTTATACACACATGCATAAGACATATTACCTACACATCCTTACCTTATACACACATGCATAAGACGCATTACCTACACATCATAACCTTTTATACACACGCATAAGACACATTACCTACACATCATAACCTTATACACACATGCATAAGACACATTACCTACACATCATAACCTTATACACACACGCATAAGACACATTCCTTACACATCATAACCTTATACACACACGCATAAGACATATTACCTACACATCCTAACTTTATACACACATGCATAAGACGCATTACCTACACATCATAACCTTTTATACACACGCATAAGACACATTACCTACACATCATAACCTTATACATACATGCATAAGACACATTACCTACACATCATAACTTTATACACACACGCATGAGACGCATTACCTACACATCATAACCTTATACACACACGCAGAAGACACATTACCTACACACAATAACCTTATACACACACGCGTAAGACACATTCGTTACACATCATAACCTTATACACACACGCATAAGACACATTACCTACACATCATAACCTTATACACACATGCATAAGACACATTACCTACACATCATAACCTTATACACACACGCATAAGACACATTCCTTACACATCATAACCTTATACACACACGCATAAGACATATTACCTACACATCCTAACTTTATACACACATGCATAAGACGCATTACCTACACATCATAACCTTTTATACACACGCATAAGACACATTACCTACACATCATAACCTTATACACACATGCATAAGACACATTACCTACACATCATAACTTTATACACACACGCATGAGACGCATTACCTACACATCATAACCTTATACACACACGCAGAAGACACATTACCTACACACAATAACCTTATACACACACGCGTAAGAAACATTCGTTACACATCATAACCTTATACACACACGCATACGACACATTACCTACACATCATAACCTTATACACACACGCATAAGACACATTACCTACACATCATAACCTTATACACACACGCATAAGACACATTACCTACACATCATAACCTTATACACACGCGTAAGACACATTACCTACACATCATAACCTCATACACACACGCATAAGACACATTACCTCAACATCATAACCTTATACACACGCATAAGACACATTACCTACACATCATAACCTTATACACACACATAAGACGCAGAAGGTAAACGTCATAACATTATAAACTTCATACACACGCATAAGACACATTAGCTTAACATCATAACTTTCTACACACATTAAGCGCATAAGCTACACATTATCACCTTATACACACGCAGAAGACACATCAGCTAACATCACGTTACACACACGCACACATTAAACACACACACATAAAATACTTCACTAAAACATCATAACACACACATATAATACACAGCTAACTATCATAACCTTACACACGCATATGACACATCAGCTAAACATCATAACCTTTATTAGGACAGGCATATGAACACACACAGACACAATCGTGTGAACGCATACATTGAATATAACAGGTTTCATTTTATAATCTTATTTATTCATATAAAAAATATTTGGGTTGAGGTCTTAGCAATTTTCTGACGATTTTCTCCACTTTATCATCGCTGGAAAAACTTTGTTCCGAACAGAAAAACGTTCATAAGCCAAACAAGTGTAAATAGGAGAGAGCAGATACGAACTGTAAGAAATGACAACTGTTCCTAACCAAACTGATTGGTGGTTTACACTGTTCCTGCGGCGTTATGGTGCTATTCATAAAATAAATTATGCCAACGCTTAGGCTAGGCTGTTCATACCAATCAGGGATACGTCATCAGCAATCAGTCCAACAGTGTCTGGGCCATTTTTAAGCCGGTGCCCTTTCTTCTGTCGGTCTTGGGTATAGTTCTGTGCAGTTCTATGAGGTCCAGCCGCCCAGGTTTTACCTTTTCGCGTTTTTAAAAGAGGTCAGTTTATTGTAAATCGCCTGAGGTGCCCTTACAAGGAAATGCTGACGGTACCACTTATACACTTTTGTGGAATGGAGGTAAATACTAGCACACAAAGAAATAATCACAGACGCATTCAACCGAGAGCAAATAGTAGAAGACTAGTATAAAAATGTTATCACCATTTTAATTTATTTTTTTAATTATGTAAATGTATTAGGGTAATATATCGTTTTAAAGCGCAACATCCCTTCTACATCTTTCTAGTATTTTATTTACTTCAAGTAAGTCTTACAAGCGGGACCCGTCAGATAATCGGCGTTGCCCAGTAAAAAGTGAGGAATCCAAGAAACTCCTGCACCCACTCCTGAACCCCAGATTACTATTTTTTGTTTTTATTATTTAATTTCTATAATCCTCAATTTATTTAGGTATAAATGAAGTAAGTAAAATGTTGTATTTACTGTTTATGGATGTCCTGTGGGAACACAGAGCCACACGTTATCATTGTAAACCTAATTCATCCGACTGGTTAGTAAATAAGTTCTTTATTAAAAAAAATAGTATACGGTCGTTTTAATGGTAGGAAGGGATCTTGAGACTTATCTTCTCCGTCCAGTTTTAAATACTGCATATAAAGTAATCTTCTAACACTGAAACAAAGATATGTGTATGCTTAATTTTCATACTTATTTCTAAAAAAAAATATTTCTAATAAATTATTGTTTTGTGTTATTTGTTCGTCATTTTTATTGTTCTATTTTACTTATATATACACAATAATTTTATCGATATTAATATCATTAATAATATTAATTAAAACGATTTAATAAAAATGATAACTTTTCGAAGCGTTTATTTGATTTTCATTAGTGTTCAAGGGAGATAATTGTAATTTTCATTACCCTATTTTCTATATATGCGCAATAATTTTATTGATATTATTATTATTATTATTATTATTATTATTATTATTATCATTATTATTGTTATTATTATTATAAATAATAATAATAATAATAATAATAATAATATTGATAATAATAATAATAATAATTTAAAATAGATAAATTAAAATAATAATGATAATAATAATAATGATGATGATAATAATAATAATAATAATACTAATAATAATAATAATAATAATAATAATAATAATAATAATAATAATAATAATAATAATAATAATAATAATAATAATAATAATAATAATAATAATAATAATAATAAAAAATAAAAATAAATAAATAAATTTAAAAAGATAAAATAAATAAAATATTTTTTTAAATGGTACCAGCCTAGGCTGACACCACACAAAATATCTGCATAGGGTCAAGGAGGATGAGAAGACCGAGGAGAGACAGAACAAACCAGACCTCCACTGGAAGTGCAGAGACTGCTGGGACCTTGGGGAGGCTTATTGCCACCGAAATCCAAGAGAAGATCAATAGTCCTTACCAGCGAGAAATCAATGGTAAACGGCCGTTATGAGACTGCAAATTTATTTTCGGTTGCCATCGAAAAGAGGTGGAGAATACTGGAAATCTGGGGAGACTTGTTGTCACTCATGCCCTGGGGAATACCACCGGTTGTCAGTGAGCAATCACTGATGGCCTGTGTGAGAACTTCTAGTGAGTAAATAATAATAATATTTGTACTCACTAGTTCTCACACAAGTTATCGTCAGTGATTAGGGGGGAGGTACAAGTGTAGTGAGTTCATCGGAGCACATTTCGTGGATATACTTGTAAAACAAGCACAGGGGTGCAACACTGCAGCGATGTGACAGGCGATGGAGCTTGGCAGACAGTTCGTGACCTATTAAGTTAAAAATTAATTTTTTTGTATACCGTCAAAGAGGGAGAGGATAGTATTTGGAACGCTCACTTTTCAAACTTTTATCGGCTGTTCTGCCATAGCACATTTCTCAGCGTTCTAATGTTCTATTGCACGTTATATAAACCGTTGACTTCTGAACGCTCACTTTTTAAACTTTTGTCGGTTGTAATGTTCTATGGAACGTTATATATGCCGTTGACTTCTGAACGCTCATTTTTCAAACTTTTATCGGCTGTTCTGCCGTAGAACATTTCTCAGCGTTCTAACTGCTGAACGTTTCCTCACATTTATTTTTTAGACTTTGGTACTTGTTGCTGTATTTTTTCTTTTTCTTCAATCTCCCGTCCCGATGAAACCTTCTAATAAAGGTGAAACGTAGATGGATATTTAATTAATATTTTGGTTTTTCTTATTTCATTTTCCATTATGTCGGAACATTTTTCCATTCTTTATCATATATATATGAACATGTAAATAATATGTATTAATTTTTTAATACGCTAGTAATCGAAAATAAATTACAGAGTTTAGTTACCTTGGGCACAAACTGTCTGCATCTAACGATTTGGCAAACACCTGTAAATCACAGAATCGGCTTAGGTTAGACGGCCTTCAAAAGAAACAAAACTGTCTAAACTTCTAAACGCATACCATACAAAATCAAAGCGAACATCTATAACGCATATGTCCTTCCTGTAGTCTTATACGAACTTTAATGTGTCAATTGGACCGTAAAATTACGTCAGAGAGTAGAAACTTTCCAAAGCCGCGTCATAAACTATCTGATCACATCAGTATCGCAGAGTTGCGAAAACTCACTGGCATCCCATCAATATCCTTTGTCATCAAGTGCAAAGTCTTAAGATTGTTTGGCACGTTAAACGTTCCAGTGTAGGGTTATGAATAAAAAATGTGAGTTGGCCCAAGATCATAGGGTTTGGAAGACACTCAGCCATGTATTGTGCATCTAGCGGAGAAAACGTTTAATTAATACGCAAATAATAACTGACTGAGATACGTTTGTCGCACTTTAATCGTCTGTTAGTTTAACTGTTTTATTTCGCTTCAACGATTTATTTGTGTTTTTGCTTTTTCTTTTCCCAATACCGCCAGCATATAAGAAAAAAAAGGCGGAAAAAGACATCAGCTTTACTGATTGTTCCCTTCTGCATTTTCTCTCTCTCTCTCTCTCTCTCTCTCTTTCACTTATTCTTTTTCTCTCTCTCTCTCTCTCTCTCTCTCTTTCTCTCTTTCTCTTTCTCTCTCTCTCTCCCTTTGTTTATTGATAACTTTTACAACTGCTATTATTAAAAAGAAGACAACAACAACAACTAGAAAGAAGAGGAAAGAAACCAAATTACTGCTACGGGTCATATACACAACGGAACTCCAGCTGCCTACCTGATTTCATTTTTATGTTTTATTCGTTTCGAAACTGTATTCTACCAAATTACAACTTAAAAATCACACAGACATTAAAACAACTGATTGCTCAACTTCCCTTAAATCAAACAGACATTTTTAAAAAAACTGATTGCTAAACTTCCCTTAAATCAAACAGACATTTTAAAAAAACTGATTGCTCAACTTCCCTTAAATCAAACAGACATTAAAACAACTGATTGCTCAACTTCCCTTAAATCAAACAGACATTTTAAAAAAACTGATTGCTCAACTTCCCTTAAATCAAACAGACATTAAAACAACTGATTGCTCAACTTCCCTTAAATCAAACAGACATTAAAACAACTGATTGCTCAACTTCCCTTAAATCAAACAGACATTTAAAAACAATTGATTGCTCAACTTCCCTTAAATCAAACAGACATTTAAAAAAAAACTGATTGCTCAACTTCTCTTAAATCAAACAGACATTAAAACAACTGATTGCTCAACTTCCCTTAAATCAAACAGACATTAAAAAAACTGATTGCTCAACTTCCCTTAAATCAAACAGACATTAAAAAAACTGATTGCTCAACTTCCCTTAAATCAAACAGACATTAAAAAAACTGATTGCTCAACTTCCCTTAAATCAAACAGACATTTAAAACAACTGATTGCTCAACTTCCCTTAAATCAAACAGACATTAAAACAACTGATTGCTCAACTTCCCTTAAATCAAACAGACATTAAAAAAAACTGATTGCTCAACTTCCCTTAAATCAAACAGACATTAAAAAAAACTGATTGCTCAACTTCCCTTAAATCAAACAGACATTAAAAAAAAACTGATTGCTCAACTTCCCTCTCCTGTTTATTAATAGAATATAACGTAAAAGCATTGCGAAATGTGACATAGGTCTGGTTACAGACAAACATCAAATCTCAATTTTAATATAATATGCATATCACAAAATCTACTACGATTTAAGAAATAATAGTTCTATTCGGGGGGAAGGTTAGGGTTAGGGTTAGGGTTAGAGTTATTAAGTGTTTACATTGGATTCAAGCTCAAGTTTGTTCACACGATTTTGTTAACTTGACTAATGATAAAATCGTCGACATTTTAACTACTCAGTCGATAAGATATTCGAAGAAATTAAACTCCACTTCCTTGCCGCAGAACACCCCGAAGTGAAACCGACCCCTTCAAACTCCTCTCAATTCTCTCGAGCACAACGAACAAGAAGATAAAGAAAAACAATCGAAAAACATTCCAAACGTTATCGGGTTTCTATTTATTAATTTACTTTTTTTGTTCCCATGTTTTCTTTTTACGCAGGCAGGAATACAAACATGACGTATGCATATTTGTTTGAAAGCTACTTTTGTACCACTAGCATGTGCCTCTTACGATTACGAAATAGACACTCTGACCGAGTTTTAGGGGACATGTGTTTAAGGATGTGCAAAGTCAGCATACAGTGTTCGAATACTGGTTACACTATGTTTAAAGATTTTTTTGTGTGAATTTATGAAATAAACCCCATTTCTATAAAAAAAACAGGTCACCTGAATACCCTCAACTAATATTTCTGTATTATTTGGATTATCAACACTACTGTTCTCATCTTGGATCTTATTCTCCCAACGTTTCGGCCGATGTAACCTCCGACCTTCTTCGGGTACATCTTGTTGAACTCGGGGATCTGTACATTACTTAGAACGGAAACCTTTATTTAATCCACTTCGGTAGCTTACTCTCATTCTACCAGCAATTACAGCATAGAAATACTAAGTAATTTATAATTTTATTTTTAGTATCTCCCGTACTGAGGATTGAACCTTCAACTTCCATTAGACTGTAACTTAGAACTGATTATTACTTAGCCACGAGTCCTGGCGGACACAACTAGTATACATTTTAGAAGCCTTAAACCCATGACTATCACTTACAACTGAATTTTATTTAGTACTATATCCACTGAAGGTTGAAGGTTCAATCCTAAGAGCGGGCTATACGAAGAATTTCGAATAACTGAAAGGTTCTTCCCAGTCATGGCAGATGGAACGAGAGCATGCTACCCCCGTGGATTAAATAAAGGGTTCCGTTCGAAATTCCGTCCAGATTCTCGAGTTCGACAGAAAGATTCCCGAGTTCACCAAGGTACACCTAAAGAAGGTCGAAGGTTACATCGGCCGAAACGTTGTGATAAAACACCCAAGATGAGAACAGTAGTCCGAATATACCAAATTCTAAAAATTATCAACTCTCATATAAAAATATTCCGAAATATAGTTGTTTTAAAAAATGCTTATTTGCCTCGTGAGAAGAATGGGCGAGCGTTCTCTTATACAAGGAAAACAATTGGTGGCAAAAGCGACTATTTCACTATATTTAAATCGCTTAGTAGGTATAACTACTAACCACCTATCCACCATTTCTTTAAATAGCTTAGTATATATGACTACTTACCACCTACCCCCGCACTTTCTTTAAATCGCTTAGTATATATGACTACTAACCACCTATTCCCCCACTTTTTTTAAATCGCTTAGTATATATGACTACTTACCACCTACCCCCCCACTTTCTTTAAATCGCTTAGTATATATGACTACTAACCACTTATCTCCCCACTTTATTTAAATCGCTTAGTATATATGACTACTAACCACTTTTCTCCCCACTTTCTTTAAATCGCTTAGTATATATGACTACTAATTAACTATCCCCCACTTTCTTTAAATCGCTTAGCATATATGACTACTAATTAACTATCCTCCCACTTTCTTTAAATCGCTTAGTATGTATGACTACTAACCACCTATTGCCCCACTTTCTTCAAATCGCTTAGTATATATGACTACTAACCACCTATCCCCCACTTTCTTAAAATTGCTTAGTATATATGACTACTAACCATCTATCCCCCACTTTCTTTAAATCGCTTAGTATGCATGACTACTAACCACCTATCTCCCTACTTTCGTTAAATCGCTTAGTATATATGACTACTAACTACCTATCTCCCTACTTTCTTTAAATCGCTTAGTATATATGACTACTAACCAGCTATCCCTCCACTTTCTTTAAATCGCCTAGTATATATGACTACTAACCACCTATCTACCCACTTTCTTTAAATCGCTTAGTATATATGACTACTTACCACCTACCCCCGCACTTTCTTTAAATCGCTTAGTATATATGACTACTAACCACCTATTCCCCCACTTTTTTTAAATCGCTTAGTATATATGACTACTTACCACCTACCCCCCCACTTTCTTTAAATCGCTTAGTATATATGACTACTAACCACTTATCTCCCCACTTTATTTAAATCGCTTAGTATATATGACTACTAACCACTTTTCTCCCCACTTTCTTTAAATCGCTTAGTATATATGACTACTAATTAACTATCCCCCACTTTCTTTAAATCGCTTAGCATATATGACTACTAATTAACTATCCTCCCACTTTCTTTAAATCGCTTAGTATGTATGACTACTAACCACCTATTGCCCCACTTTCTTTAAATCGCTTAGTATATATGACTACTAACCACCTATACCCCACTTTCTTTAAATTGCTTAGTATATATGACTACTAACCACCTATCTCCCTACTTTCGTTAAATCGCTTAGTATATATGACTACTAACTACCTATCTCCCTACTTTCTTTAAATCGCTTAGTATATATGACTACTAACCAGCTATCCCTCCACTTTCTTTAAATCGCTTAGTATATATGACTACTAGCCACCTATCCCCTCACTTTCCTTAAATCGCTTAGTATATATAATAACTAACCAGCTATCCCCCACTTTCTTTAAATCGCTTAGTATATATGACTACTAACCACCTATACCCCCACTTTCATTAAATCGCTTAGTATATATGACTACTAACCACATATCCCTCTACTTTTTTTTAATCGCTTAGTATATATGACTACTAATTAACTATCCCCCCACGTTTTTTAAATCGCTTAGTATATATGACTACTAACCATCTATCCCCCACTTTCTTTAAATCGCTTAGTATATATGACTACTAACCACCTATCTCCCTACTTTCGTTAAATCGCTTAGTATATATGACTACTAACTACCTATCTCCCTACTTTCTTTAAATCGCTTAGTATATATGACTACTAACCAGCTATCCCTCCACTTTCTTTAAATCGCTTAGTATATATGACTACTAGCCACCTATCCCCTCACTTTCCTTAAATCGCTTAGTATATATAATAACTAACCAGCTATCCCCCACTTTCTTTAAATCGCTTAGTATATATGACTACTAACCACCTATACCCCCACTTTCATTAAATCGCTTAGTATATATGACTACTAACCACATATCCCTCTACTTTTTTTTAATCGCTTAGTATATATGACTACTAATTAACTATCCCCCCACGTTTTTTAAATCGCTTAGTATATATGACTACTAACCACCTATCCCCCACTTTCTTTAAATCGCTTAGTATATATGACTACTAACCACCTATCTCCCTACTTTCGTTAAATCGCTTAGTATATATGACTACTAACTACCTATCTCCCTACTTTCTTTAAATCGCTTAGTATATATGACTACTAACCAGCTATCCCTCCACTTTCTTTAAATCGCTTAGTATATATGACTACTAGCCACCTATCCCCTCACTTTCCTTAAATCGCTTAGTATATTTAATAACTAACCAGCTATCCCCCACTTTCTTTAAATCGCTTAGTATATATGACTACTAACCACCTATCCCCCCACTTTCATTAAATCGCTTAGTATATATGACTACTAACCACATATCCCTCTACTTTTTTTAATCGCTTAGTATATATGACTACTAATTAACTATCCCCCCACGTTTTTTTAAATCGCTTAGTATATATGACTACTAACCACCTATCCCCCCACTTTCTTTGAATCTCTTAGTATATATGACTACTAACCACCTATCCCCCACTTTCTTTAAATCGCTTAGTATATATGACTACTAACCACCTATCTCCCTACTTTCTTTAAATCGCTTAGTATATATGACTACTAACCACCTATCTCCCCAATTTTTTTTAAATCGCTTAGTATATATGACTACTAACCAGCTATCCCTCCACTTTCTTTAAATCGCTTAGTATATATGACTACTAGCCACCTATCCCCTCACTTTCCTTAAATCGCTTAGTATATATAATAACTAACCAGCTATCCCCCACTTTCTTTAAATCGCTTAGTATATATGACTACTAACCACCTATCCCCCCACTTTCATTAAATCGCTTAGTATATATGACTACTAACCACCTATCTCCCCACTTTAGCTCGCTAGTCCGGAAGTGTGTGATCATTATTAAAGTTTGCTGATTCAAAAGTGAACATCCCTTTTAAAAATTATATAATTTTATACACTAACCTCTAAAAATAATAACAGACAGAGATGTTTTCCAATTTAATTAATTTAAATAACTCCCAACACACACACACACACACACACACACACACACACACACACATATATATATATATATATATATATATATATACAAAAACAAAAATGAAATAAAGTCGGATTTAATTTTATTCTTCGAGGTGTTACACACTATATACGTTTCGCCATGAGTAACTATATATTCTTTGTTTTGTAACTTTATTGATAATTAAGCATTTCTTCTATTTCCTGTCTCATTCGAAAACGGAAGTTGTATATTTCTATTTGATAAACAATTTTATATAAATGTTATTTCCTTTCAGTTTTTATTTCTGATATACATTATGTCCCAACAATTGACAAAAGAACAAAAAAACGGCTGTTCTAAAGCAGTTCTGGAAAACTAAGAGCGTAACATTCGTCCAACGAGAATTTCAAAAGCAATTTCCTACCAAGCCACCCACTTATTCAACAATTATTATTTTGATGAGTTTATGTTCAAATAAAATTATGTAGTTACTTATGTCTAATGGATTTATATTGAAATAAAATTACGTTCTTTAGTTACTTATAGTGTTGCATTTCTACTTAACTTAAAAGAATGACGACATACTGATATATGAAAATATAATGATATATGAAAATATAATGATATATGAAAATATAATGATATATGAAAATATCATGATATATGAAAATATAATGATATATGAAAATATAATGATATATGAAAATATAATGATATATGAAAATATAATGATATATCTTTATTGTCGGTGGCGGTGAACGAGTTCAAGGTAGTGAGAAAGTAAGACACACGAACAGTATTTTGACGTAGTGGTTTTTCTCGAGCCGAAAGCGCCAATCGACTGACGATATCAATTTCGGGTTGATATTATATAACATTTTGTGACATGCATGCCTCCACCTGTAAACGCCCACTGTGGGGCTTCACTGTCAATGTAACCAGGGCGTTTATTTGGCGACGGGTATTTCTTTTCTGTTGCTAACATTTGCAGGTAGTTTTAATTAACAATTATTTTATTACTGACAATGCACGTTGTTTGTTTTTCACGACCAGGTGGTTTGACTTCAACAAATGATTACTTTATTTTCGACAATCAATCATGTTGTGTTTTTTTTCGGCCAGGTGTGTGTCCGTATCAAGTGTACCTTCGCCTGTTAGATTACCTTTTCGGTACACCCGGCCAGTATATTTAACAAAGGCTGACCTTGTAGATCTACTTAATTTTTTCATTGGATTTTAACGACTAATACACTTGAATCAATATTTATCTGTACAACTATCGTGTTATTCTGGACCGCAGAATCTATTATTTGATAATACGTTTCTGTCACTTACTTTCATGCTTTGGGATCGCTTGACAAAGTAAATAACTTACCATATGTAATACGGTGGAGAGATGTAGAAACGTTTAAATCAATCAAATCAAAAGTCAGCGTTACCTGCTCATATCGCCGTAGCCCGCACAGCAACTCTGAAATCGTCGCGATCCGTGGCGAGCCGACCCGCGATCTACAACGATCCGAACGCGTCACTCAGACACTTCCCTCATCGTTGACGTGGCCACCCTGGAGGTCCTTCCCTTCGATAATACCTCCGATATACGGATCTCTCGTCGTGTTTCTTTATGTGGCCAAAGAACGTGACCTTCTGTCGCTTAGCGAGGTTGCTGAGCCAGTCTGCGGGTGCACCAATATTTAGATGCGGGTTTTTTAAAATAATGTTAAAACCCGTATTTTCCATATGAGGCTAGATTATGGGGAAATTGGAAAATTTGCATTAGAAGTTTTTAAAAAAATAGAACTAAGGCTACGTGTCAGTATATTGCGTCATTTACAGTAAGTCGCCAGAGCTACGTAGCGGATAATCTGAGAAAATAATTCTCGTTTTTTTCTAAACCGCGGGTGACAGCGATCGTGTTTTGGATGACTGATCCCTCTCCCCTGAGGGTTGAGTTAGGAGTGTTATGTATCTATTTTATTTATTCCCTCTCGGGGTCAGGCGTTGTTTTGAGAAGCCAACGCAGTAAGATTAGCGCATTCAGGCCTACAAAAAATGCCTGAGCAGCTCCGTCAGCATCCCCCGGTAGAGGCGCCTCAGGCGATTAGAAATAAACAAACCATTTTTATAGATAAGGGAAACCTGGGAAGGTGAACCTTCTAGGATTGAACAGAACCATACCTCAGCACGAGAGCAACAGAATCACTGTCGAACTGATTGGCGAGGACGTATCCCCGACTGGTACGAACACCTACTCAACTTGTACCAAGTAATTAAGGGGAATTATGTATGTATGTTGTAAACTGGAATAAAAAAAGGAAACTCTGAAAGCATTGTTAACCCCCAACTTATCATACAATGTCTTTATTAATAATTTTTTGCAACCGCTGTTATTAAAAAGAAGAGGGCAACAACAACAAATGGGAGAATAAAGAACAAATTACTGTTACGTGTCAGCAACACAACGGGGGACTCCAGTTGCTTACGTGATTTTGTTCTTCCTACCAAAAAATACAACTTGGATGAAACACAATGTAAAAAACTGATTGCTCAACTTCCCCACCCCCTTCTTTTTTGATTAATGAGCGACTTCGGTGTTCACAGCAAATGGTGGGGGTTGTGGCAACTTCAACCAAACTAAGGAAACTATAAAATATTTGCTGGGATCATCTGATCTATGCATTCAGAACAACAAAACACACGTAGGTTCCAGTAACAACATCAGCCATTGACCTAATCATATGCCCCTCATCAATCTTCACGAACTTCCACTGATGAGTCACTGATGATCAATGTAGTAGCAACCATTCACCGAAGTTTCTTGACTCAAGAAAACGCATATCAGAGAAATAAGATCTGATCAATTCATAAAAACCTACTGGAGTAGATTCTGCTGATTCAGCTTTTCACTAATAAACAATTAAATACTTTTAATAAAATAGACGCCAATTCACTAAAATAACAAAACAAACAATTCTTTCGATTCTCACCTAAATGACATCTCAAAACAAACCTTCACAGTAGAATGAATAAAAGCAGTTAAATAAAACAAGAAAAATGTTCATGTATACTTACAAAAAACTCGAAAAAAAGCTAAATAAAAAAAGACTAAAAGCTAAAAAAAACGGCATGAAAGATAAAAAAAAAACTAGAAATAACTAAATAGAAAAGACTAAAATCTAAATAAACAACGGCCTAAAAACGGCCTAAAAACAGCTAAACGGATCAAAACTTGAGCTTAAAAAGGGCCAAAAGCTAAATAAACAAAAAAAAGGCCTGAACACAGCTAAACAATGATCAACGAGAAATAGCTAAAATCAAAAGACCAAAAGCTAAACAAAAAAAACGGCTTGAACACGGTTAAACAGATAAAAAAAACTCGAAAGCTAAATAAACAAAAAACGGCCTGAAAACTACTAAGAGAAAGCTAAATAAAAAAGGCCAAAAGCTAAATAAACATAGCCTGAAAACGGCTAAACAAAAAACTCGAAAAAAAGCTAAATGAAAATAGGCCAAAAGCTAAATAAACAAACGGCCTGAAAACAGCTAAACAACGATCCTCGAGAAATAGCAAAATAATAAAAAAGGCCAAAAGCTAAATAAACAAAAACGGTTTGAAAACGGCTACAGATCAAAAAACGAGAAATAGATTTACAAGAAAGGCTAAAAGCTAAATAAACATAGCCTGAAAACGGCTTAACAAAAAACTCGAAAAAAAGCTAAATAAAAATAGTCCAAAAGCTAAATAAACAAACGGCCTGAAAACGGCTAAACAACGATCCTCGAGAAATAGCTAAATAATTTTTAAAAAAAGGCCAAAAGCTAAATAAACAAAAATGGCCTGAAAACGGCTACAGGATAAACGAGAAAGCTAAATAAAAAGGCCAAAAGCTAAATAAACCAAAATACGGCCTGAAAACGGCTAAACAAAGAAACGAGAAAGCTAAATAAAAAGAGGCCAAAAGCTAAATAAACAAAAACGGCCTTAAAACGGCTAAAGAAAGTAAATAAAAAAAATCGAAATAGTTAAATAAAAAAGGCCAAAAGTTAAACAAAAAACGGCCTGAAAACGGCTAAACAAAGATGAAAAACGAGAAAAAGCTAAATAACAAAAAAGGCCAAAAGCTAAATTTAAAAAAAACAGCTAAAAAACGGCCAAAAAAACGGCAAAAAACGACTAACCAACGAAATAAATAAAAAGTCTAAATTAAATGGGAACAAATCGCAAACTAATAGGCCTAAGTACTTATGTTTTCGCGGTGTTTTTTAGAAAAACATGGAAGTGCTTTTTTCTGTCGATGGAAACTTCATTTTTTATCGATGTAGTTAAACAAACGGTAAAGTTTATTTCGTAATATTTTCAGTAATTATTCCATAAGTCAGGATTTTGATTCTCTGAAATATTAATGAGAATGTATAATAGAACAAAAGAATATTTATATATTATATTTATTCCCATGTGCCTAACGTAAGAGCATATTTTCCTGGACAGAGTTTCTTTGCAAAGACTTCCAGTCAATCGAACACATTACTACGGATCTGATTCCCTACTGATTACAACTACGTGGTCTTTAAATCTAATATTAACAAATTCTGTTTTCAGCTGACAATTATTTCAGTCTCATTAAACTTTATCCTCGAGTGGCTCTTGGCCTTGATAAACGGGGACCGAATAGTAAAAAAAATAATCTATGTATTTTGAAACATGTAACCTTATAGAATTTCATTTTACAGGATAACGTAATTAACAGTTCACTATTTTAATCCTTTAAAACATGATAATATTCAAGGAACATTTGAGACCTATTATAATTTAAAACATGATAATATTCAAGGAACATTTGAGACCTATTATAATTTAAAACATGATAATATTCAAGGAACATTTGAGACCTATTATAATTTAAAACATGATAATATTCAAGGAACATTTGAGACCTATTATAATTTAAAACATGATAATATTCAAGGAACATTTGAGACCTATTATAATTTAAAACATGATAATATTCAAGGAACATTTGAGACCTATTATAATTTAAAACATGATAATATTCAAGGAACATTTGAGACCTATTATAATTTAAAACATGATAATATTCAAGGAACATTTGAGACCTATTATAATTTAAAACATGATAATATTCAAGGAACATTTGAGACCTATTATAATTTAAAACATGATAATATTCAAGGAACATTTGAGACCTATTATAATTTAAAACATGATAATATTCAAGGAACATTTGAGACCTATTATAATTTAAAACATGATAATATTCAAGGAACATTTGAGACCTATTATAATTTAAAACATGATAATATTCAAGGAACATTTGAGACCTATTATAATTTAAAACATGATAATATTCAAGGAACATTTGAGACCTATTATAATTTAAAACATGATAATATTCAAGGAACATTTGAGACCTATTATAATTTAAAACATGATAATATTCAAGGAACATTTGAGACCTATTATAATTTAAAACATGATAATATTCAAGGAACATTTGAGACCTATTATAATTTAAAATATGATAATATTCAAGGAACATTTGAGACCTATTATAATTTAAAACATGATAATATTCAAGGAACATTTGAGACATATTATAATTTAAAACATGATAATATTCAAGGAACATTTGAGACATATTATAATTTAAAACATGATAATATTCAAGGAACATTTGAGACCTATTATAATTTAAAACATGATAATATTCAAGGAACATTTGAGACCTATTATAATTTAAAACATGATAATATTCAAGGAACATTTGAGACCTATTATAATTTAAAACATGATAATATTCAAGGAACATTTGAGACCTATTATAATTTAAAACATGATAATATTCAAGGAACATTTAAGACCTATTATAATTTAAAACATGATAATATTCAAGGAACATTTGAGACCTATTATAATTTAAAACATGATAATATTCAAGGAACATTTGAGACCTATTATAATTTAAAACATGATAATATTCAAGGAACATTTGAGACCTATTATAATTTAAAACATAATAATATTCAAGGAACATTTGAGACCTATTATAATTTAAAACATGATAATATTCAAGGAACATTTGAGACATATTATAATTTAAAACATGATAATATTCAAGGAACATTTGAGACATATTATAATTCAAAACATGATAATATTCAAGGAACATTTGAGACCTATTATAATTTAAAACATGATAATATTCAAGGAACATTTGAGACCTATTATAATTTAAAACATGATAATATTCAAGGAACATTTGAGACCTATTATAATTTAAAACATGATAATATTCAAGGAACATTTGAGACCTATTATAATAAAAACATGATAATATTCAAGGAACATTTGAGACCTATTATAATTAAAACATGATAATATTCAAGGAACATTTGAGACTTATTATAATTTAAAACATGATAATATTCAAGGAACTTTTGAGAGGTATTATAATTTAAAACATGATAATATTCAAGGAACATTTGAGACCTATTATAATTTAAAACATGATAATATTCAAGGAACATTTGAGACATATTATAATTTAAAACATGATAATATTCAAGGAACATTTGAGACCTATTATAATTTAAAACATGATAATATTCAAGGAACATTTGAGACCTATTATAATTAAAACATGATAATATTCAAGGAACATTTGAGACCTATTATAATTAAAACATGATAATATTCAAGGAACATTTGAGACTTATTATAATTTAAAACATGATAATATTCAAGGAACATTTGAGACCTATTATAATTTAAAACATGATAATATTCAAGGAACATTTGAGACCTATTATAATTTAAAACATGATAATATTCAAGGAACATTTGAGACCTATTATAATTTTATAACATGATAATATTCAAGGAACATTTGAGACCTATTATAATTTAAAACATGATAATATTCAAGGAACATTTGAGACCTATTATAATTTAAAACATGATAATATTCAAGGAACATTTGAGACCTATTATAATTTAAAACATGATAATATTCAAGGAACATTTGAGACCTATTATAATTTAAAACATGATTATATTCAAGGAACATTTGAGACATATTATAATTTAAAACATGATAATATTCAAGGAACATTTGAGACCTATTATAATTTAAAACATGATAATATTCAAGGAACATTTGAGACCTATTATTTCCGAAAATATGACTGGATTTTAACCATACTTCGAACCTGCTGCCACGAACTCTTCAACAGTAAACTTTGCCTATATTTTCAACCTTTTCTTTTTGCATTGTATATTTTTATTTTATGTATCTTTATTTTTGTATCGTTTCAAATTAAAATGTTTATATCGTTTAATATTATGACTTTTGGTAATTTTCCATTTTACCAACTTATATGCTTGCACTCCTCTAAGGATATATATATATATATATAATATATTATGTATAAAAAATATATAAATATTATATATATATATGTATAATATATATATATAAATATTATATATATATATATATATATCTATAATATATATATGTATATATATATTATATATATATATATGATATATATATTGTATATGCATAAATATATATATATATATATATATTATATGTATAAAACATATATATATATTATATATGTATAAAATATATATTATATATATATGTATAATATATATATATTTATATAATATATGTATAATATATATATAATATATATATTATATGTATCAAATATATATAATATATATATATTTATAATATATACATATAATATATATATATATATATAATATATATAAATATATATATTATATGGGAAATAAAAAAAAAAACCAAAAAGAATGTTTTCTTTTATATATTCATCAACGTTTCGTCTTTATTTTTAAGACTTCTTCAGGATAATAATATTAAGAAAAATGTCATGCAAGTACGTGAACATATAGGGTTTACATGATGGGTTGATGGTAAGAAGTAGTAGCCACTGCTGGTAGCAGTGGGACCGGGGTCCGGGCTTAGTGAAGTCAGTAGCATGGAATGAAATAAATGTGGATGCTTCTTATGTGTATAAAATATATATAATATATATATATATGTATAATATATATATATAATATATGTATACATATATATATTATATATATGTATAAAATATATGTATATTATATATATATGTATAATATATATATATATATTAAATATATATAATAAATATATATATTATCTATATGCATAAAATATGTATAATATATACATATAATATATATGTATAATATATATATACATATATATATATATATATGTATATATATGTGTGTGTGTGTGTGTGGGTGTGTGTATAAAAATGTTCACTCAGCTTATGGATAACGTACAGAAGATGGTTTATAAAATCAGGACTTTCAGTTGAGTTTGATGAAGAGCCCCCTGTTGGCATCACTTAAAGTAAACTATCTTGCAGTAATAGGTGAAGATTTGGCAATAAAGCTCTTCTCAAACCATACAACTGTTCATCCCCATCTTCGACAGCTCAAAAAAGTTTCCAAAACTTGGAAAATGGTGACCCTATGATTTGTCTGAAGGTAACCGTAAATCGGAAGTCGAGATCTACAAACGAATGATGTTTCTTTCTATAAAATATTCCAACTTTTTATTAAATTTCAAATAACTAAAAATCCGGACAAAACTTATGGGATGATTAAGACATCACAAAACGCTTTGCCTTCAGACAAATCATGTAAATAGTGCACTGTTTGAGTTAAAAATAGAAAGAAAAAAAGGCAAGTGATAAATAATTGGACAATGACAAGTTGCGTGATACAAACATATGTACGAGTTTCTGTTACAAATTGTGTTACATAAACCACCGAAGAATGTGCCACACGACACAGGGTTGCTATGACACAAAGTGCGCACCCCGTATCACCTTTGTGCAAGTGCAAGTAGTCTATTTTTTATACTGAAGGAAAACAAATAATAGGGCATAGGTGGTTTACTTAACGGCGGTTACAAAATGTGACATGTGAAATGTGACATGGGGTGCCGTTATCAACTATAGAATTGGGTTTAACAAATTGAAATCCAATCTGATCTAGTATGCTCATATATATATATATATATATATATATATATATATATATATATATATATATATATATATATATATATATATATATATATATATATATATGAAGAAGAATGGAAAGGAATTAGAGAAGCAAAAGCCAAATCAAAATTTTTTAGCAATCGGACATTTGCTTGCATTCGGGCAGAGTTTTGCCCTGTGTTTCTTTCCCTACAACTTTTATTTAATTTTTTCAAATTTTAAATCTTGGCCATTGCCAACTTATCAATCCCAGCGACTTCCTCTGATGATAAGATTTTGATCTTTGAAAAGCCTGGCTTAAGGAAAATTTAACTTGAATAAATTGCCTTTTTGCGGAATATACCTTGCTCTGAGCAATTGAATTGAATTTTGATTTGGCTTTTGCTTCTCTAATTCCTTTCCATTCGTCTTCATATCTACCTGCTCTATCCTGGATCTTGAGCTGTATACTCTTCACAATAGGTTTTACCTTTCCTAAAAGTTCGCTTTTAGTACACCACTTTATATATATATATATATATATATATATATATATATATATATATATATATATATATATATATATATATATATATATATATATATATATTAGTAGGTCTACCCAACGTTTCCCGGGACCAAAAAAAATAGAAGCGGTTAAAAAGTGTGTGAAACATTCTTATATTAAAAGAGACTATTTTGCCGAGACCGGCAAAATAACGACACCCTCGTTATTCTGCCGGGACCGGCAAAATAACGAGGGGTTCGTTATTTTGCCGGCTTATGTTTTTTTAACCTAGCTGTTATCGTCTTGTGAAAGAAAGGCTAATGAAATAAATAAGGACAAATATTTAATAACAATTTATTTTCATCGTCATCATCAATTGTAATTCTGTCGGTTATTTTAATTTTTTGAATATAAAAGAAATATCTGCTTTTAATACAAAAAAACATTAAAAGTAAAAATTCATTAAATGAACGAAAATATTACAGAAAATTAGATTATTTAGTCGGATTTAAAAGCAATTTGCGTCGGATAAAAAATGTTTTAGTTATTTAAGATAAAAAAAAAAAGTTTTCATTCATTGATATGAAAAATAAATTACTCTTGTTAAGAAATCTGATTATTGAAATAATTACAGCTAAGTCCCTAAAGAAATTAAATCAGATATAATTTTCATAATTTCAGTTTTATAAACAGTCTAAACAGCAATTTTAAAACTGATTGTTCACTATCTTTTAAGGTAGATGTTTGGACTATTTCTCATCATTTCACTCGTTTTTATAAAGTTTTTAATTATAAAAAAAACGATCACTGTTGACTATTCATCCTATAAATGTTACATTATTAAATAGTTATTTATCCAATTAAAAAAAATATTTCTTTTTTATTGGAAAAATGTTGAAATAAAAATTATCTTTTTTACGTCGAGTATTGATTTACTCCTCTCCAGGAGTTAGGCACAAGGCCAGTTTTTATCTTACTCCCACAAGTAAGATGTGACCCAAGGGTCGGGTCGGGAAAGTGGGGTTTAAAAATTGCCTGGGCAGTCCCGTCGGCATTCCCCGGTAGGGGCGCCTCAGGCAGTAAGCAATAAACTTACTCCTTCCCAAAGAGGGGAGGCGGAGCCTGGGAGGGTGGACCTCCTAGAACTGCACAGGACAGACCCATAGACCGGCATAAATCAAACCCCGAAGGCCAAGACAATACCAGTCTATGGGGTGCAGTATCCATCGGAACAGATACTACACTTTGATCTTAGCCAAAAGGCCAAGTCGATTAAATAGAAACAAAAGCATAAGTATTAAAGATTTGTTTATTTTTTCAGTTTCATTATCTTCGTTTAATTATTTCTTTTTTATTGGAAAAATGGTGAAATAAAACTTTAAAATGTTGACTCGTAAAATCTTCGCTGTAACTGTAACAGTAAGGTTAACTAAACATGAGCCGGCAAAATAACGACCCCCTTCGTTATCCTGCCGGGACCGGCAAAATAACGAGGGGGTCGTTATTCTGCCGGTCCCGGCAGAATAGCCTATTCGTATATTAAAACTCCTATCTCTCTACCTATCTCAATTCGTCTCTGTATCTTTCTTTCTTTCCCCTTTCCTAGCTTTTCCACGTCCCTCTCACCCACCCTAACACCAGCCCATGCCTTTCTCTCTGTTTAATATATTGAACATAATAATTATGTAAGTAATTCAGCTGAGCTTTCAGTTTTAAAGTCATTACTCCCGAACAACACAGAACTTCTTCCCGACCCACTCCCTCAAAAATATAATGAAATCTATATTTTTTTAATTTATTCCAAATCTGCTCCATAATCCTCTTAGGAGTGCACTTATAGATTCGGGGCCACTTCTATTATCTTTCCTGGTTAATTCTACATAAGAATACACATTTAGATTGTATGTAGATCCTCTAATCTTTTTTTCTATAGGGTACATGCACAGACATTGAGTTATATATATATATATATATATATATATATATATATATATATATATATATATATATATATATATATATATATACAAGGGGCGTTTAATAAGTAATGCCCCTGACCCACTTCAAGTTGTCTGATCTAGATGAAATTTTGCATGTGTAATGATTTATATCTGTATGGGTTATGTTGCAAAGCTCTGAACTAATTGTGCTTTCTGATTTACAGGTTTTTTTAACTTAGTCAGGTGTGAAATGGAGCCAGTTGAGTGTCGCGCAGTAATCCGGGTTTTTGTATTTGAAAGGACGCACACCAAAGGAGACTTTTGATGAAATGAAAGAAACTCATGGTGATGATGCCCCATCATATGACCTTGTAAACCGCTGGCATTGTGAATTCAAACATGGCCAGAACTCTGTGGAAATAGCTCCCAGACTTGATCGTCCCTCTTCTGCCATTGATGAGGCATCTGTCCGTCAAGTTGAGATTACCATTTTGGAAGATCGACGCATTACTATTCGCCAAATAGCCCAAGAGGTTAAGATTAGTACAGGGTCTGTGAAAACTATAATTCATGACAGTTTGTATATATGCATATATATATATATATGCATAAGGTGTCTGCCAGCATAATTCCCAGGTTGCTCACACCTTTTCAGACGCAGTAATGCGCCGAGTGCTCCAGGATGAATTTGAAGATATGCCAAGAAGATGAGTTAAAGTTTTTCAAAAGACTGATAACACAGGATGAAACTTGGGTTTATCACTATGATCCAGAGACCAAAGCCCAGTCAATGCAGTGGAAGCACTTGGACTCACCACCTCTAAATAAGGCAAGGGTGCAGCCCTCCGCTGGCAAGGTCATGCTCACAGTCTTCTGGGACCAGGACGGAGTAGTGATGACAGATTTTCTGGCAAAGGGTACTACACTTACATGAGCCTATTACGCTTCACTTTTAATGAAATTAAGAGAAGCTATCAAAATCAAGAGGCGGGGCATGTCATCTTTTTCAAGCCGTAAAGTTGTTTTTGAAAGGAAAGCGTTTCCCAGATGATGCATCCTTGATTTCTGAAGTTACGACGTGGTTGGAGGAGCAACCGGGGGTGTTCTACAAAAACTGTGTCCATAGCTGCATCAAACGATGGGAGAAATGCATAACTCTGGGTGATTCTTATGTAGAGAAAGACTAATAACTGTGCCAAGTTTCATTAATTTACTGCTATAAAAATACGTCAAGGGCATTAATTATTGAACGCCCCTCGTGTATATATATATATATATATATATATATATATATATATATATATATATATATATATATATATATACATTTATCAATTCGAGCGACGGCGTGTCGTGTGAAAAGGTATAAAAATAAAAAATAAAAAACTTTTTATACACTATACACATTACACATTTAAAATTCTAATGGGTATGTTTCGGAAGGAAGAACAAAAACACTATTTTCACCTCACATACAAACGAAGTATTTCAACGTATTGTACTTGTGTTATTAATTTATTTTTTATTCAAATGAATCATCCTGAGAGAGACTGACAAATGAAGACGAAACGTTGATGAATACATAAATAATTTAGGTTTTCTTTTTTAATTTTTTATTATGTTGGAATATTATTTCCGTTTTTTATCACACACACACACACACACACACACACACACATATACATATATATATATATATATATATATATATATATATATATATATATATATATATATATATATATAAATCATAACATAGTCATGTCTACGCTTTCTATTAGGTAAAACAGTAAACGTAAGTTCGTATTTGTCCTGTCTCCGATGCTGACTGTATCTTTATGTTCTTCTAGTCCGTCAGCCATGATTCTCCCTAAAAAGATGTTGAGGAGTGTAAGAGAGAGAGTAGACAGCGCTGTCTGATACCGACCGTCATTCTTCATTTTTTCTATTAACACCGCCAGAATGCATTTCAGCTTATTCTTAAACAATTCAGCAATCTTAATTATTTCTTAATATTTGACTAAAAGACTGAGTTGGCCTTTTTGCTAGAAGCAAAGTATGGCATTTGTTCTGAGATTACTCTTCATATCTTCTGTCCCCAATCAGTGTAGGAGAAATGTTTCTAGACTTAGGCATTTTCTATTCCAATCAAGACCGCCATCTTTTGGAGAGCTGGTTTCCCCCACATTAAAACCGACTTTGTGTCTAACTCTGCCCTCGTAGAAAGGCAAGTAAATATGGACTTATTTAGTTTGTGATCATTGGATATTTGGAATAAATTTCGAAGAATTGTAATTATACTTTGAGGATACGAAAAGTAAAAACAAGTTTTAACAAGCCGCGCGTGCGTGGTCCCCCGCTCTATGTGACTCGATGTGGCGAGTGTAAAATGTAATAAATTTGGGCAATTTGGGGCATTTTTTACCCCCCCCCCTTGCCCCCTTGGGAGCGAGAACCATAATTTTTCTGATGTCAAGGATGCTCATTTTATATCCAGAACAATTGCCTCTACATTTTGGCCAAGTTTCAGAAAAAATTGAATGGATGGATCAAACGTTATGGGAGAAAATGGTCATGTTTTGTCATTTTGGGGGCTTTTGAGCCCCTGGAGCGCGAACCAGAGTTTTTCCAAGGTCGGCGATACTTATTTTCTATTAGGAACAATTGCCTCCACATTTTGGCCAAGTTTCAGAGAAATTGAATGGATGGATGAAAAGTTATGGGGCAAAAAATCTCATTTTTTCCATTTCGGGGCCTTTTGACCCCTGGGGGGGCTAACCAAATTTTTTTTTAAATCAGAGAATGTCACTTTCTAACCTGACCAAAGTTACAACTTCATGCAAAATTTCAGAGTAATTCAATGGATGGTTGCGGAGAAAAATCCGGACGGACATGCCTCAAAACATAAGTCCCCCGATTTTATAAATCGGGGAACCAATTAAAGAATCCCGGATGCCGCCCAGTATGGAGAGCAAGTCTCCCATAAAAAAAAAATAATGAAGTGACATGTTTGTATTCTTTATTTCCAAAATATTTAGCTGACAATGGCAATTATTTTACGGAAGAAGAGATAGTTTTTTGAAATATTATTGATTCTGACAGACATTTATTATTTCATGAAAAATTTTATTTTCATGGAAAATATTATCATTCATATAGCTGAAGAAAAGAACCGTGTTATTTCCACGGGTTCCTGCTTGTTCCGTGTAAGTACGGAAAAGACATAATCATAAATTACGAATACATCCGATGAAGGCCGAAGATTGCCAGTCTGATCACTGAAGATTTGTTATTTTAAGTGACATCAAAGTGACAAGTTTTTAAATCATTACCTCTACCAAGGAGGTTATGTTTTCTGTTGCGTTTGTTTGTTTGCTTGTGAACAGTATAGCGTCTACATCGCTTGACTAATCGTCACCAAACTTTGTCAAAATATCGATCATGGTCTAACTTGGAACGAGTTTAATTTGGGGATATGTTGGTCAAAGGTCAAGGTCAAAGAAAAGTTGGCGATTAAATTCGGTTTTGTTCATCGTAGGAACACGTTACGTGTCCCATATTGTAGTCAATGAAATCCCGCATTTTATATAACCTTGAATTTTAACGGAATTTCAACTTACAATTTTTTTCAAATTTGATGTATGAATCTGATGCTCTTTGATAACAATAACCACCATGTAAAATGTTAGCCTGATTAGATGAATAGTTTTTAGTTATCAAGGTTTCCGTGACATAACTTCGGAAATAGTCCATACATACGGAGAATTAAGGCCCAGATAAGACTTTGGCCCATCCTTACGTTGTCATGCGGAGGTATGCGGTCTCCCGACTGACTTATGTTCTTGTTATTGGGTGACAATGTTTTGTCTTGAAAAACTTGGATACACCAATAATTGTACTATAAGTATGTACCCCTTGAATGGGGTCAGAGAAAGAAGAAGAAAATAAAATAGAACTTTATAAAATAATTACGATATCTGACTTCACAAAAGAAATAAAATCATGGCAAGAAAAAGAAATTAAAATACTTTAATTGGCTTAAAATCTAAACAATCCAGAAAACGGATGTGACGGTGAATGTATTTTAAGACTAGACGAATTCCGATCAGAATTAGTTTCGTTAGGAATTTGAAGTCGAGTTGCCTTAGAAACAAATAATTGTTCGGAATGCGTAATGACCAGCAAAAATGCTGAAAAAAATAAACAAATAAATATTATTGATGACATATAGGTTAGGTCGAACTCGGGAATCAATACGGAATTTCGAACTGAACCCTTTTTATAGGTTAGTTCGAACTTGGGAATCTGTACGGAATTTCGAAATGAACCCTTTTTTTTAATCAACGTCCGGATCCGTGGCGCAACGGATAAAATGTTCATTAAAAATCAATTCTAAGTGACAGTCCTTTTATTTTGTACCAATACAACTTTTGAAGCAGACCTACTAAGTTATGGTTAGTTTAGGGTTAGTTTAGAGCTAGTTTAGGGTTAGGTTATGGTTCATTACGGTTAGGTTAGGGTGAGAAAACACCGATTTTTACAATTTTTGTATGTTAAGGGTTACGGTAAAAAAAGAAAAACAGTTTTTACATTGTTGTTAGGGTTAGGGTTTAGGGTTTGAGGTTAAGGTAAAAAAAAACAGTTTTTTACATTTTTTAATCTGAATCGTCTGTCTATAAACGCTGAAATTCATTATCGCTTTAATCAATTGTTTATACGCTTATCATTGTTTGTAATTGAGTGGTAATAAACCTCCCCAAGGTCCCAGTACTATCCGCACTCTTCCAGTGGAGGTCTGGTAGGTGCTCTCCCCCCTCGTTCTTTCCATCCTTCTTGACCATAAACGATTATTTTGTGTGAATCAGCCGATGCTTATGGCATTTCTTTTAACTTTTTTTTAGGAGGAGAATGTATAAGATTTCTTGCAGTTTCAGTTCCTTTAAATCTACGTTATTATTATTATTATCATCATCATCATCATCATCATCATCATCATCATTATACGAGATGAATCTAAATGAATACGACTCTGGCTAACTTTTAACCCTTGTCTCCCTTCTTCCCCCCTTTCCCCTCCCCTGCCTCCTCCTCTTCCCTTGTTTCGTCCCTCGACGATAACTACTCCAATTACTACTAATCCTGTAGACTTCCGACGTTCTCAACCCGAATTCAATCAGCAGGCGATATCTAAGCACTGATTTTTTCTCTCTCTCTTTTTATTTTTATTTTTATTTTTATTTTTTATTCTTTAATAGGTTTCGACAAAAACATGTCGATTTACCCTTCCCCACGTTTTCTCTCGCTTTCTCTTCTTCTTCGTTTCGTCTTCTTCAACTGACGTTCCCAACTTTCCGGTTGATTGGTATCTCTTTCTTCTTCTTCTTCTTCTTCTTCTTCTTCTTCTTCTTTTTCTTTCTCTTTTTATAACATTCCTCGCATTCCTTTTTCTCCCCGTTTTGTTGTTCTCTGCACGTGACAATTTCTTCCAATCGCATTCTCTGTATGAATTTGAAAACTTTTCCGTTTTGAAATAAAGTTTATTAACTGATCGAAAATGGCCGTATCCACGACCGAAATATCTCGGTGGAACTTTACAAGATGAGTTTTTGAGTTATTTTGTTAGTTGTTGAATTGCTTATTCTTTATTCCATTTTTATTTTTACATATTGTCTGAAACATTGTTTCTATTTTCCCATATATATATATATATATATAATCCAGGTAGGGTAAAAATCCACAGGGTAGAAATCCAAAGTGAATCAAACCGGGCTTATAAAAGAGTGCTCAATAAAAATATAGAGCTGTATTGTGAATGCTTTTATTCTTGTACATGTTTGAATAAAAGCATTCACAATATATATATATATATATATATATATATATATATATATATATGTATGTATATATATATATATATATATATATATATATATATATATATATATATATATATATATATATATATACACACAAATTATTTTTTTTAAAACTATACGTTACATACTTCAGCGACGTACCATAGTTTCATTGGGGTAGGCTGACTTTTTAATGTTGTTAAAAAAAGTCGTTAGAGGCCAGTTCAAATCATCGGCGACTCACGAAATAAAAACAAATCGAAGACTAGAATTAAAATGTAACGTATGGTTTTTAAATAAATAATGTGTATATTAGCTCATCGCATTTTTTGCGATAGAGAATTTTATTGATTTCTTTCCAACATTCACCGAAGCGCTATATATATATATATATATATATATATATATATATATATATATATATATATATATATATATCTGTGTTCCTACTTTGTTTAATTTCATTCGCACGCTAAATCAAGATTTATGTACACTAGAAAATAAGACATTATCAAATGAAAGAATGACGACAAAATACAAAATAATTATTTTTTATTGACAATCAACACAACGAAAGATAAAGAGTTTGTCGAATACGAATCAGTGAGTCCCATGAACATTCTTTTGAATGAGTTGGTTTGGTTGTTTTGTTTTTACGGCATATCAACTCTTTTCGGATTATTTAATGCCGAATCCGGTCATTTTAGTAAAAGCTTTTTATGCTTCAAGTTCTTTATATCGTCAAATATTTATTCATGACGTTTTGTTTGGTTGTTTTATAGAGGAAAATTGTCGCTTTTGTTTTGAGCGTTGCAAAGGAAAAAAAACAAAACAATAACATCAATGTGTGTTGCATTTTAAATCAGGAAGCCCGTATCTTCAGCCAGCCTGATCTGGTAAAACCAGTTCTATTGAATGAAAAGTTGTTTTGTGTGTAAGGAGTAATTCAGTACACGTGTTCATTTCGGCTGGCACCGTGTGCGTTTATGTGAGGCAGTATATGTAAATGGAATAGTCATGTAGATGTGGGTGTATATTAACGTGCTTGTTTTTCTAGTCTGAGAGTGTATGTACGCTGTGTGTATACGTTTGGTGAGCAGCGTGTGTGTGCTTCGCTAGGCGTACACAAGTTCGTGTGAGTTTCTCGTTGCGTTTGTCGGGAGTCTTCGCCCAAAAAGGGCCAGGAAAGGAGTGTGCCTTACGTACGTGTGTTGTCTGTGAAAGAAAATAAGAAAGAAATAGAGAAAAGCTGTGTTTGGGTTTTTATAGTAGACACGAATATTCAGAGTGAATATTTCTTGCGTTTTTGATTGGTTGAAAGAAATGTTGATATGAGCTTTTGTCCAATCCAGAGTCGATACGCAAGAACAACATTCACTACCGCCGCTACTTTTAAAAACATAATAATAAACATAGATATATCGATCTATTCGTCTCGATTTCTTTCTTCATTTCAAATCTATGATTAATTAACTCGCTGATTATTTCGTCTTCAGAGACTGAGCAATGAGATTGACTTATCTTATTTACTCTGTGAACTGGAATGCAAACTAACACAAGAACATTATGTTGCGTAACAGTATTTTATTTACTCTGTGAACTGGCTATAAATATTGAAAAACTACATCTCTTTGTTTATATTAATTATTTAAATAATACGTTTAGACTTATATTTTTCTTAGTTTGTTCTATCGTGTCGTGTTTTCTATTTGAACGTTCCTTACTATTTACTGGCCAATCAGAAAGGAGAATTTATTTTACCCTAGTGGTATGATGTCAAATCCGTCTGGCGGTGAATTAAAAACTTAAATATATAAAAGTGGATTAGATTTGTTATTGGCCTTTTGGCTAAGATCAAAGTGTAGTATCTGTCCCGGTGGATACTACACCCTATAGATCGGTACCGTCTTAGCCTTCGGGCCTTGATTCCGCCAGTCTGTGGGTTTGTCCTGTGCATTTCTAGGAGGTCCACCCTCCCAGGCTTTGCCTTCTCACCCTTTCAGAAGGGGTTAGTTAATTGCTAATCGCCTGAGTCGGCCATAGTGCTCACATTCTCGAGTGCTGGCTTTCCAATCCCACATTCCGACCTTGTGTCACATCTTACTGCTGTGGGAAAAAAGTACATAAAAATGTTTTTAAAATTTTTTTAGATAAAAATTATATATATATATATATATATATATATATATATATATATATATATATATATATATATATTTGTGAGTTGGTGTTACAAGCTTCAAAGCATATATACTTTTTAGTTATATT
>OY744543.1:23235603-23270603 GCA_963556195.1 Sepiola atlantica
GATGCCACCATTGTTTAGCTAACTCTGTTTTGCTCTTGAGTTCTGGGTTATTGAAAGAGTGTTTGTGGTCATAAAAACGTTGTTTCCAGTTTCCCGCGGAGATGCCGATGTAAACCTTTTTATCCCTGTTGTTATCTTCCGGATGAATAGTGGCCTTATAAACCACACACTCAACTTTACAGTTACCGTCCAGTGGGCAGTTATTTTTCACTTGACAATTACATTTATCTACTGTGACCTTATTCTTACTAGGATTGTTAAGTAATTTACGATTATGGGTGCTGATAATTCTGTCCATGTTCTTGGTGCAAGAGTAGCTGATTTTAATGGTTTTTCTATTAAATATCTTCCTAAGTGGATTATTTATGCTAAAATGTTTATCTACCAGGTTCAAGAATACTCTCCCGATGTTGATGTTAGATAGTTGGCATATATATATATATATATATATATATATATATATATATATATTTTTATATATATATATATATATATATATAAAAATATATATATAAATGAAGTATAATAACACGAAATTACATAATCATTATACTTCATTGTATTCTTGCTCTGTTTATAACATTGAGCTCTCATACCCGGATCTCCTCCTAGAATTATTTCATTATAACACACACACACACACACACACACACATACATATATATATATATATATATATATATATATATATATATATATATATAATAATCCAGGTTAAACATCCACAGGGTAGTAATCCAAAGAATTTCAACCGGGTTTATAAAAAGTTCTCAATATCAAATAGAGCGTGTATATATGATTATTTTTGCTTACACAGACATGTATATATTCAAACAAGAGAGTAACAAAATTCGCTTTTAACTTTACTGGCATGTCGATGTTATCGATCAACAGCTATTATAAACTGAGATCTAAGTAAGTAAATATTAAATTATTTTTAGGTGTAAAGCTTCCGCTATCATCAATGTTTGAGGTGGTGATTTCAGACGGATTTTAGATGGATTGGTTGATATTTTTAAATGGCTTGGTTGAACTCTTTTAGATGACTTGATTAGTATTTTCAGATGGATTGGTTGATATTTTTAGATAGCTTGGTTGAAATCTTTTAGATGACTTGGTTAGTTTTTTAGAGGGATTGGTTGATATTTTTAAATGGCTTGGTTGATACGTTTTAGATAGCTTAATTTAAATCTTTTAGATGACTTGGTTAGAATTTTTAGAGGGATTGATTGATATTTTTATATCGCTTGGTTGATACCTTTTAGACGGCTTGGTTGAAATCTTTTAGATGACTTGATTAGTATTTTTAGATAGATTCGTTGATATTTTTAACTGGCTTGGTTGATACCTTTTAGATAGCTTAATTGAAATCTTTTAGATGACTTTGGTTAGTATTTTTAGAGGGATTGATTGATATTTTTATATCGCTTGGTTGATACCTTTTAGACGGCTTGGTTGAAATCTTTTAGATGACTTGATTAGTATTTTTAGATAGATTCGTTGATATTTTTAACTAGCTTGGTTGATACCTTTTAGATAGCTTAATTGAAATCTTTTAGATGACTTTGGTTAGTATTTTTAGAGGGATTGATTGATATTTTTATATCGCTTGGTTGATACCTTTTAGACGGCTTGGTTGAAATCTTTTAGATGACTTGATTAGTATTTTTAGATAGATTCGTTGATATTTTTAACTGGCTTGGTTGATACCTTTTAGATGGCTTGGTTAAAATTTTTTAGATGACTTGGTGAGTATTTTTAAATGGCTTGGTTGATATTTTTTAATGGCTTGGTTGATACGTTTTAGATGGCTTGGTTGAAATCTTTTAGATGACTTGGTGAGTATTTTTAAATGGCTTGGTTGATATTTTTAAATGGCTTGGTTGATACCTTTTAGATGGCTTGGTTGAAATCTTTTAGATGACTTGGTGAGTATTTTTAAATGGCTTGGTTGATATTTTTTAATGGCTTGGTTGATAGGTTTTAGATGGCTTGGTGTAAATCTTTTAGATGACTTGGTTAGTATTTTCAGATAGATTGGTTGATATTTTTAACTGGCTTGGTTGATACCTTTTAGATGGCTTGGTTGATATCTTTTAGATGGCTTGGTTGAAATCTTTTAGATGACTTGGTGAGTATTTTTAAATGGCTTGGTTGATATTTTTAATGGCTTGGTTGATACGTTTTAGATGGCTTGGTTGATATCTTTTAGATGACTTGATTAGTATTTTTCAAGAGCTTGGTTGATATTTTTAAATGGCTTGGTTGATATCTTTCATATGACCTGGTTAGTATTTTAGATGGATTGGTTGATATTTTGAAATTGCTTGGTTGAAATCTTTTAGATGACTTGGTTAGTATCTTTAGATGGATTGGTTGATATTTTTAAATGGCTGGTTAGATGACTTGGTTAGTATTTTTAGATGGATTGGTTGATATTTTTAAATGGCTGGTTAGATGACTTGGTTAGTATTTTTAGATGGATTGGTTGATACTTTGAAATGGCTTTGTTGAAATCTTTTAGATGACTTGGTTAGTATCTTTAGATGGATTGGTTGATATTTTTAAATGGCTGGTTAGATGACTTGGTTAGTATTTTTAGATGGATTGGTTGATATGTTGAAATGGCTTGGTTGAAATCTTTTAGATGACTTGGTTAGTATCTTTAGATGGATTGGTTGATATCTTTTAGATTGCTGGTTAGATGACTTGGTTAGTATTTTTAGATGGATTGGTTGATATTTTGAAATGGCTTGGTTGAAATCTTTTAGATGACTTGGTTAGTATTTTTAGATGGATTGGTTGATATTTTGAAATGGCTTGGTTGAAATCTTTTAGATGACTTGGTTAGTATTTCTAGATGGATTGGTTGATATTTTGAAATGGCTTGGTTGAAATCTTTTAGATGACTTGGTTGAAATCTTTTAGATGACTTGGTTAGTATTTTTAGATGGATTGGTTGAAATCTTTTAGATGATTTGGTTGATAACGTTTTAGATGACTTGGTTAGTATTTTTAGATGGATTGGTTGAAATCTTTTAGATGACTTGGTTAGTATTTTTAGATGGATTGGTTGATATTTTTAAATGGCTGGTTACGTGACTTGGTTAGTATTTTTAGATGACTTGGTTGAAATCTTTTAGATGACTTGGTTAGTATTTTTAGATGGATTGGTTGAAATCTTTTAGATGACTTGGTTAGTATTTTTAGATGGATTGGTTGATATTTTTAAATGGCTGGTTACGTGACTTGGTTAGTATTTTTAGATGACTTGGTTGAAATCTTTTAGATGACTTGGTTAGTATTTTTAGATGGATTGGTTGAAATCTTTTAGATGACTTGGTTAGTATTTTTAGATGGATTGGTTGATATTTTTAAATGGCTGGTTACGTGACTTGGTTAGTATTTTTAGATGACTTGGTTGAAATCTTTTAGATGACTTGGTTAGTATTTTTAGATGGATTGGTTGAAATCTTTTAGATGACTTGGTTAGTATTTTTAGATGGATTGGTTGAAATCTTTTAGATGACTTGGTTGATATCTTTTAGATGACTTGGTTAGTATTTTTAAATGGATTGGTTGAAATCTTTTAGATGACTTGGTTAGTATTTTTAGATGGATTGGTTGAAATCTTTTAGATGACTTGGTTGATATCTTTTAGATGACTTGGTTAGTATTTTTAAATGGATTGGTTGAAATCTTTTAGATGACTTGGTTAGTATTTTTAGATGGATTGGTTGAAATCTTTTAGATGACTTGGTTGAAATCTTTTAGATGACTTGGTTAGTATTTTTAGATGGATTGGTTGAAATCTTTTAGATGACTTGGTTGAAATCTTTTAGATGACTTGGTTAGTATTTTTAGATGGATTGGTTGAAATCTTTTAGATGACTTACATTTACATTTTAAATGGTTTAAATAATATCTTTTAAATGACTTACATTTTTACTTTTGTTAATTTAGATTCTATTTCAAAGCATTCTTGCACGACTTTGCCCAAAGTTGCTCGTTTCATTACTCTTATCTTGGCACGGATGTTATTCCTGTGTTGTTGAAACATCTAACGCCTTATGTATTTGTACATGTTTTGGACAAACGTTAAAGTTCGGAGCAACAATTTCATTAAGGCGTCCCACTGATCCAGTGTAAGTGGTCAAAAACGCATTTTGTTACTCTCTGCTGTGCAGCTTCTGCTGTACAGCTTCTGCTGTACGGCTTCTGCTGTACGGCTTCTGCTGTGCAGCTTCTGCTGTGCAGTTTCTGCTGTGCAGCTTCTGCTGTACAGCTTCTGCTGTACGGCTTCTGCTGTACGGCTTCTGCTGTGCAGCTTCTGCTGTGCAGTTTCTGCTGTACAGCTTCAGCTGTACGGCTTCTGCTGTACGGCTTCTGCTGTACGGCTTCTACTGTGCAGCTTCTGCTGTGCAGCTTCTGCTGTACGGCTTCTGCTGTACGGCTTCTGCTGTACGGCTTCTGCTGTGCAGCTTCTGCTGTGCAGCTTCTGCTGTACGGCTTCTGCTGTACGGCTTCTGCTGTACGGCTTCTGCTGTGCAGCTTCTGCTGTGCAGCTTCTGCTGTACGGCTTCTGCTGTACGGCTTCTGCTGTACGGCTTCTGCTGTGCAGCTTCTGCTGTGCAGCTTCTGCTGTACGGCTTCTGCTGTACGGCTTTTGCTGTGCAGCTTCTGCTGTGCAGCTTCTGCTGTGCAGCTTCTGCTGTACGGCTTCTGCTGTACGGCTTCTGCTGTGCAGCTTCCGCTGTGCAGCTTCTGCTGTACGGCTTCTGCTGTACGGCTTCTGCTGTACGGCTTTTGCTGTGCAGCTTCTGCTGTGCAGTTTCTGCTGTGCAGCTTCTGCTGTGCAGCTTCTGCTGTGCAGCTTCAGCTGTACGGCTTCTGCTGTGCAGCTTCTGCTGTGCAGCTTCTGCTGTGCAGCTTCTGCTGTACGGCTTCTGCTGTACGGCTTCTGCTGTGCAGCTTCTGCTGTACGGCTTCTGCTGTACGGCTTCTGCTGTGCAGCTTCTGCTGTGCAGCTTCTGCTGTACGGCTTCTGCTGTACGGCTTCTGCTGTGCAGCTTCTGCTGTGCAGCTTCTGCTGTACGGCTTCTGCTGTACGGCTTTTGCTGTGCAGCTTCTGCTGTGCAGCTTCTGCTGTACGGCTTCTGCTGTACGGCTTCTGCTGTGCAGCTTCTGCTGTGCAGCTTCTGCTGTGCAGCTTCTGCTATACGGCTTCTGCTGTGCAGCTTCTGCTGTGCAGCTTCTGCTGTACGGCTTCTGCTCTACGGCTTCTGCTGTGCAGCTTCTGCTGTGCAGCTTCTGCTGTACGGCTTCTGCTCCTCTTTCTGTGCGAACACTTCTCAAACGATCATCCCGTGTGAGTTCTGCAGTTATGCTTTAAGTTTGGTATTTCATGGTCACGCTTAGAGCATTTCTTCATATGAACATTAGAACAGTACAGTTTTGTTGAAATTATCGATTTGAATATTTAGAATTATCAATTTAAATATTTAAAATTATCGATTTACATAGTTATAAATATTTTTTGTACAAATAACTGTAATTTAGTGGGCAGGTCAGGAATAGATTAGGGTTTATTTATTCCATTGCAGAAAGAATTGTAAATTTTATTTACGATTCTTTGGGTGGCATTTTCTCGCTTCATTCCTGTTCCTCATAAAAAAAAATCACTCAAAAAAGATATGGGTTTCGATGATTCAATAATCAGCTTTAATGGCAAATTCGTAACAAACACACCATAGATTTTTTTTTTAAAAGAGCGTCTATAATATTGAGATGTTGTAAATTTTAGGTTGTAAATTTCTCGCCGTTATAATAATAAAAAAAATTCAACAGTAAAGACATATTTTTTAAGAAACCAAAACTAACACCGCCTGAAGATGATTTGACGAATCAAATCGAAAGTACCCGCGAAAAAGGAAAGAAAATTGAACAAGAAACCCACGGAACTTACATACACCAATTTGACCGAAATGGACCATTCGAAAATTTGAAAAAAATTTAAAAAGTCATATCAAGCAAAAAAATGTTGTTATTTAATAATGTTTGACTATATATATATATATATATATATAATAAAAAGTTTTTAAAAAGGTTTAAGGCAATGCGAAGATCCGGGTTGCTGGAAGCTGTGAAGAACAAAAACAGAACAAAACCGAAATAAGTCGGATATAGATCGAAAGGTTTGTTTATTTTTCTAGACAGCAAGGGTGTTAGTTTGTAATGTCCGGATTATCAAGAATCAATTGATATATTTCGAGAGATTTTTTTTTTTTCTTCTTCCTCTCCTTGTCAAAAATAAATAAAAGAAAAATCCCGGGTACCGAGAAAATGCCAGGAGCGCTGGGGGGTTAAACCGGAAGTGTATATATATATATATATATATATATATAATAAAATAAAGTAACACGGAATCACATAATCACCGTTGCGATAATTTATTTCGTCCCTCCGGCCTTTTCAAGCACCTAAACGAGGAGAGTACATGTTTTTAAAAAAACTGATTTTGTTTTTTTGTGTTTTCAAACATGTAATCTCCTCGTGTAGGTGCTTGAAAAGGCCGGAGGTTCGAAATAAATGATCGCACCAGTGATTATGTGATTCCCTGTTACTTTATTTTATTTTATTCTTGCTCTGTTTATTATATTGAGATCTCATACTCGTATTTCCTTCATGAATATATTTCACTCTACACACACACTATATATATATATAGCGAGGGAAAGAGGGGTAGTGGTAGGGGTAAAGATAAAGAAATAGATGAAGAGAAAGATGGATACGTACGTGCAGGGGTTAAAAACATGATAACCTTTGACCTAGAGCCAGTAAAAGTGCATCGTAATCCACATATTCAGCACACACGTACTTGCTTAACTTTTTATTTTTTATTTTATTTTTGTCTGGCATGAACTACTAATTTCAGTGTAACTTGCTTCACTTTACATTATCTATTTACTTAATGTTTACCTATTGTTGGCACAGTGATGAGGTTTTTGTATACAGTTGAAATATTTAAACAAAAAACGTCGCAGAAGGTGGTAAAAGTAAGCCGAGCCACAAAGGAGTGTTTCGTTCAATGTTACCATAGTTCTCTCGGGAAAATTATGCGCCCATCTCTCCTTTGGCACAATCATCACCACCCGGCCCCCTATCTAATTACAATTCGTCTACAATTAATTTTTGGCAATAAATCGTTTACATAACATAAGTAAGTTATCGTTTCATGTGTCAGTGTTAATCTAATATTACGGAAGAGTTTAACATAAAGTCAGGGTTCCATATATCTTAGGGGGCACTCTGGAACGGTAAAAGACATAGCTCAGAACGAACCTGTTGGCATTCCCCGGTAACTTCACCTCAGACAGTTAGTAATAAACTTACCACATGCAGAAGGGGCAGGTAAAGCTTTAGATGATGGCTTCTTAGTCTAGCGACTTCTAATGAACCAGGCCCTAGAATCAAGTTGTACCAAGGTTTTCCACAGCTGGAATCTTGATATATAGGACGTACCTTTTCGACAATTAATTGAGAGGACCATACATCTAATATTACGGCAGAGTTTGTTTTTTTTTTTTTTTTACATAGTTCATCCTAAACAAGGCAGGCCGCCACTGTAGACGTAAGGGGCTACTGAGAAAGAAAAAAAGGGGAGAAGGTAGGGGGATCTGCGCAGCGAGATGTCTGTTTACATTAGTTTTACATTTCTGCATGTCTGTACTGTCGGGGAAACAAGGGGCAGGGAGGGAGTTCCATAGGCCAGCAGCACGAGGAAAGAAGCTATTTGAGTAGAAGGCTCCCCGACATCTGGGGACTTCCACAGGGAATGAATGAGATTTAGTTGATTGTCGAGTTAGTCTAGTGAATTTACGTCGAGGGGACACCAGAGTAGCCAATTCATCGGAGCACATTAACATGAAATCAGTTTAATTGGGGGTCCAGATATCATAGTTGGGCACTCTGGAATGGTAAAAGAAATAGCCCAGAACGGACCTGTTGGTATTCCAAGGTAGCTTCACCTCCGGCAGTCGGTAATAAATTAACCACATGCAGAAAGAGGGGGTAAAGTCTTAGATGATGGCTTCCTAGTCTAGGGGCCTCTAATGAACCAGGCCCTAGAATCAGATTGTACTTCTCGACAATTAATTGAGAGGACCAAACAGCATATTCCATCACGTGTATGTAGATGCTATCTTTTATTATTCTTAACGGTGGATTACGTTGGTATTAAAGGGAAGAAAAGGGCAGATAAATCCTTGAAAAAAGATGAAAATAATATCAAAATACCACGTACAGATTCTATAAGAAAAAAATCAAAGAATACATTAAATTAAAATGGCAAGCAATGTATGAACATCAACTTAAAATCGGAACAGAAAAAATAAACACGATAACCGATCGAAGGGAAGATACCGCATTAATACGTATACGTATAGACCACGCAAGATTGACCCATATCTATTTGAAGAAGATGAACCTTGTCGTAAACATTTCAATTTGGATGTAACGGTGGTTAAGTGAATAGCACACAGACTGAAGACCTGGGTGTTCCAAGTTCGAATTCAGTCGGTTCCACAATACCACTTTCGCTTAGGGATGTTGGCAACCTTCTCGTGGTTCTTCCCGTAAGTACCCGATGTCTTTCCAGAAAGATTTCTAACGCGAAAAACATCGGGGAAACTAATGCCAACACCAGAATGGTGTGATTCACACGAAAGAAGAAGAACCATTTCAATTAAGGACTAACAATAAAACCTTTATTAATCAAATGCAAAAATACACGCATATACGCAGCAAATATTACAAAGTAACAAATATAATCGGAAAATATACCTTTTTTTCTGCAAATAATAGGGTTTCTTAAAGAAGCTAATTTTTCAAACATATTTATTATTTTTAATCTAGTATTAACAAAATAACGTCCGACGGGAAATAAATACCATAACGTACATAGAAAAAGTTATTATCTTATGACCAAGCAAACAATTTAAAGAACTCTCTTGGAAAGAATAGTCCAAAAAATATTTTTAACAACCTTAAAGAAGAAAAAAGCACACCAAAATCTAAAAATCAAACAAAACGCTCATGCATTATGAATAGTCGAATCCTACATTCTAAAAACACATTCACAAAGAAGAAAAATTGTTAACACTGTCTGAATCGAGAAACAAAGTTTGACCTGTTATGGTTTGGTAGTTTTGTTTTACGGCATATCAACCCTTTTTGGGTTATTTAATGCCGAATCTGGTCATTATAGTAAAAGTTTTTATGCTTCAAGTTCTAAAAATAAAATAAAAAAGGGGAGGGAGAAAGGGAGAGGGGCTGTTGTTTTTGTTTTTGGTTTTGTAGAACATAATTAAGTTTTACAAAAAAAAAAAAAAAAAAAAAAAAAAAAACGTCAATGTAGGTGAATTTCGTCTCAGGGAGCCACAGGGCAGCCTGATCTGGTATCACCAGGACCTGTTATGACTTTATAATGGTTGAAAGGTCGTAAAACACCAACTAACAAACAATCAAAAGCTGGTCAGTTTAAAGATTACCGCGTTCATTAAATTCATTTCTTTGGCCTTTTGGCCAAGATCAAAGTGTAGTATCTGTTCCGATGGAGGCTGCACCCCATAGACTGGTATTGTCTTGGCTTTCGGGGCTTGATTTACGCCGGTCAATGGGTCTGTCCTGTGCAGTTCTAGGAGGTCCACCCTTCCAGGCTTTGCCTCCCCTCTTTGGGGATGAGTAAGTTTATTGCTTACTGTCTGAGGCGCCCCTACCGGGGAATGCCGACGAAGCTGTCCAGGCAATTTTTAATGGCCAGAGTGCTCACTTTCTCGGGCGCTGGCTTTTCAAACCCCACTTTCCCGACCCAATCTTGGGTCACATCTTACTTGTGGGAGTAAGATAAAACTTGCCTTGTGCCTAACTCCTGGGGAGGAGTAAATAAAATCTATCATAGACTAGCTTAACCCGTGCAAATTACACGGTAGTATAATTTAATTTTCATTTGTTTCTGAGGTGTCTTTTTTTGTTTGTTTATCGTCAATTTATAACAATATATCTTCTTGTTGTTGACTGAGCTATAACATATAACTCAACTTTTGTGCATACTTTTACTTTACTCATCAACATAGTCTCTTTTTATGGTGATATACTGATTCCAACGCGTCTTTAACAATTTGATGCGTGTTTATTGTGTTTGGATAAGTCTATTTATTTCTGAAATAGGTAGATAAGCTTACACTGTAATACTCCCCTTATAAGCCTTTGCTCCGTAAGGGGTCAATACCTTTTTTCTCTTAGGCTTGACTTCGATGCAGTCGTTATTTTTACTTTTCCCTTTAGATGTTCGCTTTTGAGAAACTACTTGTGTACCTGGTAATTCGAACGTGTCAAACACGTCGTCCATCAATTTTTCTACTGTAGTGTTTTCCTCTACAGCATCAGAACGTCTTCTCCTGATTTGTCTTTAATGTTTCTTGTGGATAAATGTTGGCCATTTCACCATATGAAGCATATTTCCAATTCTTTTATCCACAATCCTGATTTCTCCAAATGATGTGGTGTTCTTAAACATTCGGAAAAAATAAACTTTTCTCCGATTTTAAAACGCCCTTTTTGAGATTTATTTTTCGTTCCGGTTTGTTATGAATCGGTAACAGTTTCTTATGAATCGGTAACAGTTTCTTATAAATCGGTAACAGTTTCTTATAAATCAGTAACAGTTTCTTATGAATCGGTAACAGTTTCTTATGAATCGGTAACAGTTTCTTATGAATCGGTAACAGTTTCTTATAAATCAGTAACAGTTTCTTATGAATCGGTAACAGTTTCTTATGAATCGGTAACAGTTTCTTATAAATCAGTAACAGTTTCTTATGAATCGGTAACAGTTTCTTATAAATCGGTAACAGTTTCTTATAAATCGGTAACAGTTTCTTATGAGTCGGTAACAGTTTCTTATGAATCGGTAACAGTTTCTTATGAATCGGTAACAGTTTCTTATGAGACGGTAACAGTTTCTTATGAATCAGTAACAGTTTCTTATGAGTCGGTAACAGTCTGTCGGAAATCACCTGGATCTTACTTGCGAACATAGCTTCGTCGACGCGTTGTTAATTTTGATGGACTATGTGCAACTTTCTCATTGACAAATGTCCATTCAAAATGGTGAATACACTTTTGCCTTCTGATATCTTCAACTCTTCTGCGATCTAACGCAACATCAATTCACGATTGGTCAAAACAAATTGGTGGACTTTTTTTATATTCTTTCCGGAACAACAGCCGAATTTGTGGCTACCCGCGGGTTCAGCATCATTTGTGTCTGTACAACCGTGTTTCAAGTCAGCACACCACGCCTTAACCATTCTTTCCGGTGGGGTCAAAGTCAGAGCGAAACTTATCAAGCCATTGATTTGCTCGAGCAGATTGTTTCGTTACACCAGAAGCTATCTTTTATCAACACATAACATTCAGATTTTTCCATTCTTTTGAAAATTGGCAACAGTAGCTTCACTGAAATAACTGTAATTGCTAAACTAATAATCTAATTAAACTCAAATTTTCCACGTGGGATTTGAAGGTGAATACTTCATAAAAATCATATGATTTTTTTTTTTTTATTGATGGCGCGATCTATATGTCAGGTCCTGGAATTGTGGAATGGTGTTATATATATACAGTTGTATGAAAATACACAGAAACGTGTGTGTTTCATTCCCGAGGGAAATCACCACGCTTATGATTTCCCTTGGGGATGAAACGCAAGCGTTTCTGTATAGCTTACTTGCCATAAGTATATTTACATACTTTTATTAAGCTCTAGTCATGTTTTGAGCACTGTTGAACACGTAATATACACGTAATATATTAATTCCGATTTTTCTATTGTTTTCAAAATTTGCAACCGTAGCTTCACATGAATAACTGTAATTTGTAAACTGATAATCAGATTGAAGTCAAGTTTTTTACACGTACGATATGAAGGTTAGTACTTTATAAAAATCGTATGGATTTTTATTAGTTGCCCGGGAGCTATTGAGTGGTGTGTTATATTTAGGAATTGGGAAAATTATATATATTACTAGCAGGAAGACCCGACGTTGCTCGGGATTGAATGAAGATCACTACTATATACTTTTTGACTATGCTCTTAACACCACATTACTTATCCCTTTCTTCCCGTTTCGCCCCCTAATATAGTCAGAAGAAGCTGAAATGTTGAAAAGCTCTATGAATTAGTGTCTTATATGTATGGTTTAAATTTTATTAAAATCATATATACGTATTAAAAGTGTTAAGGATTATGGGTGACTATGAGGTGGGGGTACATAGATATTATGCACATAGAGGGTAATGTAGACTTTTGGGACCACCTCCATTGTCTTCCTCGAATACTTTTATACCTATGATATGAATTTCATCAAAATAGGATATATTTGAAGTTTTAAAGGAGGTTCGGATCACATAGCTCCCTTAGGTTAGAAATGCACTTAGAGAAGCGGGACAACTTTCATTGTCTTCCCCTAAAAACTTTATATATATGATTTAAATTTTATAAAAATACAAAATATTTGAAGTTTGAAGGGAGTTTTGCCCTCAATGCCACATTAGAAGTGCACTTAGAGATTCAGGAACACTTCTATTGTCTTCCCTTGTATACTTTACATAAGAAAACACTTTTAAATTTGATGTAGATTCTCTAAAAAAATGTGTATAGGGAACACACAAACATTACACACACGCACACATACAAAGAGAGATTGAGTTTGTATATATATATATATATATATATATATATATATATATATATATATATATATATATATATATATTATATTTCCTCTTAATTGTTTTTATTATGTATACTTTGCGTCATTATATCATGACGTCATCATTAAAACAACGTTTTTGAAACGAACAAATATAAACCCGATTAAATAGTACGTTTGAAAATAAAACAAAAAGGACAAATAGCAAAAATACACGCAAAAAGTAGAAGCTATATGGAATGTAATAATGATCTGGGTACAACAACGAGTGTATTATAGTTATTTCTATAGTTATTTATTAGCCGAAAAAATATCTACATAATGCAAACGATTTATTTTGTAAATTTCTTGGATCATTAAAAAGACCCTACAACACAAAGGAACTTAAAGCAAGCCGTAATCGTGAAAATGCTTGCCATAATCTCTATGACAAATTTTATGCTGACTCAATTAAAAAATAAAAACTGGTATCAAACATGCTACAAGAAGAAGGTATATTAATAAGCAAGACAAAGACAGAGACATATCAATATCTTATTTACAATATCGCCTTAACAAACGTCGGAATTGTTTAGTTGGGTAAGTATTGCACTGAAAACATCTGAATATGCGGTTTCGATTCTACCCCAACCCCGATATTTAAAAAATAAAATCATATGAAATCAAAGAATACTTTTGATTTTTGTTAATATAATAAAATGTAAGGGAAGAATTTTAGTATATTTAGTAAGTAACGCCTCTCCATCTGTCTATCCGTCTGCTTCTCTTTCTCTTTTATCTCTTCTCTCATCTCCATATCTCTCTTTATCGCTCTCTATATACCTAGATCTCTTGCGCTCTCTCTCTCTCTCTCTCTCTCTCTATATATATATATATATATATATATATATATATATATATATATATATATATATATATATATATATAAAGAGGATTAAACGAAAAAAGAAGAGAAAAAATGTATGCTTATACTTTTGACAAGGGTGTATACACCGAAAGTACTCAAGTTTTTAGAGTAAATAAATAATTTATTTTAAAAACATAATAGAATGTGTTGTCCAGGTTTTCAAAATATTTTTTCAGAATATTCTCCTTATTATTGCCATTTCATCAACGCTTTCTATGTGTGACTTTTCATTTTACCTTATTCACGTAACCGCATGCTACACACAGCGGCATATCAACATTAATCGTCGATAACATCAAGACGAATTTCAACTTGACTGCGATAAATATGTCTCAATCAAGGAGGATTAAACGAAAAAAGAAGAGAAAAAATATATGCTTATACTTTTGACAAGGGTGTAATGCACCGAAAGTACTCAAGTTTTTTAAAGTAAATAAATAATTTATTTTAATAAACATAATTAAATGCGTTGTCCAGGTTTTCAAAATATTTGTCAAAAAATTTTCCTTATTATTGCCATTTCATCAACGCTTTCTATGTGTGACTTTTCATTATATATATATATATATATATATATATATATATATATATATATATATATATATATATATATATATATATATATATATATATATATCTTAGATCTAATATACGGAACGTTTATGTTTTTGTCTTTTAAGGGAAGTGGGGTCTGATCAACTCTGCGTGGAAGCCATTAAATAAAATACTGTTTTGTTTTTAAATTCCCGAAACAGTTTTTCATGGTAAACAACTGATGATCCCTTAAATAATGTTAAGACTAGTGTAATTCTTGGAAGCAAACTAATATAGTAACTACGAAAAATAAATTGACTTACATGAGTGCTTTTCTACTGAACGATTGGGACTAAAATGTTTGTTTTTTGTTTTTTTGTTTTTTTTCTCTTATATAGTTTTAATGGTTGAGAAACTTCCGAGACTATATATATATATATATATATATATATATATATATATATATATATATATATATATATATATATATATATATATATATATATATATATATATACTGATAGAAAACGCCTCTATGCCAGTATACACATATCTGTCACTAAAAACAAAGGCACATTACGGAATGTATTTTAAACATAAGCCACATGTACAATTTGCATGTGAAGATAATAGAAGTGGTTATGCGTCTCTAGTTGCACATTGAAGGAGCTCATGAAATTTATGTAACATGTTACACAACGAAATTAATTTATTTATTAGCGTTCTCGTGTATAAGATATCTAGGTGACATCAAGTTTGTTGTTAAAGTAAACTCACTTTCAGTAGAAGGTTGAATATGATGCTATCCCACCCTCTGACCCGAGCAACGGTAGGTAACCCTGATAGTACACAGTAATTCCTTTTGGCATTGTTTCAACTTTTAACAGATTAGATCTAGTCTCAGGAGACCTTTGTCACAGGCAATGCCTCTCCCATCGCACAAAAGTGGGATGGGCAGGTCGATATGCCTGTCGCATAAAGCACGTATACTTGTGGGGCAATGGCGAGGTGACTGTAGTATTTCTTTTTTTTCTAACGTAGCCCTGGGTGCTGATGAGGCACACACTCCAATAACCTATTATGTTTGTTTCGACTGGCGTCGTGTGCGTTTACGTGTGTGTAAATAGGATAGGCACTGAGGTGCGTGTATATTAGCGTGCCTGTTTTGTTAGTAATAGAATGTATGTGAATTCATTTCGGCTGTCGACATGTGAGTTTACGTGTGTGTGTGTGTGTGTGTGTTAACAATCTATATGCATACCTTTATGTTAATATATTTCAGTCCTGTATTTAGAAGTCCGTGAAATTATCTCGTTATGTGTGTGTTGCTTGCTTAGGGCCCTTCTCCACCTCAAAGGGACTAGGCATGATTGTCACGTACGCACGCGTGTTGTCTGAAATATAAAAGAAAAAGAAAGACAGAGAAAAACACTGTGTTTCGTTTTTTATAGTGCGTGCTACATTCTCTGATTGGCTGAAAGAAAGTTCTGATTGAAGATTTTATCCAATCAAAAGTCGACATGTAACGCACGCGTGTTGTCTGAAATATAACAGAAAAAAGAGACAGAGAAAAACGCTGTGTTTCGTTTTTTTTTTCTTTTAGTACGTACTGGAATTCTCTGATTGGCTGAAAGAAACTGCTGATTGGAGATTTTATCCAATCAAGAGTCGACACGTAACGCACGCGCGTTGTCTGAAATATAACAGAAAAAAGAGACAGAGAAAAACGCTGTGTTTCGTTTTTTATAGTGCGTGCTACATTCTCTGATTGGCTGAAAGAAAGTTCTGATTGGAGATTTTATCCAATCAAAAGTCGACATGTAACGCACGCGTGTTGTCTGAAATATAACAGAAAAAAGAGACAGAGAAAAACGCTGTGTTTCGTTTTTTTTTCTTTTAGTACGTACTGGAATTCTCTGATTGGCTGAAAGAAACTGCTGATTGGAGATTTTATCCAATCAAGAGTCGACACGTAACGCACGCGTGTTGTCTGAAATATGACAGAAAAAAGAGACAGAGAAAAGGGCGGCTCCTCAGTGTAATGTCGTATGATCGGTTCGCGAAGCTGAAACAAAAGGCCAGAGGTAAGAAAAAATAACGACAAAGAGATATGCGTGTGGTTTCAACCAGCGCCAGAGTTAAACTGATTAGTTTTAACCGGGCTCTCTTTATTATTTACGGTGTCTCTCAATACGCATGTCCGGTGGTCTATTAACTTCGGATATGCAAGGGAAGTAAGTAATGACAACACTAAATCCAGCATGCTACTCGGCCTAATTGGTAAGATCAAAAGTCCGAGCATCCTCTGTCGCTAAACGTATCCTACGTAATCAACAACGTCGGTCCGCCATGAGATGCGGAGAGGCGAATGGTGTTTCTCGCGATCCTGACCGTAGCATGAAAATTTTGGTGTGGGCGTCGCGTCTGAGAGATGAACAAGGGGTTGAGTCTTTTGCTGATCCGGATATGATCGGTTTCTTCAAGCACCAGCTGAAGGTCAAGATCAGATGTGATAGAAAACGATTACATTCTTCAGTTTCTTTTATGGTGGATGCAAGTAACAAGCTTGTGTCTACGAAAAGGAGTCAAGTATGAGTACGTGTTCCTTGCCCGAACATGGTGCATGCGCTTACTTGTCTTGTCAGACCCCAGCCCTTCGGTTAAGTTTAGCTTTTTAGCTAGTCGAGTTAATGAGTTAATACCCCACCCCACCCCACCCCCGGTAATAGAAATCATCCAAGATGGCCACTCCCTACTTTCGATTTTTTTTGTCCTCGGCCTCTCCCGAATTGCATTTGTCTTGGAAGGACACCAACCATTCTCCTAACTCCATATCCCGTTTTTCTTTTTTCTTCTACGTAGATCCTACTCACATTTAGAGAACGGCCTGTTTGTTTTCGGTTCTGAACAAACCGGAAAACAGTGGGCGGTCTATTATTTAGAAAGAGTTGGAGAGGCTTACTAACCGGTTTTTGCTTTTCTTTCTCCCACTCTCCATTATGCTCTAATGTATTTCTGTATATATAACCATATTTATAAAAAAAAATTTTTTTTATTTCAAACCAATTTGGGAATAACCTAAGTAGGACGGCCCCTAGAGTAAATGTGGTATTGTGGTGATTGAGATGATTCTAGTTAAGAGTAGAATAGACATTTTTATCACTTTAGACCAAGGATGACCAACGACACCCATTTTCCCACACTTTTGATGGCCTTGTGCCTAATTTGTTTTTAATGTAATTTTTTAAAATATTTCCTGCAAATAAATAATTCAGAACTGTATTTCAGTTCCATCTCCCAGGAACTACGTGAACCGCATTCTTAAATATCGGCTCGTATCTCATATAAGTTACTGGCCCGATTTATTTTTCTGTCTGGAAACAGGACGCTTGTTTTAGTTTGACTAACAAAACTAGTCTACATATTCTTTTAAGCATGCGTTCTCGTGTAGTTATATCGATATGTACACGTCGAGAGCTATTGCAATGATTCTACACGATATTACAGTTAGCACCTCTTCTTTCGGCGTTCTTTTAAGCATGCATTCTCACGTCGTCATTGACCTTTATTCCGGTTTTCTTCGAGCACTCCATTACCCCATCTTCGCGCCTTGTCTAAATATCAGCATCATGTTGTTTAGTTGTTCTTTGTGCTGAACGTTTTCATCTGTCCAATGCCTGGTACAAGGCTGCTAGTTCTGAGCGCCGTCTTCAGCGGATGCGTTATATAACAGGGACTTCCTTAACCAAGCGACACTACGCTATTCTTCAAAAGTCAAACGGTGGTAACATCTTCTTGCTTCACGTAAGTAAGACGCAGTAACTGATATAAGGTCATCCACATTGGGCGCACTCTTACATCATCTATGGGCGTAACTGCTCAAATGTGCACGGGGAACCTGTCACAACTTGATATGTTTATGCCACGCCAAGAAACAAACACGTAATGTTATACCTTGCTGTATGCCTTAACTTAAGCAAATAGTTACGGTTTTAACTCCGCTTAGTTATGTATTACAACTGGGTTATATTGTTGATTTTATGAATTAGATTTTGGTGAGTGTTAAATACAGGTTTGGTGTGTAGGGTGAAAATATGACTCATACTCGGTATTAAGACGATAAACTGATATATTTTATCGCGTATGTACGTCTATCTTTGTTGTTCTGTGTCCGAGCTGAGAAACCGTGAAAAAACACGGATTTCGATAAATGATCAAGCTAACGTCGGAGACAAAACTTATTAATGAAACTTTTGTTCCCTTTCCCGATTTCTTTCCTTTCTTTTTTTTCAAGTATTTACACAAATATGATCACTTTTTTACGAGTTAATCACCACTTATCAAGGCCAAAAGCCACTTGAGCATAAGAGTTAATGGGATAGATGAATTGTCAGTTAAACGATGAAAAATATTACGAGATGATTGAAAATGATGAATGGAACGAACAAAGTTTGAATATTTATTGGGTTGGTTTGTCACAAGTATTTGTTGGCATTGAATTTTAAGACGACCATGTTGTAGTTCCTAAGGAAAGCAGTCTGGTGGTAATGTATTCCACAAACTGAAAGTTCTTGGAAAGAAACTCTGTTCGTAGAAATGCTGCCTGATGCTAGTCAGATGGAGGAAGATAGGAAAGTTTTGTTTTTTTTCAGTTGTGGTAATAAAATGAGTTATTATTGTGGATGTCTTACAAGGAAGAGCCAAGAAAGTTGAGCTCCTTCCGTGGAATAAAGATAGAGCAGAGAAAGACTAGCAACGAATCTTCTATGAGAAAGTGACTGTAGAGAACAGAAAAGATATTCACTCATTAGAGTGTGAAGTGCGAAGTCGATTTTGTACTTAACCTTAACCCTAACCCTAACCCTAACCCTTACCCTCTCGCTTTCTTTTAGAAGCTTTCTCATTTTAAATTCTGTAGAATTACTAACTAACCTAGACTTAACCCTAACCCTAACCCTAACCCTAACCCTAACCCTAACCCTTACCCTCTCGCTTTCTTTTAGAAGTTTTCTCATTTTTAATTCTGTAGAATTACTAACTAACCTAGACTTACTTAACCCTAACCCTAACCCTAACCCTAACCCTAACTCTAACCCTTACCCTCTCGCTTTCTTTTAGAAGTTTTCTCATTTTTAATTCTGTAGAATTACTAACTAACCTAGACTTACTTAACCCTAACCCTAACCCTAACCCTAACCCTTACCCTCTCGCTTTCTTTTCGAAGTTTTCTCATTTTAAATTCTGTATAATTACCAACTGACCTAGACTTAACCCTAACTCTAACCCTAACCCTTACCCTTACCCTCTCGGCGGCACCTCCTAAGATGTGGCAGCGGTACTCCATCTTAGAGCGTATCTGACTTCTATATAGGTAGAGGATTGCATCAGGAATCAAGTACCAATTTTGGATCTGAAATCAACGTCAGCTCTAAGAGTTTATCAAAAGAAGGGGCCTCCTCAAGAACAGAATCAATCATTTCGACTGGTACAAAAAAAAGATCTGAGCGTTGGTGGTGAAAGGATAGAAGTTTTGTTTCAGAGATGTAAAAAGTGACAAACCACCTTTTCCCCATTGCGCCATGAGCTTTATAACAGAGGAGAGAGCATCAGCAAGATATTGATCATCAATGCTCTTCAGAGTGCTGCCATTGGCAGTTGTCTTTTCTCCCTAGATATCAACAAATGATCTCAGAATATGATTCGGAACATTATTTATGAAGATCAGATACTATATTGATACTATGTGCTTCAGACTTATCAACATTTGCTTTAATAGACCCATTAGAGAGAACGGATTTGATTCTATAGCTAGTAAGTTTGTGAAGAAACCCTTTGTGCCAGACCCTATCAAATTTGATATATCGCCAGCTATTGCCATCGAATTGAAGTTACCCTTTGTGCCAGACCCTATCAATATTGATATATCGTCAGCTATTGCCATAGAAACAAAGCCCCCGCCCCCTCATCGAGAGATTCATTGATCACATGCTATATTGCAGCTACCATATCATCAATTTATATTGCAGGACGAAATCCATATTGCTTGTCACTAAGTATATTGCTTTTGTTAAGGTGATTGAAAACTTCTTGATTTATAACAGATTCAAACAATTAACTCAGGACGCATAAGAGACTGGTCACCAGTATTTTTACATACTGGGAAAGCGGACGGAATTTTCCAAGGAGATGGGAAGCAACGTTAAAACATTTTGTAGGGATACGAACAAGTTCCGGCGGCAGATTATTAGGCATAATGATTGGAATGTTGTCAGGACTACGTGTCTTGTTGACATTAATGTTATTGATAAGTTTGGTAACATTCCAGACAGATATATGGATGTCAGTTAGAATAGTTTTAATCATGGGGAAATTTCGAAAGTGTGTTGTTCTGATAGTAAAGACTGGCATTTTAAGCAAAGTTATCTGCAAACAGTTTGGCTTTGTCGGATGCTGAGGAGATCCTCTTGGTTCACTAATGATGGTCAGAATAGAAGTCTTACATCTGTTCAATAGCCTGTTTATGATTATTCTCCAAACCTTTCGAGAACCAACTCTCTGCTCAACAGCACAGGATTTAACAGATTGGAAATAGGACTATTTTGTGCCTTTGCTATAACCCATTTGCTGCAGTTGCGATCAGTTTTAAAAAACGGCTTTGGTTCCAGAGAATCTATTCTGTTGATAGCAATTGAAATGGTGCTTTCTGTGAGCAATAGCGGCGACGTACACATGGCTGGCTGGTTTCAGTTGGAATTTTTTAGAAGGATATAAAACAGCGATCAATAACAGCGATTAACCGAAAATTGGAGACGAAACAGGATACGTTCTTTCTGAAAATCGATTGCAGAATGATTTTAGAAATAAAATAGCTAAAGCTATCCCAATCAGCCCCTGCATATCGATCCACTATGTGATGGAAAGATACATCTGAGGTTTGCTTGAACTTATATTTAACCGTAATGGAGACAATCGAGTAATCGAAAGATTTCAGGGGAGATACAACAGTAAATGCGCACTGCTCAGGACAAGTTCTTAGGAAAATATCAGTCAGTATCAGATAAACGAGTGGATTTGTTATAAATATGAGTTATAGGCAAAGGAAAAGTCATGACGAAACTTTCATGTATCATTAGTTTTGTTGGAGTATTGATTTACTCCTCTCCAGAAGTTAGGCACAAGGCCAGTTTTTATCTTACTCCCACAAGTAAGATGTGACCCAAGGTCGGGTCGGGAAAGTGGGGTTTTAAAATTGCCTGGGCAGCCCCGTCGGCATTCCCCGGTAGGGGCGCCTCAGACAGTAAGCAATAAACTTACTCCTCCCCAAAGAGGCGAGGCGAAGCTTGGGAGGGTGGACCTCCTAGAACTGCACAGGACAGACCCATATACCGGCGTAAATCAAGCCCCGAAGGCCAAGACAATACCAGTCTATGGAGTGTAGTATCCATCGGAAGACGTGCCATTCTACATTGTAAGCATTAAAGTCACTACGTATATACATTTTAGTAGAATAATAAAAAGATAGGACAGTTTTTTTTTCTTAAGAGATTTGCTAAATGACAGTAACGCCATCGTTGTGCGGACGATAAAGGGCAAAGATTAAAAGGTGCTGTGAACAAGAGCAACACGGAAATTTATAAAGGCAACTCAGGATCTTCACTTGAGATCTCCCTACCACATCAGTTCGAATGTGGAGTTTAACGAAACTAAATAAAACAGAGCTAAGATAATTACACATTTCTTATCACCGTACAAAGACTATATTTGAGTAAGTGAAAATAATCATAAAAAAAACAGTATTTTCCACGGAAGGTTAAAATTAAGCAGTGAGTGGAAAATTCCGTTAGAAGTCAAGTTAGTGGTTAGGAGAACGTGTCAGGATATGACGTGACGGACAGGAAGTCCGAAATGAGACGTGGCGAAGAAGAGCTCTGTCTGTTTTTGTTCGCTGCTTCGTAGATCTGACGAAGGGGTGGGGGGTGAGGTCACGTAACGTGTAAAAGAATAAAACATCCAAAAGCATGACACCATTGAGCGTTTTTCTTTTATTTTGTTACATAATTGTGGCTACAATGTAGAGAGGAAGACACAAAAACTTTGACTGTAACATCAACGCTACTTTGTAACTCGGCATCACATACTACTTTAGGTGTCAGAGAGACGAGCAGCTGTTTCTGTCAACCTGGGAATTAAAGTAGCTCCCCCACGCTGTGGTATGTCGGTACCAAAGGTAGCAGTTTGAATCAGGGATGGAGCAAGAATTCTAGATTCTTATTTCCAAAAACGAAAATGTTTCTCCCTTCGAAATGCAAATAAGCTTTAGTCTATGCTTGACTTGTCCACCAAGTTTCAGTTATGAATGTCCAACAGTCTTTGTTTTATCGCAGTTCAATGATAAACACACCTTAATACGACATGCAAAATTGTCAAATGCTCTTTCACACTTCTCTCTAGGAATTGCCCTGATTTGTATTGTCATGTCTCTCTTCAGTTTAGGAAAAATCTGGGGATTTTTTTGATATACATTATCTTTGATATAATACCACAGATAAAAAAAAATATCGGGGGTTAAGGTCCGGTGAGTGTGAAGCGCATTCACAATCACGCTTCGTACTGATGAGACGATCACCAAAGTGTTCCCCATATCATTGAACGGCGATAAAAGACTGTTGGACAGTTTGGGCTGAATGTTGGTGGACAAGTCTGGTATATACTGTAATTTATTTATACCAAACAGAGCTGGATTGCAGAAAGTATTGTGAATTTTATTAACGATTCTATTAGTGATGGGTTTGTTTGTTTGTTTTTTTCATGTGGGTTCATCCTGGACGGTAAGTTTCAAAAAGATGGTTCACGTCACATCGTTTAGTTTGTGTGTCTTACGACATATCACCTCTTCTAGGATTATTTAATGTGAAAAAAGCAATACTTATTAGAAACTATTTATTGTAAATGATTAATTGATCTATTAAACACATCTCGCTATGTTACCCATAGCTGGAGGGGGTAGTGCTATCATGCATTTTAAAATGGTATTAGCGCGTAATTGAATCCAATAAAACCTAGTTAGGATTTGAGCTCTGCATAAACAAACCCATAGTCTTCGACGGTGTCCATTAGACCACACACAAACTCTCATGTCGCATCGAGTAATCCCCGTTAATCATGACAAGGCAGGGGCCTACGCGTCATTATTTGTTTCTCTCTAGTTCTAAAATCCCATTGTCTTCGAAGGTGTCCATTGGACTAACCGCACGCCTTCGTGTCTTAGTCAAGACAATTCAAGGCCTTTCTCTCCAGTTATAAATAGACTCCTTATACTAGCTTAAAGGTTAGACAGGGCGTGGATTTCGTCTCATAGCAACCCTGCGTCTTGTGGCACATTCTTAGGTTCTTTTATGTAACATAATTTGTAACAGAAACGGATTCCTGATTGCACTCGTTCGTATGCGCGAAACTTGTCATTTCTCCCATTCTTTTTTTTTTCAGTTGCCCCTTTTTCCCCTTTTTAACTCGAACGATACTGACATTTCACCACGGCTATAAGTGCATCCGCTTCACTGTTTATATTTGTCTGAAGATGCATTTAAGGCAAGTCTAACGGAAGAAAATATCAGACAAAAAAAATAGAAATGCAAAACAAAATATACAAATCAAAATCAAATATTTCGTTCCATTTATGCTTAGAACTTTTTTCAAAGTAAAAAAAGAAATTTTTGATTAGTTTCATTCATATACGGAGCATGAAAAACTGTTTACTGTTGCCATGTCTGCGGTGATGCCGCTCAAAGTATTCTTTCTTACCTGAACAATGCACAAACGACTTCTCTTCTCTGCAGTCTCTTTCTCACAGAGCCGTTGCTAGTCTTTCTCTACTCTATGCTCGACTGAACTATAATTTTGCCCCCATACATTCTGTAAAATCTTCGCGACCACGTCTTCGATAGCCGGACGGACATCTAAACAACATCACAACGCAACCATTCGCGCATGCCTGGAGTATTGTTACCACATCTGGGCTGGTGCATCACCTACTAGTCTCTACCTCTTTGACAGGGTCCAAAAAAAAAGAGTCTCTAACATAATAGGTCCCATACTGTCTACCAATATCCAGCCTCTGTCCCATCGCCGCAATCAGGCATCACTGTGCTTGTTTTACAAGTACTTCAATTGTATGTGCCCGACGAATTTACTGCACTTTTTTTCTTTTTTTTTATGGAAATCGCTTCAGACAAGGCATGAAGCCACTTGATGTAAGGAGTTAAAAAAATACTACTTCATGGTCAAAAACTAGCCAACGATAAGTGTTAGATAGATAGATAGATTCTGACCTAGAAAACAGCAATTCTTCCCCCTTTTTCAGAAACATCGCTCATGGAATGTGGAATCTAAAGGACCAAATAAAGGAAGCTAGAGTTACGAGGCTGCCGAAAGTAAACTAAAGCTCCACTTTTACTCTCCTTGTGTCTCCTTAACGTAAATACCCCCGCCATAACCGACCAGCATCAAAATCACACCCCTTCACTGTAGAGGTCTCAAGATGCCGAAAGATTTTATATTGTATTTTGGAATTTCTACCGACTGTACAAACATACAAAGATGTAAATGTAATGTGAACAAGAATCTCGCTGCGCAACTCCCTACTTAGGATGCCTAATTCAGAGTAGCCCCTTACGTCTCAGCGACGATGTGCCTGCTTTAGGGTGATTGGAAGTATAAAAAATTCGATAAGTACTCGTTTATTTACCACCACTGCTAAGAAATTTCTTTTCTTCCTATGTGTACCTAAAACCAAATGTCACTTACATAAACAGAGTACTACGGGAATGCTTCCCTGCTGACTACAACATAGACATCTTCAAGTCCAACGTCAACGCATTCTTGTTGAGCCGTCTCCTTAGGTAATCAAATCCTTCCCATTTCACCTATTGTTTTCAATCCTCTCATAGCTTTGTTCTCCAGTCAATTGATACTCTCATTATCCTTTAGTCTCGATGTATTTTAATTATTGGAATATTAAGACAATTCACGGTGATGTTTATACCGTATTTGAATATGACTAGAGGAACCCCGTGGAAATCCCACGATCATTTAAATACAGCCTTCTCTCTCTCTCTCTCTCTCTCTCTCTCTCTCTCTCTCTCTCTCTCTCTCTCTCTCTCTCTCTCTCTCCTTATCTCTCTCCCTCTCCCTCTCTCTCTCTCTCTTTCTCTCTCTCCCTCTCTATCTCTTTTCTTACCGTAAAATACTTGTCAGGTAAATATATTTTTAAATAAATAAAACTATCGTTTTCACCCTTTACTTTGTCTTGAAGATATTTTGTCGACAATTACAGCGCCAGTTTCCCTATATACATATGTTCAAATACAAGCATGTATCAATGAAAACAAAGTAACAACTCGGGAACAATTAAGTGTACAAAATACATTTATTCTTCGCAAACCCGACTGGGTTCGCTTTGAAATAGTGTCCATGAGAATGTGTACAATAAAGTCTGCAAATGATGTGCTTGTTTATGTAAGTTGAGAGAAACGTCTTACATACCGTAAAGTTTATGTGAGGAGTGCACACATGCTGGTTAGTGTGTGTTTATCAGCCATGTCGGATGAAATAAAGGAGAGGGTCTGGTAAGGTGCGTTCGTCGAAGGCCAGACCCGGAAGAAAGTGATTGAATTCCCTGTGCGGTATCTTTTTATATAACCGATGGTAGAACCCTATACACAACACCAAATGTGACATAATTCAGGTCTGAAACGACCTCTGGTGAGTATGTGTGTAAATGTATTAAGAAGGGTAGGTAATGCTACAGTCTATATAGTGTAACAATTTAAATCATTTTAAAATAAATAATTTACTTATTTAAAATTGTAACGATTAGATTTATAAAAATAAAAAGAATGTATAGAATATTTTGTAAAACTTTTTAAGTCGAGTGGACGACAGAATTATATCCATGGCAGTTTATTCTATGTGTGTGTGTGTCTCTGTGTCGATGGTTGATCTCCTCGCGAAACCAATAAAATACTTTAATCAGCAGGTTACTGGGGATGTTTTAGTCATAGTTTGCATGCATTTTGATGTTTGGTGATCAGAAATGTGGCAAAACACCCATTGGAAATTTAAAAATGTCTCCGATTTTTATGAAATTTAAACAATACATATTAGAAACCAGTTAATAAATTGCCCTCAAATATCAAAACCATTTGATTATTTTATGAGGGTGCAAAAAGAACGCGCTTCTTAAATATTAAAACAATTTGCATGAAATTTGAACAATAAATATTAGACATAAATTTTTTTTCTCACAGAATTCTGATACACACTAGAAGGCGGGACGCTTAAATGTCAACATAAATCTTTTTGAAAATTCAAATATTTCAGATTTTTCTTAAATTACTACATACTAATAACACTTTATAATTCAATATTTATTCGCCTTTAGAATATTTTATTTAGGTTAAATTTTCGACTGTTTTGATTTTCTTTCTTTTTTTTTCCTTTTCAATAATATTCAAACATTTGCAAGTGTGCACATGAATAAGTGAGAGGAAAATAGAGAGAGAAGGGGGAAGAAAGGATCTTACATAAGGCCAGTTTTTATACGGAAAAAATTCAGCTCCCGAAAGAGGGGCACTCTTAATGTAAATACAACTACTCGTCGACAGTACCGCCTAAGAGTATTTGTATATTTTAAAGATTTCTTGCGAGATTGTTACTAGGGAAATTTACAAAGTGAACATCGCGTACAACTAAAAGAAGTATCCGGCTTTCATCTATATATTAGCATTACATTTAGAATTTCTCTTAGATCTTCATAAGTGAGAGCACTATTTAAAAGAAGGACTTCGAGAACTGTCTTGATATCTAATGTATGTAACTGCCCTGATATTATCACCCAGGCAAAGGCGGGTATTTCTGCTAGTTGCACGCAAGATTCCCTTGGTAACTTTCCACGGTAACAATCGCGCACTAATCTTGAGAGTCTACAAGTATTTCTCGGATAAAAAAGAAAAGAAAATGTGTCCCCATTGCTACACTCTACGACAAAGCCTGCTCAGCTTACAGCTTCCCCGTCCAAAGAGAATCGTCTAGCTTGCATAAGCGTAATTTTTGGCACCGGTTCTATAATGTCAGCTGTATAAAAGAGCAGGCTCACCCGTCTGACGTTAGACCTACGATCAAACACGTGTGGCTGTCTCTCAGACGCCGACTCAGATTAAAAACCCATTCCCTGATACATAAGTTTTATATAAACTATCATGTTTTCATTTACTCTTCGGGATAAATAGTCGGTTCTTTGCAATAGCAAAGAATTGGACAATATTGTATTCTCACAATCACTTCGAAAAGGTAAGCCATTTTTTTTTTTTTTAATTTTGGTTTAAACGATCCTGCACAAACTGTAATGTTGAATTCTGGGAGCGTAAAAAATGATTTTGTAATAAATTTTACCCAAGATGTATTATATATATATATATATATATATATATATATATATATATATATATATATATATATATATATATATGTGTGTGTGTGTGGGGGGGGGGGTGTATATATAATTACTATTATTGTTATATACATTTTTAAAACAATAAAAGTTACGTTTTTAATGTTGGCTATATACATGTATAAGACAATGCATTATTTATTATTATCTATCTGAAATGATATTTCGCCCCTAGTTTGCAAGGTTTGATGTCATGATAGCACACACACACACACACACACACACACACACACATATATATATATATATATATATATATATATATATATATATATATATATATATACGAATAATAAGAACAAAAAGAAGAGGAGAAGGGTGAGGAGGAGGAGGAGGAGGAGTCATATCAGGACGCAGAATATTTACAAAGGCGTAAATTATAGATGTATGTGTTTTTTGTTTTTGCTTTGTTCTTTTTCTCTTATATATATATATATATATATATATATATATAGCTCGCGAAAGATAGAGCAGTTTAAGTTAAGTTGACAACAAGCCGTCATTCTGCGTACTGCATAACTCTGGGCCCGCCTATTGAGTTCTCTCGGCTGCTTGATATTTATATGTGACTTTACTTCGCATTTCTAGACAATGCGTAGTGAATAATTGGTACGCGACGCGGCTGCTCGGTCAAAAATGACTTTCGTATCGGGGTTCGAACCGTCTGACCGGCCGGCATCGTCTCCTCCCATAGTGACGATTGTGTATATGTGTTTATTTTGAAAGTAATCTTTATTCATAAATAATTTTCTCTCTCTATATATATATGTATATATATATATATATATATATAGAGAGAGAGAGAGAGAGAGAGAGAGAGAGTAAGAGAGAGAGAGAGAGATAGAGATATATATAGATATGAAAAAGAAAAACCAAAAGATGTTTTTTTATGTATTCATCAACGTTTCGTCTTTATTTGTAAGACTTCATCAGGATGATATTTCCATGTACTTGCATGACATTTTTCTTAAAATTATCATCCTGAGGAAGTCTTATAAATAAAGACGAAACGTTGATGAATACATAAAAAAAAACATCTTTTGGTTTTCCCTTTTTCATTTTCAATTACGTCGAATTACCCTCAGCCTTCCTTTCCCATATATATATATATATATATATATATATCTATATATATATATATATATATATAGAGAGAGAGAGAGAGAGAGAGAGAGTTAGAGAGAGAGAGAGAGAGAGAGAGAGAGACGAGTATTAGAGGGCTATCACAATGCAAGAAATGAAAATATGTCGACTTTGAATAGTAAGACTAAAACATATATTAAAAAAAATGAAAAATCACTTGTTTTTGTCTTACTTCTCAACACCGACTTATTTCCATTACTTGCATTGTAATAGCCTTCTAATACTCTTCTTTATACGCATTACACAATGCTTCAAGCAAACTACCTCTCATATATATATATATATATATATATATATATATATGTGTGTGTGTGTGTGTGTGTGTGTGTGTGTGTGTGTGTGTGTGTGTAGTTTGCTTGTAAGCATCAATTAATGTGTACATAAAGGCAAATTCGAAATAAATAGAATGCACAGGTGTAACGGATAGACAGAAACTGAAGCAAATTAAGACATTCCATCATTATATGTCTTAATTTACTTCCGTTTGTGTCTATCCGTTATACCTCTGCATCATGCAATTACCTTCTAATTTGCCTTTCTATACACACACACACAAACACACACTCATATATATATATATATATATATATATATATATATATATATATATATATATATATATATATATATATATATATATACTTCTTTGTAATATAGTAGGAAAAATCCCAGCAGAGTGCTCGATTAATTAAGAATTAAAGTTAAAAATTAAAAATTAAGAGCGTGATATTTAATTATATTGGTACAGAAAAATTAGTACAACATTCGTACCGTCGGTTTCAATCACGGAAGGACTTGGCCATCCGGCTCTCTTCAGCTTCTGTTGTAGCAAAACCAAAGCAGTAAAATTACAAATGAATTACATATATATATATATATATATATATATATATATATATATATATATATATATATATATATATATGTAATTCATTTGTAATTTTACTGCTTAAAATTACAAATGAATTACACATATATATATATATATATATATATATATATATATATATATATATATATATATGTAATTCATTTGTAATTTTACTGCTTTGTTTTTGCTATATATATACAATATTTCTGTCGATATAAACAGTAATTAATTAAAGTAATTTAAAAAAAAAAAATTACTAAAATCTTTCTTAAAATGGGATAATTCAAACTAAACTAACATAGCACCAGAACGAAAGATATACTGACGAAAAAAAGCTCATAAAAAAGGAGACAGTAATTGACTGCTCTCTCTCTCTCTCTCTCTCTCTCTCTCTCTCTCTCTCTCTCTCTCTCTCTCGTTAGCAACTCAACATTTTAAAATTCAATGACTGTTTTCATTGCGTGCTCAAACGTTTCGCATTTGTGTTTTAAAGAGCTCTTTCAGTTGTTTCTAAATCGTAAGTTAAAAAAGAGCTCACCACACACACCATCGATCAGGCAACTTTACTTTTTTCTTTACATTTTTACGTTCTTATTTTAGGAGAAAAAGAAATATATATCGAGATTATCATCTAATGTTGATATATATATATATATATATATATATATATATATATATATATATATATATATATATATATATATATATATATACATACACTAGCAAACACTACCGCCCTTCGAGCAGTAAATAATAAAGCTGTAGTCTTTACAGAAAAACAGATGACATAATTTTCATTTTGGTCTGGAAGAAACAACTGAGGGTGTCAATCTACAAATTTTGCTAAGTTTATTGTTAAAATATTGATTTCACTGAGTAAAAACGTTTTTTAACGATACCCGCCTTATTCGGATAGGTTTTGCTAATGTTATAGTTTTTGTATGTTTGTCTGTTTCTTTCTTCACGGACTATTCCTGTTTATTTTTAAAAATAAACATCGATAATCATATAAATTCTACTACGTATTGCTACATTACTCAGGAGAGGTTGCTACGTATGGTTCATTTTGATCAAAAGGTGTGCAACATTACCGTGGGGTCTGCGTTCGCGCTTTATTCCATAAAAAAGGATAATACGGCGTAATGCTTTATTTTGTTTGCAAAAACTTGAAAATTATTGAAAATAAGAAAGAAAAAAAACAGAAATGTTTTATAAGGGTTTCAGAGATTTGAGCAGGGGTTCACAAGAGCCTTCACTAATTTCCGGGCAACGATGGGTGCGCCACGGAGTGGGTTAAAAACTATAATATGATGAGTGGCTCTTAAATATTACTAGTTAACAATAATAATAAATATTCTTATATGGTGTCATAGGATGGGCACAAAATGACATAGGGTTTCTAATTCAATTCAGGGCAATTTCGAGCCTTCCTGCTGATATATATATATATATATATATATATATATATATATATATATATATATCATGGACGGCGGCACCGAAGCCCCCCCCCACATTTTTACTTGGCCCCCCCACTTTACGGTTATCAATAATGAAGTTATATATGCATGTGTTTAACCGGGCCCCCCACTTTTTAGGAGAGCCCCCCCCCCATTTTTATAACCGTGCCGCCGGTCCTGTATATATATATATATATATATATATATTATATATATATATATATATATATATATATAGAGAGAGAGAGAGAGAGAGAGAGAGAGAGAGAGAGAGAGACAATACAATGTTAAATTTGAATGATCATTTCATAATTCATTTGTCGAAAAATCCATATAACTATACGGACCGTTTCGTCTACATGTGAACAACCAAATGTTTATATATATATATATATATATATATATATATATATATATGTATATACATATATATATGTATATACATATATATATATAAATATATATATATGTATATACATATATATATAATATATATATATGTATATACATATATATATATATAAATATATATACATATATATATATATACATATATATATGTATATATATATATGTATATATATATATATGTATATACATATATATATATATATATATATATATATATATATATATATATATATATATATATATATATATCCTGGATTTTGCATACGTGCGTCTCTTAAGAAGTAAAAAAAAGAGTCGCACTAATGAAACATCCAGGATATATATATATATATAAATATATATATTTATATATATATATATACATATATATATATGTATGTATGTATGTATGTATGTATGTATGTGTATATATATTGAGTTGTTCATGTGTAGACGAAACGGTCCGTAACGTCATATATTTTTTTTTTTGAAAAGGGAATTAAAAATTTTCATTAGAACTTAGCATTCCATTATTTATTTATAAATGCTCTGTTATTAACAAATTAGCACGATTTAGCTTTAACCTTGAAAGTTTGACCATAAATAATAACTATCTATATAAATATATAGTTATATATTCATATATGTGTGTGTGTGTGTGTGTGTGTGTGTGTGTGTGTGTGTGTGTGTGTGTGTGTGTGTGTGTGTGTGTGTGTGTGTGTGTGTGTGTGAATAGAGGGGCATTAGGCTCATGATTCTAGGCTGAATCTACAAACTGCGTTCGATCCAATGCGACCGCTTAGGAAGTGGAAAACTACTAAGAAAACAGCTCAGTAAAAATAAATACATAACATTATGGCGATACAAAATTGTACATATTTCGACAAATCTTGGTGGTTTCGTGGTAAAACGCCAGACTGCAAACAGTAATATCTTTGGTTCCATCCTTGCCCAGGTTAGCCATTCTGATGACGACTGATAGCCAGAAAGACGCGTCCATGGATTCCATTTAAATGTACGCAAAAATTAATTTATATATATATATATATATATATATATATATATATATATATATATATATATATATATATATATATATATATATATATATATATATATATAAATTTAAAAAATAATTAGACATCCTATTAAAAAGGGGGCGACTTAATGAAATATTCTTTACCGCTTAGGAAGTGGAAAAATGCTATATAAAAAACAGCTATGTTGTTACTGCCAGTAAAAACAATAGCAAAAACTTACATTGTCGGGCCACGATAGTTTAGCTCCATTTTCTCAACTCAATCATATTAGTTTTTGTATTCGTTTGAGGTTAGTTTGCTGCATTCACTTATAATGTGTTTTACTGTTTCGTCTATTTGCCCACAGAGTCTACATTTGGTGTTTTCTTAAGTTATTTTCACAATTTTGTGTGGCCTTTAATAGCGATTCCGTTTTCCTGTTCAAGTATGCTTTTCGTAACCATGTCCATGTTTTTGTATGTCATTTCTTTGACCAGTCTTATAAATCGTCCATCTTTCTATTTTGCTTTTCTAGCCTTTTTCTTTCCGCATCTTCGTATTGTTTATTTTGGCAGTGTTTTTGGCAGCGGTAATCAGCTTCTCTGTATTTTGGGTTATGTATTTTTATAGTTCTTTTATCGTATAATCTACGGTGTCTTACAAGTCCTTTTCTCCCTTTCTTTTTTATACATAGAGTCGATCAGTATTATTCCTATAGTCATTAGTTTCTTAGATTTTGGGTCCAGATACATTAGTTCTTCTTTTGTCAAGCGTATGAAGGGTCCAGAATATCTTACTAGGATACTGCCTCTAAGTATATATTCCTTTTATTAGGTTTCTACTATAATTTGGTTTCAAGAAGCTTTTTATGTACTTCTCCGCTATTCTTTAATTTTTGAATTTGATGGCATCCACTTCCAAAATTCCCAGATATTTATATGTATCATATTCGTCAAGCTCGTCATCTCTTGACTGGGTAGATCTATGCCCTCCGCTGTTTAGTAGTTTCCCTTCTTCATCTAATAGAACCCACTTTTCACTTCCGAATTCCATTCGAGTATCCTAGCTAAAGTTCCTGGTTGGATTTATTAGTGTTTCTACTTCCGTATTCAGCATTGCACCTCTTGCATATTTTGTTGAGTAGCATCATGGCTATGGTAAAATGTAGTGGAGATTATAAGTCTCCCTGAAAAATGCCTCGCTGTATTCTTATCTATGTCAGGTCTCAGCCACCAACTGTCAGTTCCCGTCACCATATTTGCATTGTTTTCGCAATAAAGTTGATAATTTGTCAGACATTTTGTAACTCCCTAAGCATTTAATTATCTGTGCTTAGGGATTGTCACGTAGGTTTTTTTTTGTAATCAATCCATGCCATGGATATATTCTTTGCTTTGCTTTTTACTTTTCCCAGAATTTTTTGCTCGATATATAGCAGGTTATTTGGCCCTCTTGTCGTTTTTCTATCATCCTTTATGCTCCTCTGGAAGTAGTCCATGGTTATTAAGGGAGTGATAGATCTTTTCGCTTAGTTGTGCCATTAAAATTTTCCACTTTGTTTGTAGGCAGGTTATCGGTCTGTAGTTGCTTGAGATCTTTCTTTTATTGTTGTCTGTTTTAATTATTGCGGTTCTTTCTTTAGTCATCTACTCCGGAATATCATCATCTTAGATTTTGTGTTAGTGTTTCATGTACTTTTTCAACCAGAATTCACGTATTCCTTGGTGGTTTCCAATTTGCCATTTTTCGTATAGTCGTATTGGGTGTTTCTTCATTAATTTTGATTTCTGGTCCTTCTTCAATTTATTGAAGATCTTTCTTTGTGTTTTTCAACTACTATGATTACCTGTTGTGTCCTTGTCGTCTTTCGCATATATTGCTCCGATCCTGTTTCTGTCGAATTCGGTTGTTCTTACTTTGTTCTTCCTCTCTTTACTTTTTGGTAAAACTAGCTTCATTATTTTCAAAAGTCTTTTTATTTTGTACTATCAAGACTTGCATCTTTACAATCTTCCTATTATTATCTGTACTCGCTAGGAGTTACCACACAGATCATCGTCAGTGATTGCTCACCGACAACAACCGGTGGTGTTCCCTAGAGTCTGAGTGACAACAAGCCTCCCCAGGTTTCCAGTACTCTCCACCTCTTTTCAATAACCACCGCAAATGACCTTGCGGTATCGCAACAGCCGCTTACCATTGATTTATCGCTGGTAAGAACCATTGGTCTCTTCTTGGATTTGGTTGGCAATAAGCTTCCCCAAGGACACAGCACTCTCCACACACTTTCAGTGGAGGTCTGGTAGATGCTGTCCCTCCTCGGTCTTCCTATTTTCCTTAACCCTCTACAAATATTTTATGTGGTGTCAGCCTAGGCCATTGCCATCTTTTTTTTG
>OY744543.1:23273103-23315603 GCA_963556195.1 Sepiola atlantica
CTTCTTTGGGGCATGCACATACAGACTGATAAGGTTATTGAACATTCAAAACCCGACTTAACCTTTCTAAACAAAAACAAGAGAACTTGGTTAATCATTGATATAGCCTTCATCTTCGATACCAGAGTGCAGAGGAAAAAACACGAAAAAATAAATAAATATCAAGATCTAAAATGGGAATAAGTTAGACTATGGAAATGTAAAGAGGTAACGGTGATTCCCGTTGTAATTGGAACGCTTGGAACCATAAGGAAAAGACACCATAAATGGCTTAAACAAATTGAGGAGACAATTTCTTTTTTTAATTTTGCAAAAGGCTTGCCTGTTAGGAAGAACGAAAGTGTTAAGGTACAGCTTTAATGTCTAAAGTTAAAGGAATTGACTTGATGTTAAAAAAAGTAACCTCCAACTAAAAACATCCAAAAGTTGAGACTACTATGAAATAATTATGATCATAAAAAGAAGAATAAGTATGGCGACAAATATAATGCAGTGACAACAGAAACAAACTTAAACCAGAAACAGCAGATACAAACATAAGCCATTGACAGCAGGTACAGACATAAACAAGAGACAGCAGATACAAACATAAACAAGACACAGCAGGTACAAACAACAACCATTGAAAGAAGGTACAGACATAAACCAGAGACAGCAGATACAAACATAAACCAGAAACAGCAGGTATAGACATAAACCAGAGACAGCAGATACAAACATGAACCAGAAACAGCGGGTACAAACATAAATCAGAAACAGCAGATAAAAACATAAACCAGAAACAGAAGGTACAAATAGAAACCAGAGACAACAAGTACAAACGGAAACCAGAGACAACAAGTACAAACAGAAACACGAGACAGCAGGTACAAACAGAAATCAGAAACAGCAGATAAAAAACAGAAACCAGAAACCAGAAACAGCATATACAAACATACACCAGAAACAGAAGATACAAACAGAAACCATTGACAGCAGGTACAGACATAAACCAGAGACAGCAGATACAAACAGACACCAGAGACGGCAGATACAAAAAGAAACCAGAGACGGAGGATACAAACAGAAACCAGAAACCGCAGATACAAACATGAACCAGAAACAGCAGGTACAGACATAAACCAGAGACAGCAGATACAAACATGAACCAGAAACAGCAGGTACAAACAAAAACCATTGACAGCAGGTACACACAGAAACCAGAAAAAACAGGTACAAACAGAAACCAGAGAAAGCAGGTATAAACAGAAGCCAGAAACAGCAGGTACAAAAAGAAACCGGAGGCGGCAGATACAAAAAAAAACAGGGACAGCAGGTACAGACATAAACCAGAGACAGCAGATACAAACAGAAACCAGAAACAGCAGATACAAACAGAAACCAAAAACAGCCGATACAAACATGAACCAGAAACAGCGGATACAAACATGAACCAGAAACAGCAGGTACAAACAGAAACCAGAGACAGTAGATACAAACAGAAACCAGAAACGGCAGATACAAACAGAAACCAGAAACAGCAGCTGCAAACATGAACCAGAAACAGCAGGTACAAATATGAACCAGAAACAGCAGGTACAAACATGAACCAGAAACAGCATGTACAAACAGAAACCAGAGACAGCCGATACAAACATGAACCAGAAACAGCCGATACAAACAGAAACCAAAAACAGCCGATACAAACATGAACCAAAAACAGCAGGTACAAACATGAACCAGAAACAGCAGATACAAACAGTAACCAAAAACAGCCGATACAAACATGAACCAGAAACAGCCGATACAAACATAAACCAGAAACAGCAGGTACAAACAGAAACCAGAGACAGGAGATACAAAAAGAAACCACAGAGAGTAAGTACAAACAGAAACCAGAGACAGCAGATACAAACAGAAACCAGAGACAGCAGGTACAAACAGAAACCAGAAACAGCAGATACAAAAAAAACAGAGACGGCAGATACAAACAGAAACCAGAGACGGCAGATACAAAAAGAAACCAGAGACAGCAGATACAAACAGAAACCAGAAACCGCAGATAAAAACATGAACAAGAAAAAGCAGATACAAACATTAACCAGAAACAGCAGGTACAGACATAAACCAGAGACAGCAGATACAAACATGAACCAGAAACAGCAGGTACAAACAGAAACCAGAAACAACGGGCACAAACAGAAACCAGAAACAGTAGGTACAAACAGAAACCAGAAACAGCAGGTACAAACAGAAACCAGAAACAGCAGATACAAAATGAAACCAGAGACGGCAGATACAAAAGGAAACCAGAGACAGCAGGTACAGACATAAACCAGAGACAGCATATACAAACATAAACCAGAAACGGCAGATACAAACACAAACTAGAGACGGCAGATACAAAAAGAAACCAGAAACAGCAGATACAAACAGAAACCAGAAACAGCAGATACAAACAGAAACCAGAAACAGCAGATACAAACATGAACCAGAAACAGCAGGTACAAACATGAACCAAAAACAGCAGATACAAAAAGAAACCAGAAACAGCAGTACAAACAGAAACCAGAAACAGCAGATACAAACATGAACCAGAGACAGCAGATACAAACATGAACCAGAAACAGCAGGTACAAACAGAAACCAGAAACAGCAGGTACAAACAGAAACCAGAAACAGCAGGTACAAACAGAAACCAGAAACAGCAGATACAAAAAGAAACCAGAGACGGCAGATACAAAAAGAAACCAGAGACAGCAGGTACAGACATAAACCAGAGACAGCATATACAAACATAAACCAGAAACGGCAGATACAAACAGAAACTAGAGACGGCAGATACAAAAAGAAACCAGAAACAGCAGATACAAACAGAAACCAGAAACAGCAGATACAAACATGAACCAGAAACAGCAGGTACAAACATGAACCAGAAACAGCAGATACTAAAAGAAACCAGAAACAGCAGATACAAACAGAAACCAGAAACAGCAGATACAAACATGAACCAGAAACAGCAGGTACAAACATGAACCAGAAACAGCAGGTACAAACAGAAACCAGAGACAGCAGATACAAAAAGAAACTACAGACAGTAAGTACAAACAGAAACCAGAGACAACAGCTACAAACATAAACAAAAGACTGCACTGGAAAACGAAATCACCAAATCCTTTGAGACATGCAGGTGCAAACAGATTAACTCATCCAAGCAAGGAGACCGGACGTCAACATCATTAACAAGAAAGAAAGAAATTACCAAATTGTAGATTTTGTCGTCCCAGCTGACAACAGGGTAAATATCAAAAAGACAGAAAAACGATGCAAATATACGGAACTTGCTAGAGAACTGAAAGGAATATGGAACATGAATAAAGTCAATTTAATTCCAATAATTGTAGGGGCACTGGGAACATTCCCGAAAAACCTAGAAGAAAAGACTAGGAGAAATTAAAATCAAGGGAAATACTGACACTATACAACGGACAGCAATGATGAAAACAGCTGAAATCTTAAGGAAATTCTTAATATAAGCTACGAAGGCTAATCAGTCACATGCAAGTTGCAATAGGGAAAAAACACACACAGAAAGAACACCACTACAAAAACCAAGGAAAAGTAACTACAATAAATTTCATACAATAACCCCTCCAAATAAAAGAAAAAGATGCCACCAGCCTCAGCTGATATCACAAATAGATCAGAGACGGTAAGTCACCACCAATGGATTTAAAATCAGATCAAATTTTGAGACCTAACATTTCTACTCTCTCTCGACTCTGCTAAAAACAAGAGAAATTGCGACGCAAAAATACCATATTGTCAGCTAATGACCATATAGCATGAGACATCAAGTTGTTTATCATCAGGCTTGTTGGCTTGGTGGCAGAAATAATGCACGAGCTACTTTTCTAAGACATTTTCTAGGACTTTCTTTTTTTATCGTTGTTCTTTCTTGTTTTTTAATTTTAACTTTTATTTTATTTTTATTTTTTTCCTCTTCTCTTCTTAAGTGACCTCAACTATTGCAACGCCACATTGTGTATTGTCGGCAGTTGAAACCCTTATTCCAGACATTTAATTTCCCTGATGATTTGCCAAGCAAGTACCTGCTTGGTAGTGAAACACGTGTAGGAAAAATCATTTAATTTGAATAAATAATATTTGTAATAAAAATATCTTTAATGGTGACCATTGGTGTCCTGAAAGGAATGCTTTGGTAAGCCTTGATAAAATCACATATAAATGCTCTGTACTCTGTAATCGAGTATCATCGAGCTTGTTTTTATTGGAACAACCCCGGTCTTCACTGAATGATCTATTTTATAAGTGAAAAATCTAAATATATATATATATATATAACTTCTTTGTAATATAGCAGGAGAAATCCCAGCAGAGTGCTCGATTAATTGAGAATTAAAATAAAAATGTAAACATTAATAGCGTAATATTTATTTATTTATTTTGGTACAGAAAAATTAGTACAACATTCGTACCGGCGGTTTCAAGCACAGAAGGACTTAGCCATCCGGCTCTCTTCAGCTTCTGTTGTCATCTGTTAGACCGCCTGAATGATAGTTTTATTTAAATTCTCTTTGGGATTGATTTAAAGTTTTTTTAATCCAGGATTTAAACACGAATTTAATTAGTGTTCTTCCTTTTAACCTCGTTAAACCTTAAACCTATTTCCTCTCCCTAATCCTTTAGAAGACACATCATTAAACCCCAAAACAGTAACGGTCAAATATACGAGACTCATAATATTTGCTCATGGGATTTATATAGAAATATTTTTTTCATTTTTTGTCTTTTTTTCATTTTTTTTATATCTCTTTAAATCTTCTCCGGTTTAAATCTCGACTGTTACTTTTCACCCCTCCCCTTCTTTTCAAACCTTATTAAACCTTCCTTACACTAAATTTAAACAAACATACATAACACTCTAAGCAAATAACGCATCCAAACGTGAGTGACACGTGACTTCACATTTCCGAAACAGATGACAACAGAAGCTGAAGAGAGCCGGATGACTAAGTCCTTCTGTGCTTGAAACCGCCGGTACGAATGGTGTACTATTTTTTCTGTACCAATATATATATATATATATATATATATATATATATATATATATATATATATCACCATTTAAATATAAAACGGGTCAAAAAAGCATTAGAATTGTCAGAGGAGCTATATTATAAGTCAATCTAAGATTTTGGGATCCCACTTTCTACTCTCAACTGAGTAATTGTCGAATTTATCAGAGAAAGAACATAATCAATGTTATCTCACCTAGGTCGATCAGGGCCTTCTGGCATCAGTCTTCTTTATTAATGAAAATAATTGTGTCTATTTAATTTTTTGTCATGTCTGTATACTTTAAGTAGTCAAACAATTACAGCACCACTGCCCGAGAAAGTACCTGACTCCTGATGCATTCTTCTACCTATATAAGAGTCGGATTAAGTACTGCTGCCACATCTGGGGAGGTGCCGCTCAAAGAACTTTTTCCTTCCTTGACCGAGTATAAAATCGACTTCGAAATTTTAGGGGATGATATCTTTTCTTCCCTGTAGCCCATTTCTCACAGAAGAAACGTTGTTAGTCTCTCTCTACTCTATCGTTATTTCAATGAAAGGTGCTCGACTGATCTCTAATCTAGTTGATCTTTGTAATACATTCACAACATGAACTCGTCTTTCTACGACAACGCGAAAAGACTATTCTGTCTTCTTCCGTATGACTATCATCGTACGAAATGTCCATCAACAGAACTCGATAATCATAGTTCAGTCATATATTATCAGTGTATTTTTTAAAACCACATGTTCAACTTTCTGATTTCTCTCACTTACTCTCTCTCTCTCTTTGAGCCATGTGACGTCCCATCTGTTTCTATCAATTCCTACAGCCGAATAAAAACTAACCCCGAGTTCAGCAAGTTGACCCCAACTGAACTTTCATTTCCTGTTATTTTCTAATTAAACAATTTATAGACTAGTGGGTTTACTCGCCTAATATTTAATTTAATAGTTCACGGACTTCTATCATTACTAACCAGCAGAGCGTTACCACCAAGAGAAGAGTCTATCAGGGATGTGTACGCAGTGTGATGACGTATGGAAGTGAAACCTGCCAGTGAGTGACAAGGATATGTGTTGCATGTAGAGAAATTATATGAGAATGATACGGTGGATGTGTAATGTGAGTATTAAAGACAGGCTTAGTTCTGATGACCTCAGAGGAAGATTGGATCTAGACAGTATAGGGAGATGTTTGCAGAAGAGTAGACTTCTATTGTCCGGCCACATTGAAAGAAGGGTGGGGGTTCTTGGGTTAGTAGATGTAGAACAGTTGATGTAGCAGGTTTAGTTTACAGGGGATGGGCAAGAAAAAGATGGAAGGAAGTGATAAAAAGGCACCTGAGAGAAAGAGGGATAAAGACTAGGTCAGAGATAGGTTAGTTTGAAAGTCAATTTCTTATAGCCGTCCAACGCATACCTGTATGTAAAACCGACGATGATGATGATGATGATGATGATGATGATGATGATGACGATGACGATGACGATGACGATGACGATGACGATGACGCTGACGATGACGATGACGATGACGATGACGATGACGATGATGATGATGATGATGATGATGATGATGATGATGATGATGATGATGATGACGCTGACGATGATGATGATGATGATGATGATGATGATGATGATGATGATGATGATGATGATGATGATGATGATGATGATGATGATGATGACGACGACGATGATGATGATGACGACGACGACGACGACGACGATGATGATGATGATGATGATGCTGATGATGATTTAACACCAGAACTGTATTCCTTTGATAAAATAATTGAAGATTGAGTTTCTTTAATAAAGCTTACATTCTAAATCATTCCAATCATCAATTTTTTTTTATTACTTCTATAAAAGCAATTAATAATCTAGCATACAATTCGATTAAAATACGCGTGTCAGGTGGGTATTTATGAGCTCTAAATTTCAAATTGTGACACAAGGCCATTTAATGTGAGTTAAGCTCGTTCCTCCGTCGGGCCACACTGGCTGGTACAAAAAAAAGCCAAGAAAGAATCCGTTGGCACTTCCGGCAATAAGCCGGTTGTAATGCGAGACGATTTTACCGACGTTGACTTTTGCAGTATCTTACAGGGAGATGTCGCCGCCCTCCTACATACAACACCTGCTATTCCGAAATAGTCACCCATCCGGTACTGACCAGGCTATAAGTCACTTAACTTCGGTGATCTAATGAGAACCGGTTCGTCAGCGTGATTATGCCGTCATAAAAATCATCTCGCCTGAGCAGATACACATGCGACTGGAGATCGCTTGTGAATTTAATATTCCCTAGAAACTTTCGCCGGCGAAACCCGTGGTGTATATTTTTATAGATTTACTAGTGAAAATGTGATCCGTTGGATCACCCATTGAGCCTGGATTAAAATGTTTGAATCAGGAAAAAAATGAGTTAGCAAAGCCAGTTAAATATTTAAAAGAAATTATAAAATTAGCCTCTCTCTTTCTTTTTCTAGCTCTTTTGCTCTTTCTCTTTTCCTCTCCAACCACTGGTTAAATAGTATTACTGCCTGTAGTGATATTCCGTTTTGTGATATTCCTTATTGTACTGTTCCAATCTTTTTATTCCTTCCTTTCTTTATTACCTTCGACTGTTAATAAACAAAAAGACAGCGGGATGAGGGTAATGCCTGGGAGGGATGCACGTCCTATGATGACTCGACCCATAACTCATTCTGACAACAAAAAAAGAGTTCGATGTTTCAAGTCACCCCCTAGGTTTCCAGAATGATGCCAAGGCGAACGTCGGGTGGTATGACAACTGGACTGTGACAAACAAGAACGAATAAGTTCTTATCATGGATCTTAAACTTAGTATACAATGTTTTCTCTATCCGTACCCAACCGAGAGTCTTCACGCATGGAGCACTTTACGGGGAAGCACTATTTCGGTTTATCTTTGTTGGCAGATCTAAATTGCTAGCATTGCTATAATCTGGCACACTGGGGATTATTAGTAGTAGTAGTAGTAGTAGTAGTAGTAGTAGTAGTAGTATTATGTAGACATATTGTGCGTCGCTTGTTTCTGTGTTGTCAATCGCAGATAACCACTAAAATTAAAATCTGCAAAGATAAACAAGTGGGGGGGGGGATATTTATAAAAATAGAGACATCAACTATAAAACACTAGTACCCGTGTCCGTCAGATTTTTTAAATCAGGTTAACATTAATTTTAAGGAGGGGGGTCTAAAAAATACCGCTCGGCACTATTTCAAAACAACTTATTATTGCATAAATTCATTATATTAAAAGTTATAACAAGTTAAATCGTACACGCGAAATGCTGAAAAATAAACATCTCGTCGTTGGGTTTTTAATATGGCCTCACGCGAAGGAATTCTGGAACTCGTCTAGCTACAACCAACGCAAATTACTTTTCGTCTCTCTCTCTCTCTCTCTCTCTCTCTCTCTCTCTCTCTCTCTCTTTACCAAAAGCCAAAACGAAACTTCCATGAACAAAGTTTCTATCTGAGAATGCCCCATCTGTGGAACAAGATACCACAAGTCTGCTTCCCAACCGACTACAACATGGTCGTCTTCAAATCTAATGTGAACTCTGGAGAGTAGAAAGTGAACCATGGGTTTACTTTAGGCAGCCTCGTAACTCTCCCTTCCCTTATATTGTCCTTTAGTCCTCACATTCAATGTGCGATATTTCTGACAAAGGGGGGGAAAATTGCTGTTTTCTAGGTCGGAATCTATCCATCTAACACTTATCGTTGGATGTTTTTGACCTTGAAGTAGTATATTTAGCTCCTTACATCAAGTGGCTTCATGCCTTGTCTGGGGCGATTTCCATTAAAAAAAATACTTGTTGAACCGTCCTCTTGGATAATCAATTCCTTTTTAGTAATATTTTGCACATCCCACTCATTGTTTCCGATCCTCTCGTGGAGGCGATTATAGTCCAACTGGCAATCTCTTTAACCCATATCCTCGAGTGGCCCCCGGGCCTTAATAAGGGGTGACCCATTAATAAAGAAAATCACCACCCCCCTACATTTTTATGAATAAAACTTTTTTTTTAAGTTCTCTTTTGTTTTGTGTACTGATGGGTCAGCCCATATCACGGCTGAAGACAACTCGATGATGAATGTTAATGAGATGAATTGAAAGCTAGTTGGAAAGTGATGAACCTCGTGAGAGGATTGGGGATAGTTAATGGAATTAATTGAAGTTTTACGTGGGGACGAGTACATGACAGGAATCTGTTGACATTGGATCTGAATTCGACTATGTTGTAATATGTAGTGAAGCAATCCCGCGGTAATCTGTTCCACAGATGAGAAGCTCTTGCAAGGCACACAGACGAAAGAAAAGAAAAGTCATTTTTTGTTGTGGTAGTAAAGGGAATTCTTGCGGTGAATGTCTTACAAGAGGGGACCATAAATTAGAGCTCAGTCGAGCACATTTCATGAAAGGAAACAATAACGTAGAGAGATTCTAGCGACGTCCCTTTATGCGAGAAAAGGAGGTGTAAGGAACGGAACTGGAAATCTCTAACTAGATTTCGAATTTCGAATATGCTGATGAGTCCCGGTTTAAGGACAAAACGTGCTGCCATAAGCAGTCATGTCATCTGCGTAAATGTAAGCAAATGATTCCGGAATATGACTAGAAAGATGATAAATAAAGATGAGGAAGAGGGTTGGGTCCAGAATATATATATATATATATATATATATATATATATATATATATATATATATATATATATATATATATATATATATATATATATCCGGGGTTTCGAATCGCATGACCGGTAGTGAATAGTCATATCTCTATGCTGATGAGTCCCGGTTTAAGGACGAAACGTATACATACATAGATAATAAACAGTAACAAATATTTATTATTATTTGCCGCTCATCGAAAAAGTAAAGCACTGTATGTGTAGTATTAACACAGCATGACGTCACTAGCTTTAAATGCATCGTTCCTTCCTCGAAAAAGTAGAACGCTCTAGACGTTATAGCCGCCGATAACGTGTTAAAATTATCACAATTTATTCGCTATTAAAAATTGGCCATGTGGTTAAGGCGTCGGATTTGAGTTGTAAAATACTCGTGATTCGGGGTTTCGAATCGCATGGCCGGTAGTGAATAGTCATATCTCTATGCTGATTAGTCCCGGTTTAAGGACGAAACGTACACGTACATAGATAGTAAACAATAACAAATATATATATATATATATATATATATATATATATATATATATATATTTCTTATTGTTTATTATAATAGATAATAAACAATAACAAATATTTATATATATATATATATATATTTGTTATTGTTTATTATCTATGTACGTAGTCATCCACATAAAGACTGTTTCGCTGTATCACTTCTACAGTTTAATAGATTTCGAGGATCTTTAAAGTTTAGGATGTAAAATTTTTAATTCAGGCATAATCTACACGGGTCGTCAAAATTTCTACAAGTGCTGGCCTGTCGCATTTTTCTTCATTCAATTATTGGTGAGCGTCCATGTTCTTTGAGCTCCCAATAGTGGTTTGCTCGTGCTGTTTTTATTCGACGTTCTCTGTTTTTAAATGTGCTTTTTTGGTCATAATATCTAGTTTTAAAATAAGGGAGGTCATACCCACGTAGTATTTCTTGTTATTTGTTCTTTCCTTGACAAATATTGTTGCTTGGTATACACTACTTTTGGTTAGGCATTTATTTTGTAGTGGAAAAAGTGTACGATTTATGCAGTTAAAGGAAACAGGATATAGGCCAATCTATAGAAAACAGAACAATAGAACAGGATATAAGAAGTAACACCAACATGAACTTTGTTCGCGGGAAGCCCAACGATTGGCTGAGAGAACAACAAAGAATCTGATTGGTTAACTAGCCGTGTATATAAAAACACCCGGCAAAGATAACTGAATGCATTTTAGCCTGAAGATTCCTCAGGGGATGAAACGCGGGAGCCTCTGTGTAGCTTAATTGCCATAAATATATTTTCATAGCTTACTACCTAGCTCTACTATATATATATATATATATATATATATATATATATATATATATATATATATATATATGAAATGAAGACAAACGGAAAACATGTTAAAATGCAGGAGAAAAACAAAAAAAAAGAGATTTGACCGGTTTCGTTCGTATTAACGAACGTCTTCTGCATTTTAACCTGTTTTCCGTTTGTTTGTTTGTTCACACATTTTGTCTACCACGGCATTTCATTTTCATGACATATCGTGTATCTTACTCCATATATATATATATATATATATATATATATATATATATATATATATATATATATATATATATATATATACATATATATATATATATATATATATATATATATATATATATGCATATATATATGCATATATATATGCATATATATATATATATATATATGAATATATATATACATATATATACATATATATATATATATATATATATATATATATATATATATATATATATATATATATATATATATATATATACTGGTAGAATACCCGCCTCAATAAATATAACATTAGTTTTAAATTTTAATGTTTTTCTTTCTTTGGCTGGTATGGTACGGTTTTGGTTCCACTAACCCCTAAATTGTTCCGTTCACAAAAAAAAGTAATGGCTTCACGTTACCCTGTTGCCTAGAATAGATATTCAATAATTCATAATGATAAGCTCAATAGGTTTAGATCTTACAAACACATACATATTACTGACGCGCATGCGCTCTATGTAAAAATAACAGTTCATCTCAAGGGCATTTTTGTTCTTTTTAATAATGTTCATATATTTGTTTTAACAGTAAATAACTCAGCGAAAGGTTGATATGTCGTAAAACAGAGCTTTTGGGAGTGTTGAATCCATTGCAACGCCCTCTGCCCCACTTAAACGTTGTCAATGGTATGTCTGTAAACTAGAAACAACTGCTTGAACGATCGCACAATGGAATGCGCTGGTAACATAAACGCGTTGACAATCCAGTTTATATGAAAATGTCGCGCAGAAGAATTCTCAGGCTAACGAAAAACTGTGCCTCGGTCTAAACATTATTTTGCCAAAGAAAATACGTCTCTAAAACACCGATTTTATAAACAGAGAAATATACGTATTACAACATTGTTAAGTGCAGAACAGCCACAAAGAAAATACGTCTCTCAAACACCGATTGTATAAACATAGAAATATACGTATTACAACATTGTTAAGTGCAGAACAGCCACAAAGAAAATACGTCTCTAAAACACCGATTTTATAAACATAGAAATATACGTATTACAACATTGTTAAGTGCAGAACAGCCACAAAGAAAATACGTCTCTCAAACACCGATTTTATAAACATAGAAATATACGTATTACAACATTGTTAAGTGCAGAACAGCCACAAAGAAAATACGTCTCTCAAACACCGATTTTATAAACATAGAAATATACGTATTACAACATTGTTAAGTGCAGAACAGCCACAAAGAAAATACGTCTCTCAAACACCGATTTTATAAACATAGAAATATACGTATTACAACATTGTTAAGGACAGAGCAGCCACAAAGAAAATATGTCTCTCAAACACCGATTTTATAAACATAGAAATATACGTATTACAACATTGTTAAGTGCAGAACAGCCACAAAGAAAATACGTCTCTCAAACACCGATTTTATAAACATAGAAATATACGTAGTACAACATTGTTAAGTGCAGAACAGCCACAAAGAAAATACGTCTCTCAAACACCGATTTTATAAACATAGAAATATACGTAGTACAACATTGTTAAGTGCAGAACAGCCACAAAGAAAATACATCTCAAACACCGATTTTATAACCATAGAAATATACGTAGTACAACATTGTTAAGTGCAGAACAGCCACAAAGAAAATACGTCTCTCAAACACCGATTTTATAAACATAGAAATATACGTATTACAACATTGTTAAGTGCAGAACAGCCACAAAGAAAATACGTCTCTCAAACACCGATTTTATAAACATAGAAATATACGTATTACAACATTGTTAAGTGCAGAACAGCCACAAAGAAAATACGTCTCTCAAACACCGATTTTATAAACATAGAAATATACGTATTACAACATTGTTAAGTGCAGAACAGCCACAAAGAAAATACGTCTCTCAAACACCGATTTTATAAACATAGAAATATACGTATTACAACATTGTTAAGTGCAGAACAGCCACAAAGAAAATACGTCTCTCAAACACCGATTTTATAAACATAGAAATATACGTATTACAACATTGTTAAGTGCAGAACAGCCACAAAGAAAATACGTCTCTCAAACACCGATTTTATAAACATAGAAATATACGTATTACAACATTGTTAAGTGCAGAACAGCCACAAAGAAAATACGTCTCTCAAACACCGATTTTATAAACATAGAAATATACGTATTACAACATTGTTAAGTGCAGAACAGCCACAAAGAAAATACGTCTCTCAAACACCGATTTTATAAACATAGAAATATACGTATTACAACATTGTTAAGTGCAGAACAGCCACAAAGAAAATACGTCTCTCAAACACCGATTTTATAAACATAGAAATATACGTATTACAACATTGTTAAGTGCAGAACAGCCACAAAGAAAATACGTCTCTCAAACACCGATTTTATAAACATAGAAATATACGTATTACAACATTGTTAAGTGCAGAACAGCCACAAAGAAAATACGTCTCTCAAACACCGATTTTATAAACATAGAAATATACGTATTACAACATTGTTAAGTGCAGAACAGCCACAAAGAAAATACGTCTCTCAAACACCGATTTTATAAACATAGAAATATACGTATTACAACATTGTTAAGTGCAGAACAGCCACAAAGAAAATACGTCTCTCAAACACCGATTTTATAAACATAGAAATATACGTATTACAACATTGTTAAGTGCAGAACAGCCACAAAGAAAATACGTCTCTCAAACACCGATTTTATAAACATAGAAATATACGTATTACAACATTGTTAAGTGCAGAACAGCCACAAAGAAAATACGTCTCTCAAACACCGATTTTATAAACATAGAAATATACGTATTACAACATTGTTAAGTGCAGAGCAGCCACAAAGAAAATACGTCTCTCAAACACCGATTTTATAAACATAGAAATATACGTATTACAAAATTGTTATGGGCAGAGCAGCCACAAAGAAGAACAACACAAAGATGGTAGCTTCTGTTCTACGGCAATACAGATTGTGTGTGCGATTAAAATCTAAACTTAGTTTAGACTGAATTCATCAAACGACACTGAGAATCGGCATGTAAACAATTATGTGATGTAAATTCTTTATTTGTATAATTTGGATTATTCGGACTACTGTTCTCATATTTAGTGTTATTCTCGCAACGTTTCGGCCGATGTAACCTCCGAACTTCTTCAGGTGTATCTTTTCGAAATCGGGAATCTTTCTGTCGAACTGACGGATTGTCGTGATGAAAGACATGCCTTCACAATTAGTAAGTGCTGTAGGGTTCTTCAACGCTGCGTTGAACTTGTGAAGCCGGTCACAATACTATATGTCTATCAAGACACTATTCGCTTGTGTGTGCAGTATTGTGGCCGCGTCTGGGCTGGTGCACTAAACACTATCCCTCTCTCTCTCTCTCTCTCTCTCTCTCTCCCTCTCTCTCTCTCTCTCTCTCTCTTGGACAGGGTACAAAAAAAAATTTCTAACATAATAGGTTCCGCACTGTCTGTCTAAGTCCAGCCCCTGCCGCATCGCCGCAATGTTGCATACCTGTACCTGTTTTCCAAGTACTTCCACAGAATGTGCTCCGATGAACTCACTGCACTTTTACCCCCCCCCTTCCAGTGTAAATACTCCCGACCCACTGTACTTTTATACTCCCCACCAGCGTAAATATTTCCGGCCCACCCGACTAGTAGAGAAATCCCACCCCTTCATTGTAGAAGACCATAGATAGCGAAAGATTTTCTACCCTGATAGATTTTTCCTTGGACCGCTTGCGTTTGGAATTCCCTCCCTGCTACCTGTTTCCCCGACCGTAAAAACATGCATAAATTTAAATATAATGTGAACAAATATCTTGCTGCCCAGTTCCCAACCGTAGACTTTTTTGTTTCAGTGGCAATATGCCTTGTTTTGAGTGACTAAAAGTAAAACAAGAAATAAAGTACACATCCAAAGATGTGATGGTTCTGTCAGTGAAAAGAAGCCCTAAAAATTGAAAACACCTTTCAAATATCAGATAATTGAAAGCATAAACTTCTTCTGGTGAAGTCCTGCTTTGGTGAGTTTCTGCTTTTCTTGTGATCTTTGCGCTGCACATTGTTATAAATGATTCATTCTTCATCACGCGTCACGACGTCGGGATCAAAGTGTAGTATCTGTTCCGATGGATACTACACCCCATAGACTGGTATTGTCTTGGCCTTCGGGGCTTGATTTACGCCTGTCTATGGGTCTGTCCTGTGCAGTTCTAGGAGGTCCACCCTCCCAGGCTTCGCCTCCCCTCTTTGGAGAGGAGTAAGTTTATAGCTTACTGCCTGAGGCACCCCTACCGGGGAATGCCGACGGGGCTGTCCAGACAATTTTTAATGGCCAGAGCGCTCACCTTCTCGGGCGCCGGCTTTTCAAATCCCACTTTCCGACCTTGTGTCACATACACCTATTGTGGGTAGGCGTTAAATACCGACGTCGGGATCAAAGTGTAGTATCTGTTCCGATGGATACTACACCCCATAAACCGGTATTGTCTTGGCCTTCGGGGCTTGATTTACGCCGGTCTATGGGTCTGTCCTGTGCAGTTCTAGGGGGTCCACCCTCCCAGGCTTTGCCTTCTCACCCTTTGAGAAGGGGTTAGTTTATTGCTTACTGCCGGAGGCGCCCCTACCGGGGAATGCCGACGGGGCTGCCCAGGCAATTTTTAATGGCCAGAGTGCTCATCTTCTCGGGCGCTGGCTTTTGAAATTCCACTTTCCCGACCTTGGGTCACATTGTGGGTAGGTGTTGAATAACACTCTCTACTAAAATATCGTTTTCTTCACCTTTCTGCAATAAATCGCTGGAAGAAATCCGTTAAGTGGTGTTACGCTCATTCAATTGATGTGAATTCCAAACATCGAGGCTGTTTAGGTAAACAACTTGATGACGATGGTTTTCAACCGCCGATTTTGATATCTTGAGATCATCCTGGTCATATAGCGAAGGTTGCTTTGGATTAAAGCTTTTGATTTCCTCGCTCTTAATCTCCGTTGGCTGGCCAGGACGAGATGCCTCTTAACCCGAAACTCTTCGGATCAAAATACTGAAAAGGCTCGGTCACCTCAACCGCATTTTCTATCTACTCAACGTGCAAGTTTCCGACGCTTTCTTGCTTTTTCTTTAAATAAAGAAAAAAAAATACATAAATATCCAGAATGGTAAAATGAAAAAGGAAAACCAAAAACTGGATGTTTTTTATGTGTACATCAACGTTTCGTCTTTATTTATAAGACTTCATCAGGATGATGATATAGGGAAAAGATATCATGCAAGCAAAGATACATGTAGGGTAGACATGTTGGGAAGAAAAATAAAAATAAAAATAAAAATAAAATAAAATGAAAAATAAAAAATAATGGCAGCGTCTTGCTGGACGTCCGTACTTGATGAAGTCTTATAAATAAAGACGAAACGTTGATGTACACATAAAAAACATCCAGTTTTTGGTTTTCCTTTTTCATTTTACCATCACGTCGGATTACCTTCATCCTTCTCTTCCCAAATATCCAGAATGTTCGTTTTGGTTCTCCGTTTTCAGGCTGGTCCCAAGCACACAAAATATTTAATTGTTTTCAACACCAATACGTACTTAAAGCAAGATAAATTGTTTTGAACCCTTATAACCAGCTAAAACTTCAAAGTATACGCGTGTCTTCATTACGACAAATTATGGTCAGCAAATCAACTACACCCTTGCAAATACAGGGTGTCTCAAAAAAATGTACTCACTCGTAGAATGACGAGAAAACTTTGCTTCATCGCTCCACACAATCTTGTGTGCAAACTCGACATCTTCTGCACATTTTGCCATTCTAAGAGTGAGTACATTTTTTTGAGACACCCTGTATATACTATGACTTGTCACGTGACTAAAATTATGCAACAGCTGATATTTTTGTACTTTTTACTGCCTTATCACATGTGGAAAAGGGTTAATTTATTATTTTGTTTTCTTTTTTAGGTCAGATGGCCAACGCGCAATTATTAAGATTGCGATCTAGTGTGGTGAGTAGCAATTCGATCGTCCCACGACATGTGATCGACGCCCCAAACGGCGGCTGGGGCTGGGTCGTATGCCTCGGGGTTTTTGGCATCAATTTCATCATCAATGGAATGATGATGTCATTCGGATTCCTCCTAGTTTCCCTGTTGGATTTCTTTGGAGATACCCGTGCCAAAACAGCTTGGATCGGGTCTGTCGGAGACGGCATGTTATTGATCGCAGGTAACATAAAAAAGAATATAATTTAAAGAATAAAATAAAAACGGTATTAAAAAATGGCAACGTTTTTTTTTGTTGTTCACATAAAACGTTTTAAGTTAACGGACGAAGAGACGCTGTTGATAAAATGTTATGTGAATGTTTAACGTTGACATGAGATCATCTATTTTTGCATATTTTTTATCGGATGTTCATGGATGCATAAATAAATTTTAAAATCAAGTTTAATGTTAACGTGTGAATACACCATGTTTATTAAAACGTCATACTTAGAGTAAATAACTACTATTGATGGAATGCTAATGAATAAGGAAACCAAAGAAACGGGGGGGGGGGGGGAGGAAGAAATGAGAAAATATTAAATTTTGAACATAGTGCTAGAACGTTTAAAATCTCTAAAGAAATAAAGGTACTGATATCGATCCTGAACCAGTTTTCGTGAGTTTCGACTCGGAAGCGTTCGGCTGTCCTACGCAAACGCCCGAGTGTTGACGAGCCGAATGGTACCAGACGACAATTTTTATACGGTGCTGCGTCCTGTGATTGTAAGTTATATTTTCAAGAAATGTTCTAAAAGAAACAACAAAAAAACAAGCAAAGCATAGCGAAATTACTGTTATCAAATAAACATTTTTTTTTATTTTGATACGTTGCTGCGTCCTATAATTTTTAGTTATATTTGCAAGAAATTTTTTAAACAACAAAACAAATAAAACAAGCAAAACAGAGCGAAATTACTGTTATCAAATAAATATTTTTAACCCTAACCCTAAACCCTAAACTCTAGCCCTAACCCTAACCCTAAACCCTAAACCCTAAACCCTAACCCTAACAACAACAAAAAAACAAAACATGCAAAACATTATTATCATAGGACGCAGCACCGTATAAAAATTGTCGTCTGTTACAAATCGGCTCGTCAACTCTCGGGCGTTTGCGTAGGACAGCCGAACGCTTCCGAGTCGAACCTCACGAAAACTTGGTCAGGATCGATATCAGTACCGAAATAAATCCTCTATTGTACATAAATCTTGAGATACAAATAAATAACAGACATTTCAAAGTAGTTTATATCAATTGTACGTGTAGGCAGATTGATAATTCTGAATACGTATTAAATAGTTGCTGAGTTCACACACTTGTTCTCGTTAGATCACTGAAGTTAAGCAATATAGACACTTGTTAGTACCGGATGGGTGACCATTTGGTAATAACAAACGTAGTATGCGGGAAGACAGCGACACCGCCCTGCAATAAAACGCATAAAACTGACATTGTTAAAATTATCTCGCCTGAGGGGAGGGGTATAGATACGACTGGGTACCTCTTGTAAATTTGATATTCCCTAGAAACTTCCTCTTTCGCAGGAGACCAGCTGAACCCACCAGGATGTGTGCCGCACCAGGACAGGAATGGCTATGTATTATTCTCTAATTAGGCTTTATTCATTAATATTTTAAAATGTTGCCATGTTTAATGCCATTTTTAATTGTTACTACAAAAATTATTAAAATGAAATGAATAAACATTTTATGCTTAACAATTTCCTCGGTTTATTTTTACTTTACAACTACGAACCTCTTACTTAGGCATTGCTATGAGGCCCCATCCCATCTTAAACAGAATAACAACACATTAAGAGGTTATGGTGTTTGGGGGCGTTTGTCTATTCGTACGCAAATCGAAAGAAGTGATTGATTAATACAAAAAAAAAGAATGAATTATGTAGGATTAGTCCACCTATAGATCCGTAATCCAATTTAATCCAATTAAAAAATCCTTTAGGATTTTTTAACTGGATACGTGTTTTATAAATTTATAGAAATTATCATAACATGATAACATTTTTTTTTAAAAACATTACATAAATCTTTGACCTATTTTTTTTAAATTCCGCACAAAGTAGACATACAGAGTATTCGACATTAATTCAAAACGAATTATTTTTGCTTAAAAACATAATTCTGAATGGATTTTTTGCCTATAAAAACGATATATAAATGCATTCATCGTAGTTATTTAATCTCTCATGCAAATAGTTTTCTTCGTGCTAGCTATAAAGCGGTAGAAGCTAGGTTAATATGGAAAGTGGCATACTCAGGTACTGTACTAACACCGCTCAAAGAGCACATATTTTATTTCCCTCTTCTCCGGAAGGTTAGACACAAGGTCAGGTGTAGAGTTAGGTGAAAGTGTTTCTGTTGAACGAACTGGATTCGAACCTGGCACATCCAGGTTCTCAGTCAGCGTCGTTAATCACTTAGTCACACAGGTATAAACAAATACAAAGAGTATACATTTTAAAATGCACACTTTTTCATGTCAATGAACAAAGAATTGAAAACATGAGTACAAGCAAAAATGCCAGACGTCTTTGTTGGGATTGAGTTAAGTGCCCTTTGTTGGGATTGAGTTAAGTGCTCTTTGTTGGGATTGAGTTAAGTGCTCTTTGTTGGGATTGAGTTAAGTGCTCTATGCTCTCGTGGCTCCAGCCCATGACACCATATTACTTTTTTTTTTTTAAATGACATTTTATAATATTCGATATTTTGGGTGGTGTCCAAAAGGATATACTCAGCATTGAGTGAATGATAGCGGGCGTAAGTGCCATTGATTGAAATAAATTTCAGTACATTTATAGTCTTTCGCGCACTCGAGGCACACTCGGCGTTTATTGGGATACTATACAGAATGGGTAAAATCAATTCCTGGAACAGTTTTGCACCACTTTTATGTCCCTAACGAAGATCAAAATCAACATATAATGATACTGAACCTTATATCTAGAATCCTTATTCCAATTTTGATCAAAATCCATTACATGATTTTGATTCTAGAAAATATTTCAAATTTAAGGCTTAAGCTTAATGTGTCTTATGAAGAATTTGAAATCCAAGGAATCTTAATTGGTGTCGAATGACTATGGAACAAATTCAATAGAAATCTGATATATTTTAAATTTTAAATAAGAGGGTGTGTCCATATTACGCTCCATAAAACTCTGTAAACTTCTCCAAATAAACTTAAATTTGATGACTATTTTTTAATTGATGCCTTATACCTATTGTTAAAATTTCATAAAAATCGAAGGTATTTGAATTGTTACGAGAGGCTTCCACCCAACCTTTACCCCAATTGCATAACACTAAACTAAATATTGCCTACATTACCGATCCTTACGACTAGCAGGTGTGTTCTAAAATTCATAATGTGCAGCTCATTGGTTTAGGAATGAATCCTAGAAATACATAAACATATACACATACCTAACTTTAAAGAAATAGAAATAGCACTCATGTCTTTGCATAGTTTTCAGTGGTAGATCTGGAAAAAACATGTTTTTAAGCAGTATTTTTTTTTAGTTTGGATGTTCTTTTATTTTAAGGGTCATAAAAGTGATACAAACTTTGAAAATTCAAACATTTCCGATTTTCATGAAATTTAAACATTGGCTAAGAACTTTTCCGTAAATTTCAACTTCTTTGGAGTATTTTATAAGATTATCAAAAACGTATGCACACTCACGTATGAACACCATTTAGAATGTTGAATCATTCCGATTTGTATGTCATTAAAATCTATATTAAACCACAATTTAGAGGGATTTCCCAAAAAATTTTAATTCTTTAGGATAATTTTAAGATTCGCTAAAACCAAAAACCAAAGATTTTAACGCACCCACACCATAAAAATTCAAATATATTTATATAATACACGGGTAATGCCGGGTAGACCGGCTACTCTCTCTTTCTTTCTCTCTCTCTCTCTCTCTCGTATTCATATATATATATATATATATATATATATATATATATATATATATATATATATATATGATTATTTTTATTTACACAGACATGTACAAAATCTGCGACACTGGCATGTCGATGTTATCGATCAACAGCCATTATAAACAGAGATCTCATCAGGAAGAGTTAGCATCCGATCTTAACCGTAGATTATATTTGAAAAGAACCAATGTCAGTGTCGCAGATTGTGTACATGTCTGTGTAAATAAAAATAATCATATATAAAAGCTCTATTTGATATTGAGCACTTTTTATAAACCCGGTTGAGATTCTTTGGATTACTACCCTGTGGATGTTTTACCTGGATTATTATATATATATATATATATATATATATATATATATATATATATATATAATACTGATCTCAGTACGGGTAAAATTAATAAAGAGAACAATTGTATGCATCTTTACGAAGATTAAAATCAATATATAATGATAATAAACTTCCTGTCTATAATCCTCATTCAAATTTGAATCAAAATCCATTACAGAATTTTGATTGTAGAAAATGTCTAAAATTTAAGACTCAAGGGATCTTAAGAATAAATAGAAATCAGTGAATCTTGCTTAATTCGTATCTTATTGTTATGGGTCTAATTTAAAGCAAAACTGATACATTTAAATGTTCAAATGGGACCGTGTTCCCATATTATGCGCCCGAAAATCCTTTAAAATACAAAAAAAAAACTTAAATTTGTGTAATATTTTTTAATTGACGTACAATGTTTATTGGTAAAATTTCACAAAAATCGGAGATATCTCAATTTTTACGCATGGCTTTCATTCCCTTCGTATAAAACTAAATTAAACTAAATATAGCTAACATTACTCACCCTTACGCTTGGCAGCTGTGTTCCAAAATTCATAATGATCGGTTCATTAATTTAGGAGTGAACCCTATACATAGAAATATACAGAAATACACAGATGTCTAACTTTTTATAAATGAAGATAAACATTGCATTTTTTAAGAATAATGTATTAATGACAAGACTTTTTAATGAAATCCACCCCGAATGGCAGATGATTACAGCAGCGTTAATATTCATACAAGACATTGAGTATCAATCTTTGAAGTAGTATAAAATTGAAACTATGGCGTAATATTTTTTAGAAGTATGACGTAATTTCGAATACAGACATCAAATTCCTATTATAATGAGATATATTTGTTGTTGTTTTGTGTGTGTTTTTTCAGGTCCCATTGTCAGCCTGATGTTAAAGTATTTATCGCACCGTGAAATAATCATTGGCGGGTCCCTCATCGGTGTAATTGGATACTTAATCAGCATCTGGATGCCGAATGTGGAGACTCTAATTTTAACATATGGATTATTGGCAGGTAAGGCATGCATTTTCAAAACGATTTAAAAGAAAACGACCTAGTGCTAAAGATTCTACACGAATGGTATCCATTATAATAATAATAAGCGATGTATCTTTACATGTACTAGCTGTTCCTACCCGACGTTTCCCGGGACTAGAAAGAAAAGTTACTGACAATTATAGATATAATTATATCAAGGGTATCAGGAGAGGCAGTTTCCTTCTGAAGATGAGTATATTTATTACTTTGAAATTTCCGGATATAAGAGCTTTAAACTCTATTTTTATGAACATCGAAAACAAACAAATCTATGTTCAAACTTGAATAATATTTTTTTGTTTTTTTGTATATTTCTTAACTATATATATATATATATATATATATATATATATATATATATATATATATATATATATGTATGTCTGAGAAATTCAGACCTTCGTCAATATATATATATATATATATATATATTATAATTTATCAATTTTTCTTCCATTTCTACTCCTTACCTTACCTGATTTCTCAAACTATTATCAGCTCTGTATAATTTAAGATGCCCTTGTTCCTTTAGCAGGAGTTTGGTCAACCCTTAACACCCACACCATGTAATCAAATCATTTTGTGAACCAGAGGTCTTTTATAAACCTCGTTTTAGTACTTGACATAGATTAATAGTAAAATAAAAGAAATACTAATTTGTAATTAATGTGGAAATTTCCTTTCAATGTTTAAAAATATGACGCGTTTTTAGATATTTATTTCTGCAGACGTCAACGGAAATAACTCATTACATAATATTAAACATTTAATCTTTAATAATATTCGGAGAAAAAAGGGAATCTGTTTCCATTCTTACAATTTTCTAGGCCGGAATTAGTATATTCAAAAGAAAACTAAAGCGAAATAAAATATATTCGCCCCAATAACGTAGTGGAAGGAAAACAAAATAGGTTAGTCCGCATCAAGTATCGATATCTCAGACCGATTGCTATTTGGGTCTGACTTTGTAAATCCGGCAAGGTAACCCGTTGAATATAAGAGACAACTCATGTCTATATATCCTTTGGTAGATCCTTTCAATAGTCCGAATTAGGATCTTAGTTTCAGAGGGGAATTGGCTGATGAATTTGCCATAGTATATATATATATATATATATATATATATATATATATATATATATAACTCAATATCTGTGTGTATGTGTATGTGTATGTGTGTGATGTTTGTGTGTTCCCTATAAAACAAAAGGTTATAGGATCTCCGTAAAATCTAAAAGTGTATTCTTATGTAGAATTTACCGGGGAAGACAATGGAAGTGTTCTCGAATCTCTAAGTACATCCCTAAGGGGGCTGTGAGCACATAACCCCCATAAAACTTCATATATATCCTATTTTTATCAAATTTAAATATATATATATACAATTTTCTGGGAAGAAAATGGAAGTTGTCCCGAATCTCTAAGTGACCTCCTAACCCAAGGGAGCTATGGGAACTGAATTTCTTTTAAAAATTCAAATCATTCCTATTTTGATGAAATTTACATCATATGTATAAAATTTCCTGGGAAAGACAATGGAAGTGGTCCCGAATCTCTATGGCCGAATATCTACGTGTTGCCACCTGTAAGTGACTCATGGAGACAGAACTCCCTTGAAACTTAAAATACATACATCCGATTTTAATGAAATTCAAACCATATGTATAATTCAGAGAGTTTTTTTTTTCAACATTTCAACTTTTTCCGACTATATAAGAAACAACGCGTTCGGAGTATGACAAGTGTCTCAGTTGGTTGCACGTTTCTGAACCGTTTCCAGACGGTCAATGATCTGAGCAAGATGGGGGTTCTAGATTGATTATACGATTGATTATACGAATTCTAAGTGTAATCGCATTAAAGCCGTATACAGTTTTAAATAGATGGCTGGAGATAGTCTAACAAGTGTCTTGCTGAACGATGCCAATACACCCTCGGCCTTCTTGTATTATTGAGTAGCATATTAGATAGCTTGCTCGCTTGTGAGATTAAATTTCTGTAAATATATAATGACTGGTACTGAATTATCTCTATGTTTAATGCCAGTTTAATTGGGGTGCTAAACTTACACATGGTTCTAAAATTTAGTATTTAAAATACAACAGTTTTAAAATTTCATTTCTGATTTCCTTATATTACTTTTTTCAGGTGCTGGTTACGGCATGGCGTTTATTGCTGCTAATGTAATCGTTGGTCTATATTTCACGAGCAAAAGGGCTCTGGCCGTCGGGATTGCAATGAGCGGCTCCGGAGTTGGTGTGTTGGTCTTTTCGTACTTTGCGGAGAGTATGTTAAGTTATTACGGATGGCGGGGCACCGTTCTGTTGCTGGCAGGAATAGCACTAAACTGCGTCATTTTTGGCTCTCTGTCACGACCCTTGAAATGGAAACTGAAGACCCAGAGAAAGTACTCTTGTAACAGCTCACAGGAAACAGAAGAATTAAACGGTAAGCTTTCATTTGGAAATTAGTTTTCTTTTTATTATACAAGTTGAATTTATGCCCGATTAGAGAGTATAGCTACATATTATATACATCCGAAAAATTAAATAAAGATGATACAAATATTGTAAAGACTTTAAAATTGAACAATACTTATAATGCCATAGTTTTTATAGTAATATTTTTAACTATAATCTCCGAACTTTTTGCATCTGGAAGCTGGTGTTGCCTCATAGATCATATCCAAGTTATACTAGTCAACGATAGAATGCACTCTCCTGTGTCAGAAGTTAATATATATATATATATATATATAATTCCATTCGTGTAGGAAATATGAAACCCAGATATTATCCTCTTTCTGGTTCGGACGCCCAAGCGACCAGACGTGCGCCGATTGGCTGCCATCTTGGCTGCCATCTTGGCTGCCATCTTGGCTGCCATCTTGGCATGTCTTTCACAAAATCTTACACCGTATTATATCATGCGGCTTCTGGTCGAAGTCACACGAATAACTGCTGTAGTTACTCTCTCTCTCTCTCTCTCTCACACACACTCCCTCTCCCTCTCTTTCTCTCTCTCACCCTCTCTCTTTCTCTCTCTTTCTCTCACTCTCCTCCCCCCTCTCTCTCTCTATCTATTCATCTCTCCCTCTCTCTCTTTCTTTCTCTCTTTCTCTCTCTCCCTCTCTCTCCCCTTCTCTCTGTCTCTCTCTGTCCATCTCGCTCTCTCTCCCTCTCTCCCTCTCTCTCTGTCTCTCTCCCTCTCTCTCTCACTCTGTCTCTCTCCCCCTCTCTCTCTCTCTTCCTCTCCCTATATGTCTGTCTGTCTGTCTGTCTGTCTGGCTGGCTGGCTGGCTGGCTGGCTGGCTGGATGTCTCTCTCTCTCTCTCTCTCTCTCTCTCTCTCTCTCTCTCTCTCTCTCTCTCTATCTATCTATCTCTCTCTCTCTCCTGCAAATACTAAGTTGGGTATATTTCGCCACTTTCATCATGGATGTTGCCCACTTTCGCCTAATCCCTCTAGTGATTATTTCTGCAATCAGTGGACCAAGCATGTAACAAAATATCGTTACTTTCAAATTCATATGCATTTTTACACAGACGTTTTCTCAATCAACCCTGACCTTTAAAAAAATGGTCTCGTAATGTTCGACAAAAGTAAATATGACCTTTAAAATAACGTTTTAAGAAATAAGCTATCTATTTGTTTTTATTTTTACACTGCTGGCCAAAGGGTATTTAATATGATCATATTTCTTCTAATATTCATTTATTCTCATTTCAATTAAACAGATTAATAATAACGCTAATGAACCTTTGACACCAACCATCGTCCCAAAAGTGGATTGGTACGTTGATAGTGAAAGCTCTAATATAGGGGCAGGTCAATAAAAGTGAAAGTTATTAATTTTTAACCAAAAAAAAAAAACGAACACGCATGACCGAAAAAAAATCCATCAAAGCTCAGAAAATTATCCGAACTTATTGAAATGTTTATTATTTATTAATTAACTAGCAGGGTGACCCGACGTTGCTCGGGATTGCATGAGGATCACTATTATGTACTTTTTCACTAAGCTCATAACACCATATTATGTTCTTTATATTTACCGCATACTCCTCCGTTTCGCCCCCTAATACAGTCGGAAGAAGTTAAAATTTTGGAAAATTCTCTGAATAAGTGTTTTATACATATGGCCTGTGGACGAGTGGTTAGAGCACTTGTCTTTGGGCTGGACGACCCGGGTTCGATCCCACTCACGGCATGCGAATTTTCGGGTCTGAAAACTCCCTCTGTCCACCCAGCAGTAAATGGGTACCTGACTAAAACTCAGGTAAGGTTCAAGGCAGCGGAAGGAGAGGGATGGGCTCCGCCTTCCATATGCTGTGCCCTAGACACGGTGATTCTTAACAAATCACCGCCGCTACGGCCATCGGCAGTGTGCGATGTCGGCAACGACACTCGTGCGCGTCCAGGCTATGCGACCTTTACCATTTTTTTACATATTGTTTAAATTTCATTAAAATCAGATGTATGTATTTGAAGTTTTAAGGAGGTTCTATCCCCATGCGTTACTTAGCGGTAGGGGGCAAGTAGATATTCGGCACATAGAAGGTAACGTAGAGATTCGGGGCCACTTCCATTGTCTTCCCCTGGGGAATTTTATACATGACATAAATTTCATAAAAATGAGATATATTTGAAGTTTTAAAAAAAGGTTCTGCCTCCATAGCACCCTTAGATTAGGATGGCACTTAGAGATTCGGGACCACTTCCATTGTCTTCCCAAAAAAAATTTATACATAAGATTTAAATTTTATAAAAAATATGATATATTTTATGTTTTAGGAGTTATGCACTCATTGTTCTCTTAGGGTGCACTTAGAGATTCGGGAATACTTTGTTTTTCCCCGGTAAATTTTACATAAGAACAGACTTTTAGATTGGTTTGGTTTGGTTGGTTTGTTTTACGGCATATCAACCATTTTGGGGTTATTTAATGCCGAATCCAGTACTTTTGGTAAAAGTTTTTATGCTTTAAGTTTTTTATATCTTCAAATATTTATTCATGAAAATTGTTTTTTTTTGGGGGGGAGGGGTGCAGAACATGATTGCGTTTTGCAATTAGAGAGGAAAAAACAATGATATCAATGTGTGGTGCATTTTTTGGTCAGGAAGCCACTATCTTCAGACAGCCTGATCTGGTAGCACCAGAACAGTTTTAGATTTGATGTAGATTCTCTAACGTTTCTTTCTATAGGGAACACACAAACATCACACACACATACACACAGACATTGAGTTTTATATATCCCTTTTTTGTTGTATTTTACTTCAGTCGAAGTTCTCAGAAATCAAGAGGACCCTTTCTGGTAGTTTTGGTTTGGTAGTTTTGTTTTACGGCATATCAACCCTTTTTGGGTTATTTAATGCCGAATCTGGTCATTATAGTAAAAGTTTTTATGCTTCAAGTTCTAAAAATAAAATAAAAAAGGGGAGGGAGAAAGGGAGAGGGGCTGTTGTTTTTGGTTTTGGTTTTGTAGAACATAATTAAGTTTTACAAAAAAAAAAAAAAAAAAAAAAAAAAACGTCAATGTAGGTGAATTTTGTCTCAGGGAGCCACAGGGCAGCCTGATCTGGTATCACCAGCCCTTTCTGCAGCTAACACTTGATTTCTATATGAGATACATAGATATTCAAGTGTTCCATTAAAGTTTCCCTATTACCTCTCAAGCGTTGAGTTTGTAAATAAGTTAAGAAGATTAAATTTCCTCTTCCCCAATTGACCTGTTTATTATATTATAACTATATTTGTTAGAGTATATCTTTCTTTCGGTCTCTTGGTCTTACCGGATTCCAGGACAAGAATTCATCTGGTCTGGTGGAATATCCAGCTAAGTACTGTTACTTAAGGTAATATCACTGGAAGAAGGTGCACCATTCCTTGTATAGACGTGTAGCCGAACCGATTAAATCTTATTTGGGCTTCGAATACTATGTTATTTTGAATATTTAGTTAGGGTTTATTTGTAGGGTGAAGTATCCTCATGTCAGGTTGTCCTGACAAACCCTTTTACAGAAAGACAGAAAACACTCGAGGATTATGTTTATTAGGTAGTCCATACTCTCTCTCTATCTTTCTCTCTCTCCCTCTCTCTCTCTCTCTCTCTCTCTCTCTCTCTCTATATATATATATATATATATATATATATATATATATATATATATATATATATATATATATATATATATACCTTCTCCGGTTTAAATCTCAACTGTTACTTTTCACCCTTCCCCCTTTTTTTCCAAACCTTATTAAACCTTCCTTACACTAAATTTAAACAAACATACACAACACTCTAAGCAAATAACGCGTCCAAACGAGAGTGACACGTGACTTCACATTTCCGAAACAGATGACAACAGAAGATGAAGAGAGCCGGATGGCCAAGCCCTTATGTGCTTGAAACCGACGGTACGAATGTTGTACTAATTTTTCGGTACCAAAATAAATAAATATATATATATATATATATATATATATATATATATGTACAGAGAGAGACGAATGAGTGTTAATCTAAAGCATTTATTTTAATTTAAAAAAAAAACATAACTTATATACACGGTGGTGCAAACGTAGAATTACTGTGATAAAAAAGGGAAAACGTGTGCATATTATTAAGTGCACGTATTATACAATCTAAGGAATCTTGCATAAACATGTAATTTGACATCAGAAACATAGGTAATAAGAAGCTCTTATCTCTCAGGTACTGGAATTATATTGCCAATCTGAGATCAAAGTGTAGCATCTGTTCCGATGGATGCTACACTCCCTTAGACCGGTACCGTCTAGGCCTTCGGGCCTGGATTCAGCCGGTCTGAGGGATTGTCCTGTGCTGTTCTCGGAGGTCCACCCTCTCAGGCTTTGCCTCTTCACCCTTTGAGAAGGGGTTAGTTTATTGCTAATCGCCTAATACGTAACACGCACACAGACACACACAGACATCATCTTTTATTAATATAGACTAGCGGGACCCGTGTAAATTACACGAAATGATGTTTTCAATACTAATTATCTTGTTCCTAACCTATGCATTAGTTTGAATAAAATATGATAAGATTTGACTTGTATATTTATTTTAAAAAATGAACAATACATGAAACAATTTACAAAACTTCTTTATATACAATATTTCTAGTGAAGGTAATATTTCGACGACTAAACCTTACTTTGTAAATGCTTTAGATTAAATTACATTTGGCTCCAATTCATGAGTATCATACAAAGATTCGGAAGGTCGTTGCTTTTGATGTAAGCGTGACACACAAAATAACACACACGCTATCGTATTAATATGTGTCTTCCCGGTCGTCACCTCCCTACCTATCCCCTTCGATGTAGAAAAAAACTTAGATGTCGGTTGGGATCGAACTATAAACCAGCCAAAGGGAAATACTTTTTAAAATATATTACGTAAATTAGGTCACTTGAATGCTTTTCCAAATCTAGGTGCGGCACGAATGCACAGAGCTTTCGATGTAAGCATGACACACGAACACACACGCTACCGTATTAATATATAGAAAAGATGTTTGATTTTTTTTTTTAAACACACACACACATTAAAATTTATTTTCCGAATGTATGAATCTAATATTTTACAGATTGCAGCGGCATCAAGAAAATTGCAACCACGGGCACCATTTACAAAGATCTGATGGATACTCTACAAGTTCCCAACCACTTAAAGAGCGCTGGTAACTTGTCCCCGGCCCGCTACCACAGGACGATTAATAACGCCACCTCAAAAGACGTGTGGGACCACACCGTAGAGTTTGAGTCCGACAGGGCCCTTACCCTCTCATTCAACACGATGAAGCAGCAGAACAAAGCTAAACACGCGGTAACAAAACTTCCCTTGACGCAGAAGTTGAAACGACACAAGAAGAACCGAAGTCTTCCGAACATCTTTAAAGAATCCCGAGCGAATATCAGATGCATTTCAACTGAGACCATTGGTGGACTCAACAACAGCTATTCGTTCACCGTCAATTTCGGTGATTCCGCAAGTTCCGAAAGTTCGGACGACGTCTCCATCTTTAGCGACATTGTTATGGTCTTACTTCTCATTGCGATGACTCTTTGTTCAGGTAAGTACGGAGAGGTACATTTTTCCCGTTTTTTAGACGAGCTGAACTCCAAGAATTAAAAAATAAATAACTTTTTAATTCAAACACTTATTCATATCTTCGTTAAAAAATACATATTTGTTTCATAATAATTTTTTTGCTTGTTTTGCACCGCTTGTAAATCCAGCCTCGTTTGTGTTTTTTGTTGTTGTTGTTTTTTTGTTTTTTGGGGCGCAGGTAAGTCAACGGGTTTTTCATTCGGTACTGTCCGGCGTTTAACGTAAACATCCGGAAAGTACCTATACGGAAGCACTTTTAGCGCGGGTCCTACTGTAAAAAAGTACCCGATGAACATTAGAAAACTACTACTACTACTGCTACGAATACTACTACAACTACTACTACTACTGCTACGAATACTACTACTACTACTAATAATAATAATAATAATGATGATGATGATGATGATGATGATGATGATGATGATGATGATCATGATGATGATGATGATGATAATAATAATAATAATAATAATAATAATAATAATAATAATAATAATAATAATAATAATAATAATAATAATAATAATAGCAGCAATGATGAAAACAGCTGAAATCTTAAAGAAAATACTCGAATGCGACAACCAACCCACATAAACGACAAACACTAACCAGCCACATGGAAATTATAACAAAAGTAAAACAAAAAGATGGAAGGAACACCACATGAAACCAATGAAAGGGCATCAGCCATACAAAATAGCTGTGATGGGTCAAGGAGGATGGAAAGACCGAGTAGGGAGATCACTAATCAGACCTCCACTAAAAGAGTGCGGAGAGTACTGGGACCTTGGGAAGGCTTATTGCCACCAAAATCCAAGTGAGGACCAATGGTCTTTGCCAGAGAGAAATTAATGGTAAGCGACTGTTGCGATAACACAAAGTCATTTGCAAAGGTCATCGAAAGAAGTAGAGTATACTAGAAATCTGGGGAGACTTGTTATCACCCAGTCCCCAGGGAACACCATCGGTTATTATCAGTGAGTAATCTCTGATGATGACCTGTGTGAGAACTCCTAGTGAGTACAAATGATGATGATGATGATGATGATGATGATGATGATGATGATGATGATGATGATGATGATGATGATGATGATGGTGACGATGACGATGACGATGACGATGATGATGATGATGATGATGATGATGATGATGATGATGATGATGATGATGATGATGATGATGATGATGATGATGACGACGATGATGACGATGACGATGACGATGACGATGATGATGATGATGATGATGATGATGATGATGATGATGATGATGATGATGATGACGATGACGATGACGATGATGATGATGATGATGATGATGAGGAGGAGGAGGAGGAGGAGGAGGAGGAGGAGGAGGAGGAGGAGGAGGAGGAGGACGACGACGACGACGACGACGACGACGACGACGACGACGACGACGACGACTACTACTACTACTACTAACGGGACCTCCTGGAAAATTCACAATGCGATCTACATCAATTTATATAATTTACTCTTAATAATAATATTCCTTTTTAAAATATATATGTCTGTCAAGTTCCATACTATTAAAAACATATGACTCTTTCTTCTTCCGTAAAAATAATTGCTTTTGTCGGCTAAATATTCTGTAAATAAATGAAATGAATATCTCTTTTCTTTATTTATTTTTTTATGTTGTAGAAATTCAATTCTAGCAAACACTATAAATATTCTGTCTTTTTACCGCAAAAATAATTGTCAGCTACTAATTATTCTTAAAATCAGTAACACAGATGTCACTTTTTGAAATGTATTTATTTAGAATTGTACTTTTTAGTCGATATAATTCGATTTGGGAACAATTTATTTTAAAATGGGTAAAGTCGGGTTTTTTTATACTTTAGCAAAATCAGATTAATCACCAATCAACCAATTTGCTGATTAGACGATCTCATTTTTTTTAATATTTGTGTGAAAGGTGATAATGTACGTACGAACACGAAATGCGTTAGCGTATTTTTATATAAATGATAACTGTTCTGAAAAAAAATGGAAACAAGAACAAATTTGAACTAACGTGGGGATGGACATTAAACACACCACGATACTGATGAAAACAGCTATTATATTCAGAAAAATCCTATAATGCGGAAACCAACCCACATAAGCAGGTGACACTGACCAATCGCAGGTAAGTTGAAATAAAATGGTGCATCAGGTAAGTCCATACGATGCAACAGATAAGTTAAAATGAAATGACACAACCAGAAGAAGAGATGGGAAATAAGAAGACGAACCCAATAATGCTGAGTCCACTTCGATAAATAGATAAGAAGAATAGTATAACCTGACGTACCCCCCCCCAAAGCCTCTCAAAACACAATGGCACCACCACCGGTTGGTAAAACGAAAAGAGGCTGAGAGGATGGAAAGGTAGAAGAATAGCACTATCTAAACATCGACTCGAAAGGGTACGGGTATATACTGAAATTTCAAGGAGGCTTATTTTCACTCAATTCTCAAAGAAACAACTAGGCCTTATCGGTGAGAAATCACAGGTAAACGGTTGATGCAAGAACGCCAAGTAAGTAACAATAAACAATAAAATTGAACAGAGTCAATAACTGATACCGACTGGTGTGAGAACGCCTATTGAGTAAGAAAAATACACGAGTGCGGAAACCAATTCACATAACCAACATTGATTGAATCCACAGAAAATAGTCATGAAGGGTCAGGGGGTGGAAAGACCGAGGAGAGAAAGCACCATTCAGACATCCACTGGAAAGGTACTGAAAGTACTTGAATACTGAGGAGGCTTATTGTCAACTCCGATCCCAGAGACAACCAACGGCCGGTACGAGCGAGATATCAATGATAAACGTGGGTTGTAAAAGCTGCCTAAAGAAGAGTAGAGTGCTAAACATCTAGGGAGACTCACATAACCAATATTGATTGATGCAACAGCAAATGGTCATGAAGGTTCGGGGAGGGTGGAAAAAACCGAGGAGAGCAAGCACCATCCAGACCTCTACTAGAAGGGAACGAATGATACTAGAATACTGAGGAGGTATATTGCCAACTCGGGTTCCAGAGACAACGAGTACTTTAGTCGGAATCATGACTACCGTAGGACAGCTGTTCATTGGTCGCCTCATTGACATCTTTAACGTGACTGCCGTAATGACCCAGTACCTCTAAGTCATCCTGGCATTCTCATCCTCTGTTTGTTGGGCCCACTTAGAAGCGAAAAATGCCCAATGTTTTTTTTAAGCATTACTGAAAGGAAACGAATGTCTCGGTAATTATCTTCGCCCGGATGACCTGGTGTCTACAAAACGTCATTAAATATTTATCGTATTAGTTCATTAATTAAACTTCACAATCACCGATTAGTTGATGTGTTATTAATTCATACGACTTTTCTTTCTTTTCTTTTCCAGCTAGCCATTTGCCGGCTCACTTAGCATTCACAAACTGAATCATCGTAACTGACCATTTCTAAAATTCGTTTCTCACTTAACACGTGATCTGGTTCGACCGATTAAAGTATTGAACCTCGCAGTTCTACTTTACTATTCAATACAGTAGTTCCAAAATGTTGTTTTTTTCTGGTACCCTTCTTGGCTTCCGTGTCACATCCCCAGACCCTACCTACAACACACATACGTAGACAATTTTATTGGTTTTCTGAATACTATTGTAGCAGTTATATTATTACGATCGTTTTTCTTTTTTGCGCGAGCTTATCCTTACACGCGGAGTGATTAATGCATTGTCCAATGAGAAATCTCATGCAAAGAAGGAACTTCACCTAAACTTTTTCATCCTATTTTTCCGCATTTTCGACAATCGGTGAGTTCATGTCGAGGTGATGAGACGACCATATTCCTGTCTCGACCTGAAGCCAAGCTAGCGCGAAACGAGTGACCAAGACTCAGCCCATGTTTCGAGTATACGCTCGTCAATCGACTCTACATGTTTTCGTATTTTTGCCTGCATAACTCTTTGAAGCCTGTGCTTGTTTGCTGGTGAAACTGTACGAATAAAATTGATTTAATTTGTAATGGAGAAGTTTCTCCTAAGCTACAGTAACCTGTTTTTCTTCCTAACAAACGAGGCATACAGGATGGATATTTACTCAACAACACTTGTTTTCCTAAAATAAAACACTCCTTCTTCTATACAAAATTCGAACTTTGCACCGTTTTTGAATACTGATGTTTCGTATTTTCTTAGTTTTATTATGCAATTACTTAACAGCGGAAACGTGAGGAGCACTGAGATTAAATTTAATTATTTATTCTCTACACTATAAATAGATAAACATTATGTTTTTGATGATTGATTGCACATAAATCATAATTGTGGGTGATAAGACACAAATATGAAGAAATAATTTGGATGAAAACGATTCTGTGCAGTTCAACAATAATAAATAATTATTATATAAATACCACTGAAAAGAAATTACTTTGAAATGATGACGTATTTAATTGTCTGCTGCTAGGCGAACGTCCATTGAATGTATCCTATTATCGTCTCGCCAAATACAGGAGCACGTAACTCTGCTTTCTAATGTGCGGTTTTGATCAAGTGAGATAACCTAAGGGCAAAGAGTTACTTCCCTTTTAAACATATACTACTCTCTGTCTAGTCCAGAAGAGATATTCGCTAAACTCAACGGAAGCCAAAAAATCAGAGGTTGATTTAAGTGATGCTTATCTACAAATACCTGTGGACGATAAGTGCTCACAGTTACTTTGTATAAATACCCATTTCTATAAATTCGAACGATTGCCATTTGGGTTCAAAGTTGCACTAGCCATTTTTTCAACAAGTAATGGACGACTGGAAGTTGCGACAGCCTACCTAGATGACATGATAGTGATCAGTAAAATCACCGAGCAACACAAATAACGTACACGGAGTAATTAAAAGAATCCGGGACTAATGATTAAGATTGAAGGACTAAAAATGCGACTTTTTTATGGGAAAAATAAAAAATATCTTCGTAAAATTATAGACAAAGACGGTAGAAAGAACAGTCCCAGAGCGAGAAAGTGCGATAAAAGATATGTTGGCTCTGGAAAACGTATCATTACAAAATGTTTTTGGTTTAGCAAATTATTACAATGTGTTTCTTTCAAAGGTGCACAATTTGCGATCTCTTCTGAATGAGCTATTAAAAATATTTGCGATCTCTTCTGAATGAGCTATTAAAAATACATTACCACCTGCAGAAAAAAGTTGATCACAAATCGAGCAGGAAGAATTGGGTATTATTTTTGCAATAACCAAATTTCATTGATGTGTCTACGGAAGATATTTTGTGTTTGTTGCAAATCGACTATAAACCACTGCTAACGATTTATGGGTAAAAAAAGGATTACCAACGCATACTAGCCAACATCAAAGTGTAGTATCTGTTCCGATGGATACTGCACCCCATAGACTGGTATTGTCTTGGCCTTCGGGGCTTGATTTACGCCGGTCTATGGGTCTGTCCTGCGCAGTTCTAGGAGGTCCACCCTCCCAGGCTTTACCTGCTTGCCCTTTGAGAAGGGGTTGGCTTATTGCTAATCGCCTGAGGCGCCCCTACCGGGGAATGCCGACAGGGCTGCCCAGGCATTTTTTGTAGGCCAGAGTGCTCAACTTCTCGGGAGCTGGCTTTTCAAATCCCACTTTCCCGACCTTGTGTCACATCTTACCGCTGTGGGGGGGGGGTAGATAAATATCTACCAACGCATACTGCAAATAAACTATAGAGATAGGGAATCATTTTACTAAATTACAATTATAAAATAGAATTTCTTCCATCGTCAAAATTAGTCATACTGATAGATTATCAAGACTTATCCTAAAATATGCTGAACCCCTTGAAGACACAGTGATTGCCTCCTACAAACGTAGGTAGAAGTAAAAAAAAATACATTAGAGAGCTTCCGGTAACACTCGAAGAATTAAAAGAAAATGTGCTAGACGACGATTTTTTAAAAGACATAAAAAATTAAAAGAAAAACACCGACAAATATCAGAAGTGTATTAAATCTGTGATGAAGTAGTTATGTACGGCAATCGAGTGGTATTCCTGCAGTATTACAGAAAAGAATACTAAACATATTTCAGGTCGGTCACCCGGGCATTTCAAGAATAAAAAGTCTCATGAGAAGTTATGTATATTGGACAAATATGGGCAGACATTGAAAATTTGGTGAAACTATGCAACGGTTATGCTTTGGAAGCAAAGACACCTATTAAGTCCAGATCCTGGCCGAAAACTGATCAACCGTTGTTTATGATCCACATAGATTTTGCTGGTCCACTGGATGTTTTTTAATCATTTAATAGCTCGAAATATTAAAATGTAAGAAACTAACCACGGAAGTAAGCATTAGTTTTTACATGAATTTCTCGTCCGGTTCGGGGTTGTTGACTGTATTGTATCAGACAACCGAACTCAATTCACGTCTAGTTAATTTAAAATATGCTGCCAAACTTTTGTAGTTGAGCATATCATAATCGCGCCGTACCACGCGAGAAGCAATGGCCAGGCTTAACGGTTCGTGGATATACTCAAATGAGCGCTAAAGAAAGCGAGATGTACACCTACCGAAAAGCCATACAATAATTGTTTGCAGGTATATAGGATTACTCCAAATAACAATGTTCTATCTTCCATGACGCCAGCAGAAGTAATATTTGTAAGGAAGATTAAAGCAGTGGTTGATAGATTATTGCCAACTCATACAAAACCAGGACGTGAAAAAATATCACGAAGGGACGCTTCAAAGTTGAAGAAAATGTTTTCTTTCGGATGTTCAAAAACAATAAATCCTACTGAAAAAAGGGGATAGTGGATAAACGAATTGGAAACAATATTTACATAGTAAAGGGACCCAAGTTTACCGACAAAAGACACATGAACCAGATGAAGAAACTATATTCAAATGCTGTCGAGAATAATAATCCAGATAATGGATATCGTGTTCGACATACTGTAGATAGCAATCTCGAAAACAGGTTCTGAATAACGAAGATCAAAAAGAAAACGTAAGATTACGGACTTAATTGTAATAAACACGAAAAGAAAAATCCGTTGACTCCATACGGAGCGAGGTTAAAAAGAGGGTGTTGCTATCACACTGTATTGGCAATTAAATTGTATCCATTATTAAATGAAGAGGATACTGCAGAAACAGTTCATTTTATTGAGGAGTTTGAACGTTGGACTCTCGGGTAAAGTGTTATTTGCCATGGCAATCGGTGGTTAAAGAGGTTTTCTATTGTTTTAAAAAGAATCAAATGTTTACAATTTAAAATAAATAATAAAGAAATAATAAAGAAAGAAAGAAAGAAAGAATAAAGAGAGAAAGAGATAAAGAAAGAAAGAAATAAAGAAAGAAAGAAAGAAAGAAAGAAGAGACAGTGGAATGTCCACGGGTTTCCGCTAGTTCAAATATAAATGTGAAAATTATTTTTAAATCTGTCAATAAATTGTTATTCAATTATTTTCTTTCTCTTTTCCTTATACTTAATACATGAACTCTCTTCTTCTTTCTTTCTTTCTTTTTGATTCCAGCCCAAGGAGCAATGATGGCTCATCTTCCCAGCTACGTCCTGTCCGTCGGTATCAGCAGTGAAAACACTGCTTTCATCCTCTCTTTAGTCGGAATCATGACTACCGTTGGACAGCTTCTCATTGGTTGCCTCATCGACATTTTTCACGTGACCAGCATTTATGCCTACGCATGCGCCCTGCTAGGAGCGACCATCACGACGTGTCTCATTCCCTGGCTGGAGTCCGTAGTACTACTTTCAATCTGCAGTGCGACTTTCGGACTCTGCATGGGTAAATAACTGTATTGGCCTTCTTTTTTTTAATATCTATAAAGTAACAACGTTGTCATTCAAAACAAGTCTATAAACGTAACATAATAAACAGGCACGAATGAAAAATGTGTAATTACCTCCACCAAGGAAGTTATGTTTTCGTTCGAGTTTGTTTGTTTGTTACAGCCTAACGTCCACACCGCTTGACAAATCGTCACACATATTGGTCAAAATATCGGACATGGTCTAACTTTGAACACTTTTGTTTTGCAATGGTTAAAGTCACACTTTTGTTTTGCAATGGTTAAAGTCACACTTTTGTTTTGCAAAGGTTAAAGTCACACTTTTGTTTTGCAAAGGTTAAAGTCACACTTTTGTTTTGCAAAGGTTAAAGTTACACTTTTGTTTTGCAATGGTTAAACTCACACTTTTGTTTTGCAATGGTTAAAGTTACACTTTTGTTTTGCAAAGGTTAAAGTCACACTTTTGTTTTGCAAAGGTTAAAGTCACACTTTTGTTTTGCAAAGGTTAAAGTTACACTTTTGTTTTGCAAAGGTTAAAGTTACACTTTTGTTTTGCATAGGTTAAAGTCACACTTTTGTTTTGCAATGGTTAAAGTCACACTTTTGTTTTGCATAGGTTAAAGTCACACTTTTGTTTTGCAAAGGTTAAAGTCACACTTTTGTTTTGCAAAGGTTAAAGTTACACTTTTGTTTTGCAAACGTTAAAGTTACACTTTTGTTTTGCATAGGTTAAAGTCACACTTTTGTTTTGCAATGGTTAAAGTCACACTTTTGTTTTGCATAGGTTAAAGTCACACTTTTGTTTTGCAAAGGTTAAAGTCACACTTTTGTTTTGCAAAGGTTAAAGTTACACTTTTGTTTTGCAAAGGTTAAAGTTACACTTTTGTTTTGCAAAAGTTAAAGTCACACTTTTGTTTTGCAAAGGTTAAAGTTACACTTTTGTTTTGCAATGGTTAAAGTCACACTTTTGTTTTGCAAAGGTTAAAGTTACACTTTTGTTTTGCAATGGTTAAAGTTACACTTTTGTTTTGCAATGGTTAAAGTTACACTTTTGTTTTGCAATGGTTAAAGTCACACTTTTGTTTTGCAATGGTTAAAGTTACACTTTTGTTTTGCAATGGTTAAAGTCACACTTTTGTTTTGCAATGGTTAAAGTCACACTTTTGTTTTGCAAAGGTTAAAGTTACACTTTTGTTTTGCAATGGTTAAACTCACACTTTTGTTTTGCAATGGTTAAAGTTACACTTTTGTTTTGCAAAGGTTAAAGTCACACTTTTGTTTTGCAAAGGTTAAAGTTACACTTTTGTTTTGCAAAGGTTAAAGTTACACTTTTGTTTTGCAAAGGTTAAAGTTACACTTTTGTTTTGCAATGGTTAAAGTCACACTTTTGTTTTGCAATGGTTAAAGTCACACTTTTGTTTTGCAATGGTTAAAGTCACACTTTTGTTTTGCATAGGTTAAAGTCACACTTTTGTTTTGCAAAGGTTAAAGTCACACTTTTGTTTTGCAAAGGTTAAAGTTACACTTTTGTTTTGCAAAGGTTAAAGTTACACTTTTGTTTTGCATAGGTTAAAGTCACACTTTTGTTTTGCAATGGTTAAAGTCACACTTTTGTTTTGCATAGGTTAAAGTCACACTTTTGTTTTGCAAAGGTTAAAGTCACACTTTTGTTTTGCAAAGGTTAAAGTTACACTTTTGTTTTGCAAAGGTTAAAGTTACACTTTTGTTTTGCAAAGGTTAAAGTTACACTTTTGTTTTGCAAAGGTTAAAGTTACACTTTTGTTTTGCAATGGTTAAAGTCACACTTTTGTTTTGCAATGGTTAAAGTCACACTTTTGTTTTGCAATGGTTAAAGTTACACTTTTGTTTTGCAATGGTTAAAGTCACACTTTTGTTTTGCAATGGTTAAAGTCACACTTTTGTTTTGCAATGGTTAAAGTCACACTTTTGTTTTGCATAGGTTAAAGTCACACTTTTGTTTTGCAAAGGTTAAAGTCACACTTTTGTTTTGCAAAGGTTAAAGTTACACTTTTGTTTTGCAAAGGTTAAAGTCACACTTTTGTTTTGCAAAGGTTAAAGTTACACTTTTGTTTTGCAATGGTTAAAGTCACACTTTTGTTTTGCAATGGTTAAAGTCACACTTTTGTTTTGCAATGGTTAAAGTCACACTTTTGTTTTGCATAGGTTAAAGTCACACTTTTGTTTTGCAAAGGTTAAAGTCACACTTTTGTTTTGCAAAGGTTAAAGTTACACTTTTGTTTTGCAAAGGTTAAAGTTACACTTTTGTTTTGCATAGGTTAAAGTCACACTTTTGTTTTGCAATGGTTAAAGTCACACTTTTGTTTTGCATAGGTTAAAGTCACACTTTTGTTTTGCAAAGGTTAAAGTCACACTTTTGTTTTGCAAAGGTTAAAGTTACACTTTTGTTTTGCAAAGGTTAAAGTTACACTTTTGTTTTGCATAGGTTAAAGTCACACTTTTGTTTTGCAATGGTTAAAGTCACACTTTTGTTTTGCAAAGGTTAAAGTTACACTTTTGTTTTGCAATGGTTAAAGTCACACTTTTGTTTTGCAAAGGTTAAAGTTACACTTTTGTTTTGCAATGGTTAAAGTCACACTTTTGTTTTGCATAGGTTAAAGTCACACTTTTGTTTTGCAAAGGTTAAAGTCACACTTTTGTTTTGCAATGGTTAAAGTCACACTTTTGTTTTGCATAGGTTAAAGTCAAACTTTTGTTTTGCAAAGGTTAAAGTTACACTTTTGTTTTGCAATGGTTAAAGTCACACTTTTGTTTTGCAAAGGTTAAAGTTACACTTTTGTTTTGCAATGGTTAAAGTCACACTTTTGTTTGGCAATGGTTAAAGTCACACTTTTATTTTGCTATGGTTAAAGTTACACTTTTGTTTTGCAATGGTTGAAGTCACACTTTTGTTTTGCAATGGTTAAAGTCACACTTTTGTTTGGCAATGGTTAAAGTCACACTTTTGTTTTGCAATGGTTGAAGTCACACTTTTGTTTTGCAATGGTTAAAGTCACACTTTTGTTTGGCAATGGTTAAAGTCACACTTTTGTTTTGCAATGGTTAAAGTCACACTTTTATTTTGCAATAGTTAAAGTTACACTTTTGTTTTGCAATGGTTGAAGTCACACTTTTTTTTGCAATGGTTAAAGTCACACTTTTGTTTTGCAATGGTTGAAGTCACACGGTTCTGTTTATCGTAAAGTCTCGCTACTTTGCCCATATTTTAGCCAATGAAGTCCCATATGTTATATGACCTTTCCGTTGACCTTTAAAAGATCGAAATTTTGACGGAATTTCAACTTCCGATTTTCCCAAATTTCACGTATGGATCTCGTGCACTTTAATAACAGTAACCTCCATGCAAAATTTCAACCTGATTAGATGAATAGTTGTTTTAGTTGTCAAAGTTTCCATGGCATGATTTCGAGAAATACTTCATAAAATATGGAGAAATAAGGCCCAAAACAAGACTTTATCCATCCTTATGTTGTTAGGCGAAGGTATGCAGTCTCAGCTACAGTATCTCACACTAACATCTGGAAAGTGACAACATGTCACAAAATCTAAGTCGTTTGAGTAATGATTAGGAATATCGAAGCTGGTTTGGTGAGCAACAGGCTCAGATAAATATTTAGAAAGGAGAGGCATATTATCAAATAAAATGACAGAGCAATCCAAACAAAAATACATTAACTTTTATTGACAACGGATTGACAACAGTTTCGTGTTGCCAAG
>OY744543.1:23320603-23363103 GCA_963556195.1 Sepiola atlantica
CAACATCCAGTGAAAAAGGGTCAGAGTAATATATCAAAAAGAGACGGGCAACTTTGTGCGTTAATTACAAATTACGGCTAATTAGAACTATAAAAAAATGTTTTTCAAACATAACCAAAAACTATGCAATTATTATTTTGTTTGATTAAAATATATAGAAGAAACGCCTTAGAGAAACAAACGTATTTTTATTAGAACTATTTTTTTTCAAACATAACTAAAAACTATGCAATATTTTAGTATTATTTTGTTTAATTAAAATATATAGAAGAAACGCCTTAGAGAAACAAACGTATTTTTTTATTAATGACATAAGTTGATTTTTTCTTGATGGTCATAATTGAAAATATTCTTACTTTTACCAATTTTTCGAGCCACAATAATTACTATTTTTTAGGAAAATGAGACTATGTACGTTTTTATTGCAAAGAACATAGTACAACAATAATAAATAAAAATTAAGTAGACTGAATAAAATATCGATTTGTGAGGTTCAGTAATATTTTGGTCAAACTTATAAAAATTCGACCATATATATATATATATATATATATATATATTCAAACTCTCTTCATAAAATCTTGGAAAAGATACCTGGATGATTGTTTTATCCTCTGGGAACCCACATGGGGGGACATCAATAAATTACACAGCATACTACAGAACCTACACCCCAAGATTAAATTCACCATTGAACACAGTCAAACAGAACTACCCTTCTTAGATGTATTGATTAAAATTAAAAACATTCACATAATCACAGACATCTACCACAAACCCACAGACACCCAACAATATCTCCATTTTAGAAGCCATCACCCCAAAAGCTGCCTAAAATCTATACCCTACTCCCTAGCACGCAGGATCTGTACTATAGTCAGTGACAAAGACCTCCGGATTGTCCGACTGGAGGAACTACGGAAAACTTTAAAAAGAAGAGGATACCCGCTACAAATAATACATAAAGGTATAGAACTAGCAGAAAACATTCCATTAGAACAATTACGAATCCCCAAAAAACGAAACAAAGAACAAATATTGGCATACATCTCTACACACAACAAAAACAATCCAGAATTATTCACAGAAATAACAAGAAACCTAACCCTACTCAACCATAACAACAAACTAAACGACATATTAAAAACAACAAAAATAATAAAAAGCAAACGCCAACCGAAAAACCTCAAACAAATTTTAATCTCATCTAAACTCAACCAACACACAATACAAGGGGTCACAAAATGCAACAAGGAAAGATGTGGGGTCTGTGACATAATAATGGAGGGGAACTCATACACATTTAAAACCCCAACACAAACATTCACAATAAAAAAAGACCTTAACTGCACCTCCAAGAACGTTGTCTATGTGCTAGAATGTACAACATGTAATGAAGCTTATATAGGTGCGACAAAAACATTTAATAATAGAGTATCTTTACATAAAAGCAACATTAAAATCAAAGAAAACCGTAAATTATTCGTCTCCCAACATGTGCACTCATGCAGCGGAGGAAAATACAAAATAATGCCAATTTTCCAAAGCCAAGACTACACTTACTTACTAACACAAGAAAAAAACTTCATACTTAAATTTAATCCAACATTAAACAGATCATAACTCTAACAACACACACTTTGATCACACTTTATCCACCTCTAGTTAAGTACAAACATAAATAACTATTTATAGTTATCTATAGACTGGAAAATTCTTATTCAAGGAAGATAATATTAGTACATTACCTCTTTATTGCGCACTTCTACACAGCTATGAGTCAAATAGCAACTTGTGTTAAATGAATCATTTACAATAGACATTAAATTTGCACATAAAATACCAAACTATGAAATCGGCCAAACCAAGTTCAAATCTATTTGGACCGTTTGCATTAATTTATATTTTGCAAATATGTGTGTATATGTGTGTATGTATGTGTGTATGTATATATGTATGTATATATATATATATATATATATATATATATATATGTGTGTGTGTGTGTGTGTGTGTGTGTGTGTGTGTATGTATGTATGTATGTATGTATGTGTATATAATTCAACCTTTATCCCCCTCTCTGTCACTATAACCACACGCCTGTGTGTGCGCGCGCATGGGTGTGTGTGTGCGTATTTATGTGTGTGTGTGTGTGTATGTATCGCTCACCTATTCACAAGACTCAAGATTAGACCACATGCATACGGGCACACACACGCACGCAGACACCACTTCATTTTTGGAGACAACAAAAAGCAATAAAAAGTATTAAATTTCAAAAGAAATTCTCCGCACCCTAGGAGGCTGGGATGACCGATGGATCATGGATGGGTAACACGCACTTGACCAAGAGAAGCAGGAAAAATGACAAATAAAAAATAAAAATAAAAATCAAAGATACCCACACACCCGCAAACCCACGCATGCGCAAAAACAATAACAAATTCCTCAAATGAAACAACATTTGCTCGAATCGAAAGACATTTCTTCAAATGGATTTTCATATCTGATGAAAGCGGGCCACCGCTTGAAACGCGTTATATATAAAATCATAAAATGGTAAAACAACAAAATAATAAATAAATGTTGAAAAAACAACAAAATAATAAATAAATGTTGAAAAAAACATTCTACAAATGTTGGTAGCCTTACTCCTTTACATATATATATATATATATATATATATATATATATATATATATATATATATATATATATATATATATATATATATATATATATGTATTCATTTTAAAGTGTTCTTATCAGTGCAGGAGTGGCTATTGCAGGCCATTGCATGGGGACGAACGCAGTTCGTAGATTCAGCATAGAATCACGAGACTAACGCTCAGAACCACACGGCCGCGAGAAATCACCACAGACAGTAATTGAAATTAATGTACTTGCCCGGGAAACGGGGGCATTCACATTGTCGTCGATAGTGTTACACGCTATTAAATTATTTTTACCTACTAACGCCGGTGTAGGAAATGATAATTTATGACGGTCGCAAGATTCGAACCTAGTTACAAAATCACCCTAGCAAGCGTTCTAACCACGCGGCCATGAGAAATTACCACGTTAAGAAAGAGAATTGAGTTATATTTATGCATTCACAAAGTGGGCACAGACAGTAGACTTATCGAGAGTGTTCTACGAACGTTGTCGGGACATAGCATATATAGCTACGTGACAATCTATTTTTATACTGGTTGGTTGCATTCCAATGACTAAAAGAAAAAAGGAAATCATTCCACAATCATATATTTTTTATTTTTTATTACTTAATTTCGATGAATCTCCCCAAACATCTGACACAGCGTAATCCGATTCTCAAGCGGCCACCTCAGAACCAAGTACTTTACTTACCGTTCTTCTCATCTTTCTTGACCACATTTCTTCCTGTTTGTGTTGGAATTATGTGCTTGCTTTTTCATTATTTATTGTTCGTCTCTGAAGAGCAGCCAGTGTACCTTTTACTTACTGGGTTGCGAAACGCGCGTAAGACAGAAAGAAAAAATATAGGATTTCGCCGAAATAAAGTAATAAAAGAAAAAGAAATAAAAATTATGATTGTGGACTGATTTATTTATTTATTTATTTATTTTGGTTATTGGCATGCAACCAACCAGTATGTATGCTCATTGGGCTTGGATTTTAAAACAATTTGGATGGTATATATATATATATACATATATATATATATATATATGTGTGTGTGTGTGTGTGTGTGTGTGTGTGTGTGTGTGTGTGTGTGTGTGTGTGTGTGTAAATTTCGCGTACAACAAAATCGTAGGATAAATTTCAGAGGCAACATTTTTTTTTAATCAATGAAACGGGCGGGAGGAAAAAAAAGAAAATTGCTAAAATTTTCCTTAAGACGTTATTGTCTGACCCTCTAAGAGGAAACGTCAGAATGATGAATTAAAAACTAAGAAAATCGAATGAGATATGAGAGGGAAAAAAATTGTTTAAGTTGGAGAAACGATTGAGAGAAAAAAAAGGTAAATCTCTCAACGTTATGGTGGATTTGAATCCACCATGGATTTAATGATCTCCAATTGATGCTTCAAAATCTTTTTGTCTACACAGGCTAGGTCGAAAATTGTTAATAACTAACGCCTCAATAATATTGAGATGGTAGTTCGACCTGGCACTGTGTAAAACAGAAAAACACCCATCGGAATACTTGTCAGAACAACTAGTTGTACTAACCAGGTGATTACCGATGACTGATTCCTGTGCCTGGAAGTTCCCGGATGATCTCGAAACCTTGTGTAAGCGAATATCACGTGGTATGTGTTAGGATATTCTAATATCTAATCTTTGGGATGTCTTGCCAACGTAGTCAACTCCACACTGACACAGGAATTTATAAACAACAGAATTCTTTTGAATGACTGGCAAAACATCTTAACGAAAAGAAAAGAAAAAGGTTCGATTCGTGTAAACTACTCTCAGCATGGTTGCTGGAAAACAACGTTGAGTAGAAGAAGAAATCCTTTTGACATATATATATATATAAACGTTATTTTCATATTTATTATTTTTATTTTGTAATGGATTTATTTTTTTGTTTTTTGTTTTTCGATATAAATAAAACCGAATAATTTAGTTAGAAAAAGGAATATTTCACACCATTTAACACCCGTGGTGCAGTATTTTGTGTTTAAGATTGTTTGGTTGATTTGGGTATGTGTCGCCTCCCTCAGTAAGAATATCTAACTAATTGTTTAATTCAACTCTTTCTAAATAAAACCCACAAATTCCATTACTTTATAAGGGAAAAGAATAATAAATCAATATATTTATTTTTTAATAACGGTGTACAATTCTACCCAGATACACACGTGACTTCGCCACTTTTTAAACATGGCTGACGAGAGCTGACAGTTACTAAATAAATGTATATATATATATATATATATATATATATATATATATATATATATATATATATATATATATATATATATATATGACTACATATTTGAAATATAAAAGTGTGTTATACCTACAGACGACGTCGTTTCTGTATTTCTACCATAATTAGTGCAAGAATCGCGGTTACAGGCGTTCGAACGCTGTTCGTAGATTCAGACTAGAATCACGAGGCAAACGCTCAGGACCACACGACCGCGAGAAATCACCACAGACAGTAATTGAAATTAAAGTAAACTTGCCTGGAAAGCGGGGGGAACGTCTTGTTGACTACAGTGTTCAACGCTCGAGCGGAACTTGCTTATATATATATATATATATATATATATATATATATATATATATATATATATATATATATATATATATATATTAGTGTTAGGATGACTAATCGGAATCGGGAATCGGATAAATCAGAACTTTTGGTGCCTGTTTTTCCCGATGCCAAAAACGATTCTCGCCCCCAAATCTAGGTTGGGCACTGTAATGAATAGTATTAACACAGCCGTCATAGTATATTTAATGCATGTTCCTTCAACAGTTGAAAACTCTTGACGACAGCTGCCTTTAATAGGTTTAATCTCTCGCTGATTTATTGGGCTATTGATAGTGACCGTGTTGGCTTAAGCACTAGAATTTGAGTTAAAAACATGACTCGTGTTCCGGGGTTCGAATCCTGCGACTGGACTGAATAATCATCTCTACACTGACGATTCCCGAAAGGATTAAACGTATAAGTATGTAAATAAAACAGAAAGATATGTGGACAATTATATATATATATATATATATAAACAAGTTTAAGTGTATTTATAAAATGACCTTAAAACCAATATTTTTCAAAGATTTCTGAATACTAGGTAGAGCTTTATAAATATGTATTATATAAAAATTTGGTTTATGTTTTAGTGATTACGATTACGTTTCCATAGCGCCAAAAATAATTATGAGAATATAAATTCGTATAATGAATACCAAAAACAAATCGGATATGAGAGGAAAAAAACAACACAAAAACTTTTTAAAACCACAGAGAACATCTGGTCACGGACTATGCTACAAATTAAGACGTTTAGCGTTCGATTGCAGGCTGGATTACTTTTAGAAGAGTAGAAAGCTCAATGACTATGGAAAATGTCACCGAGACGTCATTAGGGAAGATTCACTTCCTGAATTTTCGTCTTTTTCAATTCAATTTATTTTTTTCTTTAACAAAACCTAAAATGAAAGTGTAATTTTTGTTTCCATGCAAATAGGAAAACTAGAAAAAATAGGAAAATTTATTAATTCATTGCTATTATATATATATATATATATATATATAAATATATATATATACTTAACCACGCGAATACACATGAATATATATATATATATATATATATATATATATATATATATATATAATGAGTAAAAAGATACCATAAAAACGAAAAACGGAAGACCTAAAAATACTCAACGTTTCGCCCAGCTGTTGCGTGAGTTTTATCAAGAAACACTTTTAGCTTTTTCGCTCTTGATAAAGCCCACGCAACAGCTGGGCGAAACGTTGGGTTTTAGGTCTTCCGCTCTTCCTTTTCCATTCATATATATATATATATATATATATATATATATATATATTACTAAATAAGTATATATATATATATATATATATATATATATATATATATATATATATATATATATATATATATATATATACATACATACATATATACATACTTATTTAATAATAAATATTTAATTATCATCCACATACGTATACGTTTCATCCTTGCGGAAGCTTCTGATCAAACTTGTCGCACGATTCGAACCCCGGAACGCGAGTCACCTTTAACTCAATTCCGAGCGCTCTAACCAATGATGCCAAATTAAAGCGTTACACGACGGATAGAGAAATAAACCCTATTTATGTCTAATCAGGCGGACAAACATAGTCAGACATCTTAGAAGTGTTTGTTTTTTGTGATTTTTGTTTGCTGCCTTGCTATGTATTTTTCGGAAGAACTTTGGATTTCTAAGGAATCCATAGATGAAAGATCCGAGATTGACATACTAATGTTGGGTGTTCTTCTGTGAATGAAACGGTCCGTAAAAATGTACCGAAGCCTTTAATTTGAAGAGAATGAACAGTAAAATAAATAAAATCTTGGTTACTGAAATGTAGCCTTATATTGTCTATACAATATATATATATATATATATATATATATATATATATATATATATATATATATACACTAGTAGAAGAATGCCCGTCCCAGGACGAGTATAAACAACAAATATAGCATTAGTTTTAAATTTTAATGTTTTTCTTTCTTTTTTTTTTGGGGGGGGGGTATGGTACAGTTTCTGTGCCCCCTACTAAATAGTGAAGTTTACAAAGAAAATAAATAATGTGCCTACGTTACTCACCCTGTTGTCTAAGATACATATTCCATAATTCATATTGATAACTTCAATAGTTGAGGATTATTTCAACACATACATATTATTGACGCTACGCGCGCACCGATCCTTTTTAAAAATGTATTACTTAATATAACTCAAAATTTGATGTAGAGCAATTCTTTTCTCTATTAAATATTTTGTATCTGACTTATTTTTTTAAATGTTGGGAGGCAGGGGCGAGTTTGGGTAGGCGCACCCCCTAAATAGTTAAGTTTGAAAAAAAATCAAATAATGTGGTCATATTCCAACATTTATAATGTAGTATAGTCGAAGAAACTGAAATTTTGGAAAACTGTCTGAGTTAATATCTTATATATATGGTTCAAATTTCATAAAAATTGAATATAAGTATTTGAAGTTTTAAGGGAGTTCTCCCCCCCCTTAGCTTAGTTAGAAGGGGCAAATAGATGAGTGCGTAGAGATTCGGGACCACTTCCAATTCTATACATATGATTTAAATTTTATTAAAATAGGATATATTTGAAGCTTTGATGGAGGTTCTGCCCACATAGTTCTTCAGGAGGCAAGATGACGCTTAGAAATTTTAGATAACTTCTATTGTCTTTCTCGGGAAATGTTATACATATGATTTAAATTTCATAAAAGTAGGACATTTGAAGTTTTAAAGAGGGGTTCACTTATGTGGCACTAAGAGATTTGGGACAACTTCCACTGTTTTTCCTGGAAATTTTTACATGTAAATAAACTTTTAGTTTTTTTATCTAGAGTCTTTTTCTTTTAGGAAACACACAAACAAACATTAACATTAATATAGAGAGAAGATATTTTTGTTTGTTTGTTTGTTTAATTCAGGGGCGGGCAACCTCCGGCCCGCGGGCCACATCCGGCCCGCGAAAGCTTAACGTCCGGCCCGCCACCCTGCTATGCTTTATTATTGCAATCCGGCTCGCGGACCTCTCAGTAAAACTCATATCATTTTGTGACATAGACGTAGAAGTAGGTTTCAATTAGGATTTACAGTGGGATAAAAATGTATAAATATCAGCGAGCGATGATGCATGTATATTTCATTTTTCTTTAACTTTTAATTTCAAATTCTTGGCCTGAGATAAAAATAGAAAAAGAGAGGCAAAGAGGAAACGAGAGACGAGGAAAGGGCATGATACAGAGAACCTATGTGGGGTGTGTCAAAACGAATGCTGGATCAACTTGCTACTTCCTCCGTCATTATTTTTTATGATTCCAAAATGGCTCTTCGACGGCGCCTTTTATAACATCACATACAGAAGTCTCCTGAGAAAAAATATCAGATTTGTAGAGTGTTCAATGCAATTTTTGTACAATTTATTCATGTAAACAAAATATAGTAATTCTGAGATTTTGTTTTTCACTCCGGCCCGCGATCTCCTTCCAAAAGTCTCATCTGACCCTCACTCTGAAAAGGTTGCCCGCCCCTGGTTTAATTGATTGTTTTCATTTGCCTAAAGCTGTAATAACTAACCACAAAAGTAATTTTATTTCAGGTTGGACAATCGCTCTACGAACGATCCTTCTAGCTGATCTCGTCGGGGTGGAGAACCTTACTCGAGTATTCGGCATCGTGGCGTTGTTCCAAGGCACGGGACTGGTAACGACTCCGCCGCTGGCCGGTCAGTATATTTAAACTCGTTTATGATACTAACTATACCTACCCGGCGTTTCTCGGGAGTAAAAGACTGACTTATTTTACGAAGAAATGGAGATTATTTATTGACGAAAATCACAAATATAAAGAGTATTGATTTACTCCTCTTCAGGAGTTAGGCACAAGGCCAGTTTTTATCTTACTCCCACAAGTAAGATGTGACCCAAGGTCGGGTCGGGAAAGTGGGGTTTAAAAATTGCCTGGGCAGCCCCGTCGGCATTCCCCAGTAGGGGCGCCTTAGGCAGTAAGCAATAAACTTACTCTTCCCCAAAGAGGGGAGGCGAAGCCTGGGAGGGTGGACCTCCTAGAACTCACATGACAGACCCATAGACAGGCGTAAATCAAGCCCCGAAGGCCAAGACAATACCAGTCTATGGGGTGCAGTGTCCATTGGAACAGATACTACACTTTGATCTTAGCCAAAAGGCCAAGAACCCACATAATACTCGTCTGAACTGTTTGTGTCGATAATATTTGTAATAGTTATCTCCCTTTATTAGAACTCTTCACTGACGTCACTCTAGAAATACCAACGAGAAGTTCATGTATCATTAGAAAGACGTCATTGATAATGATTGAATTGATATTAATAATAATTCTAATCGTATATAGTAAAATTGTTATGCAACATATCGTATGTCTGCGATAATTCACGTCAAACGTAACTTTTTAATTAACTTTTGAAAAGTGTGTTATAATTTTAAACAATTTTATTCAATCCATATGATGACCAAATTATATTATTTCGTATCATGTATATTTCGACTTCAAAAGAAAAAAATCGAAAGTATCTATGGGATTTAAATTTCAACACTTTGTGAGACGTCCTATGGATTTTATTACGAAACAAAAGTTTTAATGGCATATCCTTTCATTAAATTATCTTAAAATATAAAGACTAAATAAAAGTAGTAAAATGTTAAACTTTCTGTTTTTTACTTAATATTTAGACATTACTTGTTTGGGTGGTCTGATATTTGTATGTGCGTCTATATAGAATTCGTGTTCTTATTTTTCAATGTGTATTTCATGTAGAAGGAACGTCGGTAGATTCCCTAGACACAGCGCTCTTAATGATATCTTCCGACATGTCCTAGATATCGCTGGCTAAGTAGGAGTTATTTATCTACCTCCCACAATGTAAGATGTGACACAAGGTTGGGAACGTGGGATTAGATAAGCCAGCGCTCGAGATGTGAGCACTCTGGCCATATAAAAATTGCCTGGGCAGCCCCGTCGGCATTCCCCGGTAGAGGCGCCTCAGACAGTAAGCAATAAACTTACTCCTCCCCAAAGAGGGAAGGCGAAGCCTGGGAGGGTGCACCTCCTAGAACTGCACAGGACCAGCAACCCCCAATAGACCGGCGTAAATCCAGATCCAAAGGCCCGGACAATACTGGTTTATTAGGTGGGGTAAAAATACCCCTCTGATGAATGAGAGTCTAGCTACGGGTAAAGTGCACATGGACTGACCAATTGTATGACCAACGACCCCCCCCCCTCCCATAACGATTCGGGCCTTGTGCCTAAGGCGAACAGGAACTTTTACAAGCATTGTTTGTTTTTTTTCTTGTTTTTTTTAAATTTGCTGTAACCGTTTATTTTCGCCTAAATAAAATCGCTGGCTCAACGTCGATTCTCGAACCAGTTGGCCTCGACAGAGGGGGATGGCAAACGACCCGATGGCCTGACGGTGTTTACCTTTGCAAATGGCAGGTTGCTTACATGGGATGCGACTTGTGTCGACAATTTTGCGCCCTCGTCAGTAACAGAATCAGCAGCAACTCCTGAACATGCAGCAGCGTCAACAAAGCTCCGCAAGCAATCAAAATATGCCGGTCTTCTCGACAGATTTGTGTTCCAACCGATCGCCGTGGAAACGAGTGGAGCGATAGGCCCCGCCATGCGTGACTTCCTCGACAGCCTTTGTCTGTAAATGACGCGCCACACCGGGGATCATCGTGAATTGACTTGGCTTTACCAGCACCTTTCCATCGCCACTATTCGTGGAAACACCTTGAGCCTGCTCTCGGCCTGCCAAGCCAGAAATTTCCTGATATTTGCATATTTGTTTTACAAAAGAACATTTTATTAATTAACTATCATTTGTTGTTATTTATTGAATAAATGATTTACGTTATCAATCTTTCTCAGTCGTTTTATTTATATTTTCAGGCCTGCTGTTTGACGTCACCGAATCTTACTTCGCCCTGTTCCTCATGTGCACCGTCGCGTACGGCATGGCGGCCGTCTGTTCTTTGATTCTATGCTATTTCTACATGAAGCAAGACACGGAATCAGACACTTTCTCATATTCAGACGTGGAGTCTTGAAAATAACAATAAATTCACCATGAAACACTCTACTAATCACCGTTCCAGAAATACACCCGAAATCAAACTCTGAACTGGTTGATGATTGATTGTTTTTAGAATTATGTCGTAAAAGGTAAACAAAGACACGGTCCCCAATATTTTTTTAGAATGATGTTAAAGAAGGCAAAAAGGTCACAGCCTAAAGGCATTGTAGAATGATGTTGACGAAGTAAAAAGGCACAATCCAAAAATAATTTTAGAATGATGTTAAAGAAGGCAAAAAAGGTCACAGTCTAAAGGCATAGTAGAATGATGTTGACGAAGTAAAAAGGCACAATCTAAAATAATTTTAGAATGATGTTAAAGAAGGCAAAAAGGTCACAGTCTAAAGGCATTGTAGAATGATGTTGACGAAGTAAAAAGGCACAATCCAAAAATAATTTTAGAATGATGTTAAAGAAGGCAAAAAGGTCACAGCCTAAAGGCATTGTAGAATGATGTTGACGAAGTAAAAAGGCACAATCTAAAATAATTTTAGAATGATGTTAAAGAAGGCAAAAAGGTCACAGTCTAAAGGCATTGTAGAATGATGTTGACGAAGTAAAAAGGCACAATCCAAAAATAATTTTAGAATGATGTTAAAGAAGGCAAAAAGGTCACAGCCTAAAGGCATTGTAGAATGATGTTGACGAAGTAAAAAGGCACAATATAAAAATAATTTTAGAATGATGTTAAAGAAGGCAAAAAGGTCACAGCCTAAAGGCATTGTAGAATGATGTTGACGAAGTAAAAAGGCACAATATAAAAATAATTTTAGAATGATGTTAAAGAAGGCAAAAAGGTCACAGTCTAAAGGCATTGTAGAATGATGTTGACGAAGTAAAAAGGCACAATCCAAAAATAATTTTAGAATGATGTTAAAGAAGGCAAAAAGGTCACAGTCTAAAGGCATTGTAGAATGATGTTGACGAAGTAAAAAGGCACAATCCAAAAATAATTTTAGAATGATGTTAAAGAAGGCAAAAAGGTCACAGTTTAAAGGCATTGTAGAATGATGTTGACGAAGTAAAAAGGCACAATTCAAAAATAACTTTAGAATGATGTTAAAGAAGGCAAAATAGCACAGTATAAAGGTATTTTAGAATAATGTTGACTAAGCTTAAACATAGCACAATCTATATGCATGTATAGAATGATGTTGAAGAATGTAAAAAGGCATTTTAGAATGATGTTGGCAAATTTAAAAAGGCACAGTTTGAAGGGGTTTCAGAAGATATTGAAAAGGGGGGAATGGCACAGTTTAGAAAAATTTTAGAATCATGTTGAAGAAGGTAAAAATGCATATCCCAAAAACATTGTTTAGAATAATGTTGAAGAAAGTAAAAAGCACAATCTCAAATCATTTTAGACTGTAAAATAAAAGCACAATGCAAAGTTATTTTAGAATGATTCTAAAAAGGGTAAAAATGACACAGTATAAAGACAGTTTAACATGCTGTATAAGGTAAAATGGCACAGTCTATGAGGACTTTTAGAATGATGTTGAGGAAAGTAAAAATGTACAACTCACAAACATAATGTTGAAGAAAGTAAAAACGGCACAATCTTAAATCAATTTTAGAATGTAAAATAAAGGCACAATTCAAAGGTATTTTAGAATTATGTTGAATAAGGTAAAATGGCGCTATTTATAGGCAATATTTAGAATAATGTTGACGAGGTTTTTAAAAAGGCACAGTCTAAAAGCATTTTATAATGATGCTGAAAAAGTTAAAAAGGATAACCTAAGGGTATTTTAGAATGATATTAGATGTTGACAAATTTTTAAAGGCACAGTCAAAAAATTGCTTAGAATGATGTTAAAGAAAGTAAAATAATGGCACAGTCTAGCGGCATTTTAGAATGATGTTATTTTAGCAGTCTAAAAACATTTTAGGTTGATGTTGACGAAGTTAAAAAGGCCCAGTTTAAATACATTTTAGAATCATGTTGACGAAATAACAAATAGGTACAATCTAAAATAATATGTATAGTGATGTTTAAGAAGATTAAATGGCACAGTATAAAGACATTTTTAGATGATTTTGAATAAGGAAAAATTGTACAGTCTAGAAGCATTTTAAAATGACGTTGGTGAAATTAAAAATGGGCACAGTTTAAAATATTTTAGAATGATGTTGAAGAAGTTAAAAGAGAGACAGTTCAAAGGTATTTTAAAATAATGTTGAAGAAGGTAAAATGCACAGTACAAAAATAGTGTTTAGAATTATGTTGAAGAAAGTAAAAAAGGCACAATCTGAAAGTGTTTCAGAATAATGTTCAAGGGGTAAAACTAGTATAAAACTATTTTAAGAACGATTTTGAATTAGATAAAAATGTCACAGTCTAAAAGTATTTTAGAATGATATTGGTGAAGTATAAAAGGCACAGTTAAAAGTCATTTTAGAATTATGTGGAATAACTTAATAAAGGGGCGATCGAGTGGTATTTTAGAATTATGCTGAACGTAAAAATACACAGCCCAGAAGCATTGTTTCGAATGATGTTAAAGAAAATGAATAAGGCACAATCTAAAATCATTTTAGAATGATGTGGAATAACTTAATAAAGGCACAATCTAAAATCATTTTAGAATCATGTTAAAGAAGGTCAAATAATGGCAAAATGCAAAGGTATTTTATAATGATGTTGAAAAGATTAAGATGACACAGTCTAGGGGGTCTTTTAATTACATTGAATAACGTAAAAATGACACAGTCAAGAAGCATTTTTAGAATTATGTTAACGATGTTTAAAAAGGCACAATCTAAAAGCATCTGAGAATGATATTGACAAAGTTTTAAAAACGGCTCAATCTAAAGGCATTTTTAAAAATGATTTTTAAGAAGACGAAAATGGGCACAGTCCACACACATTTTAGAACAATGTTAAAGAAAGTTTAAAAAAAGCACAGTCCAAAAGTATTCAAGGATCAAAGTAAGAAAAGCACAGTCTAAAAGCATTTGCATGTAACCAGTCTAAAAACAATTTCAGTGATGGCGTTAAACATTTTCAAGAACCGTTTCTACCATTATTTATGACGTCATTACACATGAGATTTCGTTGTCTACAAGAAAAATAAAAAGTTGTAGAAAAAAATAAAAGAGATAATTATATAATTTTAAAAATCGACTTCAATAGATAGAATTTTTTTTTCAACTATCAAATAATAATAAATAATGATAAATAATGATATCCATATAAATCTTAGTGGGTGGTCACGTGCCTGCAATAGGCAGTAAATCAGAACAACCCTGCCACTATAAAAAGGGAGACAAGATACCAAGACATTACGTATATGTGACGATACACGTGTAAAAAGTTCAGTAGCTGCTGAGACAAAACACCAAAGTCAGGCTTTACTTCCCCTCTTTGGGGAGGAGTAAGTTAATTGATTACTGACTGTGTCGCCCCTACCGGTGAATGCCGACGGGGCTGCCCAGGCAATTTTTAATGGCCAGAATGCTTACTTCTCGGGCGCTGGCTTTTCAAGCCGCACTTTCCGACCCTATCTTAGGTCACATCTTACCTTGTGTGAGTAAGATAAAACTGGCCTTGTGCCTAACTCCTGGAGAGGGGTAAATAAATCAAAGTAAGAAATTCAGTAAACGAGATGATATATTTGGCCAATCGTTTTGATTCTATGCAGTTTATGCGTACGGACGTATTCGAAGAATTTATTTCTCTTTAAGCTAATATTATTGTTTTTCATTTCCGATTATCTTATAAACAAATAAATAATAATAATTAATGTATTCGTTAAAGAATGCCTGTTGTCATCCTTCGCCCATCTCCCACTGTAGGCATTCCTGTCTCTATCTCTTTTTCTATCTGTCCTACTCACCCTCTTCCTCGCTGTCTTTCTCTTTCTTCTATTTTCTTCTGCCGTGTCACATTGTAAATTTGAAAATAACATGAAATCCCCCTTTCCTTCTCATCTTTCGTCTGTTTTCTATATATCTCTTCTGATTCTTCCGTCTCCTTCCTTCTCACATGTTTATGTTATTTTTGCAATATATATATATATATATATATATATATATATATATATATATATATATATATATATATACACACACACAAATATATATATATAAATATATATACAAATTTATATATAAATATATAAATATATAACTATAACAATTTATAAATATGTATATATATAAATATATGAATATAAAAATATATAAATGCGTATATAAATATAAATATACATATATTAATATGTATAAATATATATTTATTATTATATAACTATCTATAAATATATAATATGCATAAATATATAATATAATATAATAGTATATAATAGTATATATCATATATAAAGATATCATATAATATATTTTTATATGTTGTATGGATATATCTGTATATATAGATAAAATAGAAAAGCGGATATACTAAAAAAATATACAATCAATCTACCCCGTATGATGAGCATTTTAATACATCGTCTTCATTATTAAAACGACTTCCTCACAAATGAAATAAATTTGGTATCTGTTTGAAGATTTACAACTGAAAACACAGACATGAGAGATAAACGGGAGACGGAATCGAAGAATAGAATAGAAAAAGAGAAAAGAGGGAGATTTAAAATTTCTTTCAAAAAAATGTTGATACCGGCTAAGAAAAATAGGTTCGAAAAGAGAAAAAAATGGGGGATATTTTTTGTTTTCGTTTGTTTTTAAAGTTAGCTACGATAGATCAGCGGTGCAGTAATAGAAAAAGGGAAACGGGCGTAAGAGAGAAAACTAGAATCTATTGTCGATATTTTTATGTCCATAAACGTTACAAGAAAAAGGGAAGAAAGGGGACTAAATTAAACTATGGGTGTCATCATGTCACGTGATAATAAGTAGGTTATACCAAAAGAAGTTTACTCAATGAAGATGTATGAGATGAGATTTGGTCACATTTTGAATTCAAGGCGGTGTCGTTTTGACAGGTTGTGATTTGCGAAATTCGGTAAGTAAATTATTAAAGTGAACAAATAAGAAAAAGTGTGTAAAAATGAAGACAGATTTTGATAAATTCGGTGAGCTGATCAGAAAACGGATGAGAGGCTTACTTGGTTTCGAGAAGCGAGGATGTCCTCTGCTTTGCTCCGTAAAGGGTTCTACTGACCATAGAACCATTGTACATCGTGAACATAGAAGAATGACTGTGAGCGTATGAAATAAAAATTAAACTACGTAAATCCTTTTCGTTCCGAGTCTTCCTTGTGTTCTAACCTGTTGGGAGAAAAAAAATCCTCTAGACGCTAGAGTATCGACTGCCGAATGACGAAATCAAGTAAGTACCGATTTTCAGTCTTTTTTATACGTGGCATCTTAACGAAGTATAAACGAATCTCCTCAACAAAGATAATAGCCCCGTCACGCATAAACATAAGAAGCAACATCACGCATAATCATATGACAGACATTCATATTTCGAATCTCCTTAATAAGATAAAAGCCACGTCACACAGAAAGATTGTTAATCGACATTACGCTACGAAGAGTGGAAAGCCCGTTACGTTACAAGCTTATGCGGAAACCCCTACTAAAAATAAGATTACTGGATTGTACCCCCCTCCACACACACACGCGCATACTGAGCTCGACAAGACTAAGAGGTTGCATACAAAGCCAGGGAAGGTTTGGCCTAGAACACACAAAGTAAGTGTTCAGAAGCAACGTTGCCATACTCACTCCATTGATGTAGCAGTTACATTATGGAGATTTATTTCCTTTTGTATGTAATCACTCGCATAGTGATTACTACGTGGTTCGGTAAGCTAAAACAGGCCTGTTCTTTGTAGCGTAGTGATACACGGTCGATTAGAACACTTTTGCACATGCATGCCTTTTCTCATTTTCGCCTAAACCATTTCGTGCCCAAATATGAACTGTCCCAGCCGAGATGTCGACGTGACAAGACATCACGTTTCCTCACTCGTCTCCTGTTGTGGCTTAGACGAAACCAAAGACTAAAAGACTTGGACCCAATTACATTCCATGAAAAATGCCAGTATACTGAAATCATATGCCCTTAATAGGGCTAAGATGAAAATTCATATACACTAAATGTACAAAAGCAAGGAAATTCCCAAATTTTTACACTTTTATTGTTATTAAGGGTATGCGAGCACAACAGGGCTATGTATTTTACTGGTAGGAATTTTTCTTCAGCGCACTTCACACACTTCATCCACTCATGCATAGAGATTTATACTGTAGTGATGTGATAATGAAATAGTTTGGTTGATATGTAGTCATACCCTTAATGACAATAAAAGTGTAAAAATGTCACTACTTTTGTAAAGGCTATGTCTCAATACAATGCCTTATCATAAGGTTTTTGGGAATTTTCTGGAAAACTAAGATATATGGTATACTGAAATTAAAATGCCATCAACTAGACCCTAGAACCTCTATCTCTGCCAAAAATCAGCTGAATCCATCAAATAGTTGATGAGATACAGGGTGGCACATACGTACGTACGGACGTACGTACGTACACACAGATAACATGATTTCATGATTGAACTTTCTGGATCTCTGGGTTGCCTTGACTAATGATGTTGAAATTCTACACACTTATAGAACCTATCAAATAAAAAATTTGTGCAAAGTTTTAACTAATTTGGTTTATTGGTTTTTGAGTTATGATTGATCAAAGAAATGAGATTTCCAGCATAGGCCATTCTTGAAATCTATTAAGGGACAGAGCGCTCTCGCGCCTCCCTTGATTTCTCTAACACATACCTGCCTGCAGACTCAACCTTTTATGTATCCCGGTTTCCATAACTCTGTACTCGCTACGAACGGAATTTCTAAGCCTATAGCACTACAGATTATGCCAAGAAGCATGATATTTTCCTTCAAGTAAAATTGCTGGCATTATATACATTTCTTAAATAGTATACGGATACTAGCAGAGGTGAAATAACTCCTACATATCTGGCCTTTAGTCTTCCTTTAAAACTAAATGCCATAAAATTGAGGATAAGCTTTGAATATAAACATTTTCTCAAACAAATCATAATTGAATTTTGAAGCACACCATTGTTGATATAGAAGCCGCCAAGTTGACTGTTACTGATTTAACAAAACAGGCAAAAACGATGTATCTCTCTTTATAAGTGGACGCCATCTTAAATATAACCTGTTTGCATATGTCTAATGTTTGGCTACCTCTTGAGTTAACAATTCTAGCCAAGTTCTGCAAAAAAAACGATTATAATTTTGTTATGCAGATTTGTAATTGTTATGTCTTCTTGGCCTTTTGGCCCTTTTGGCCAAGATCAAAGTGTAGTATCTGTTCCGATGGATACTACACCCCATAAACTGGTATTGTCTTGGCCTTCCGGGCTTGATTTACGCCGGTCTAGTGGTTTTTTCTGTGCAGTTCTAGGAGGTCCACCTTTCCAGGCTTTGCCTCCCCTCTTTGGGCATGAGTAAGTTTATAGCTTACTGCCTGAGGCGCCCCTACCGGGGAATGCCGACGAGGCTGCTCAGGCATTTTTTGTAGGCCACAGTGCTCAAATCCCACTTTCACGACCTTGTGTCACATCTTACCGCTGTGGGAGGTAGATAAATAACTTGTAATTTTGTTATGTCATGCAAACGTGTACAAAAGTAATATTTTAGTTTTTTATTTTTTTTATTTAACATTTACATTTTTTTTACATCTTTCTAATCGAAGAAGTTCGACGGCTTTTTTTGAAGACGAAAACCATGATTTTTGTCTGATCGAGTTATCTACCCTTACTAATCACTACTTAAATGTGGCTCACCCTTATGGAAACATTTAAAATGGTAACGATTAACGAAACCTTTTCTAAACAAATCAGAATATCTTGAATAAAAAATTTGAAAATCTTAAATTTAAAAAATACTTGTTTGTTTTCTATTACACATTAAATACTCATTTTCTGCACAAGAACAAATCTGCATAACATAAAAACCCACTCTATAATAAAGAGCAATCTATATATATATATATATATATATATATATATATATATATATATATATATATATATATATATATATATATATATATATATATATATAAAGATAGACAGATGTGTACATTATGTTTGTGAGTTCTTGTGTAACAATGTGTGCATTTATATATCTCTATATATAACGCGTGGATTTAAGCAGTTGGTCTGCTACATTCCAGAAGTTTTCTGATGTCTTAATATTGGTTGTCATACAGGTACAAGGAAGAAATACTAAGACGGGGAGCTTAAAAATCGTAAATTCGAGAGTGGAGAAGATTTTAGAATGGTTTTTGGAAATGTGAAAAAATAAAAATAATAAAAGAAAACCATTATATATATATATATATATATATATATATATATATATATATATATATATATATATATATATATATATATATATATATATATAAGAGGTGTATGTAGTTTGCTTGAAGCATTGTTTATTAGTATATAGAAATGTGATACTTAGAAGGCAATACAATGCAGAGGTGTGACGGATAGACACAAGTTGGAGCAAATAAGACATATAATGGTGGAACAAATTAAATAGTTTCACCCTTAATATAATGTATACATACACACATATATATATATATATATATATATTTCTTTATTATTATTATTTTTTCACAAACACACATATATGCGTTGATCTACACAATGTTACAATGTTATGTATGCAATGTTATGCATCCTACGGCTTCCTTCATATGCAAGCTTGAACTTGAGTTGAGCACGGTTCTGAAGAAGTAAGGGTTCGCGAAATATTAAAAATATTATATCATACGGAGTTTCCACCAGACCATCTTGATACAGGTATTACATAACATTGTAACATTGTGTAAATCAACACATATATGTGTGTTTGTGAAAAAAAAAATTAAAAAATAATAATAAATAAATATATATGTGTGTGTATGTATCCGTCACACCTCTGCATTGTATTGCCTTCTAAATATCACACTTATATATATATATATATATATATATATATATATATATATATATATATATATATATATATATATATATATATATATATTCATTGCTTACTACCTAGCTCTACTTACGTATCGAGCACTGTTGAAGTAAATACTGAAAACTGAAACATAAAAAATTATATCTCCTTATAATATTTTATGTGGATACATGAAGTACTAATATATATATATATATATATATATATATATATATATATATATATATATATATATATATATATATATATATATATATATAATTATTTATAAATAATATTTTCGAATAAACCCATATACTCATGTGTTTCATACCAAACCAATCATCAGTATGGGGGAGACAATCCCTACAGGTAGTACGGTTCGAACCCCAATATAAAAATCATATTAGTAGTCAGCACATACCAATGTGTCATCCATGCATTGTCGTAGAAATTTTACATCTAAATGGTAAATGCAGCGGCCATATCAGAAAGCCGTTAAGAGAACTCAATACGCACGGCCTAGAGTATTGCATTGCGCTATAAATAACGGTTTGTTGTTAACTTACTTAAAATGCTCAATTTAGCGAGACCTTGAATAATTGGGCTAATTTAAAAATATTATTTATATATAATTATTTATAAATAATATTTTCAAATAACCCATATACACATGTGTTTCATTCCAAACCTGTACTATATATATATATATATATATATATATATATATATATATATATATATATATATATATATATATAATCGTCTCGTAACACAAAAGTTAGCTAGTACAAAACTGCCTGACGAATAAGGGAAAGGAAGTCAGATGCCCATAGCGTTCACTCTATTTTCATTCTTTTTTCTTTGATGCTTTCTAAACCGATTTATACGTTTTGTTTATATATGTCTTCTTTATTATCTTGGGAAAACGTCTTTAATGATTTTTAACATCTGCCGTTATTTGTTTTAATGTTTAGCCGCCAATTCAAATTCCGCGCTATCATTTATATATATGTGAGCCAGAAACACGTGTTCGTTGATTACTTTTATGTACGTATAAACTTAATAAATAAATATATATATATATATATATATATATATATATATATATATATATATATATATATATATATATATATATATATATATATATATATATATGGTAAAATGAAAAAGGAAAACCAAAAACTGGATATATATATATAAAGAGAGAGAGAGAGGGGGGGAATGAGACTAAAGATGGTACAAATACAATATCTATTTTATTCTCATCTTTTACTGTCTATATAAGTGCTCTACCTCGTATATCGAGGATCAATTCTTTCATGATAGGTTTTAATTTAAAGGTATACATTATATCTTTTTTTTCTGTCCTTTATTTTTATTCTTTGTAAATATATATATATATATATATATATATATATATATATATATATATGATTATTTTTATTTACACAGACATGTACAAAATCTGCGACACTGGCATATCGATGGTATCGATCAACGGCTATTATAAACTGAGATCTCATCAGGCAGAGTTAGAATCCGATGTTAACCTTAGATCATATTTGGAAATATATATATATATATATATATATATATATATATATATATATATATATATATATATATATATATATATATATATATATATAATCTGCGCATGACATCGACCGAACTGAACTTCTAACGTCTTAAAGAACTCGACGTATTTTCGACCCCTCGGGATTAATACCACCATCAAAATCAGGAGGAAGAAAAGGAAAAAAACAATAGGAAAGTCTCACTTGATAAGGTCGTATTTTACAACGAAAATTCGCGATAAAAAAAAAAAAATTTTAATTTAAATAAATGAATTTTTCATTTATAAAAACATTGCACGATGTTTGATTTTCAAAAATATTTAATACATTCTAATCCGTGCTTCAAAGATGTCAACTTCCTTACTTCATATATATATATATATATATATATATATATATATATATATATATATATATATATATATATATATATATACATATATATATATATATATATATATATATATATATATATATATATATATATATATATATATATATATGAGGAAAAAAAAGAAACCATGTTTCAGACAAAATATATAAATAAAAATGGAATAAAGGATAAGCAAATCAACAACTAGCAAAAATAAACTCAAAAACAGTTCTACCTAAATATTTCGATCGTTTATAATAAAATACGATCATCCTCGGTAGGTAGCAGAACTTTCATTATTCCATTTTTATTTTTATATATATATATATATATATATATATATATATATATATATATATATATATATATATATATATATATATATATATATATATATATATATATATTCAATTTTAAATGAAAGTTTGAAGTCACACAGAAAAGAGGAATGAATATACGGAAAGTTTTATGAACCTGACAGGACATGTTTCTGTTACACTTGGTTGAATTCATGTGGAGACAACGAGAAAGGGTCAATTATTTCCTCGTATCGTTTTCCATATTCAAGAACAATATTAATATCGTCACTTACTTTTTAGTTCGTTAGTATTGTTTCTTAACATGTTTTTGTTGTTTCATTGTTTCTTAACATTTTGTTGTTGTTTCATTGTTTCTTAACATTTTGTTGTTATTTCATTGTTTCTTAACATGTTTTTGTTGTTTCATTGTTTCTTAACATTTTGTTGTTGTTTCATTGTTTTTTAACATTTTGTTGTTGTTTCATTGTTTCTTACATGTTTTTGTTGTTTCATTGTTTCTTAACATGTTTTTGTTGTTTCATTGTTTCTTAACATGTTTTTGTTGTTTCATTGTTTCTTAACATATTTTTGTTGTTTCATTGTTTCTTAACATTTTGTTGTTGTTTCATTGTTTCTTAACATTTTGTTGTTATTTCATTGTTTCTTAACATGTTTTTGTTGTTTCATTGTTTCTTAACATTTTGTTGTTGTTTCATTGTTTTTTAACATTTTGTTGTTGTTTCATTGTTTCTTACATGTTTTTGTTGTTTCATTGTTTCTTAACATGTTTTTGTTGTTTCATTGTTTCTTAACATTTTGTTGTTGTTTCATTGTTTCTTAACATTTTGTTGTTATTTCATTGTTTCTTAACATGTTTTTGTTGTTTCATTGTTTCTTAACATTTTGTTGTTGTTTCATTGTTTTTTAACATTTTGTTGTTGTTTCATTGTTTCTTACATGTTTTTGTTGTTTCATTGTTTCTTAACATGTTTTTGTTGTTTCATAACATGTTTTTGTTGTTTCATTGTTTCTTAACATATTTTTGTTGTTTCATTGTTTCTTAACATTTTGTTGTTGTTTCATTGTTTCTTAACATTTTGTTGTTATTTCATTGTTTCTTAACATGTTTTTGTTGTTTCATTGTTTCTTAACATTTTGTTGTTGTTTCATTGTTTTTTAACATTTTGTTGTTGTTTCATTGTTTCTTACATGTTTTTGTTGTTTCATTGTTTCTTAACATGTTTTTGTTGTTTCATTGTTTCTTAACATGTTTTTGTTGTTTCATTGTTTCTTAACATATTTTTGTTGTTTCATTGTTTCTTAACATTTTGTTGTTGTTTCATTGTTTCTTAACATTTTGTTGTTATTTCATTGTTTCTTAACATGTTTTTGTTGTTTCATTGTTTCTTAACATTTTGTTGTTGTTTCATTGTTTCTTAACATTTTGTTGTTGTTTCATTGTTTCTTAACATTTTGTTGTTATTTCATTGTTTCTTAACATGTTTTTGTTGTTTCATTGTTTCTTAACATTTTGTTGTTGTTTCATTGTTTTTTAACATTTTGTTGTTGTTTCATTGTTTCTTACATGTTTTTGTTGTTTCATTGTTTCTTAACATGTTTTTGTTGTTTCATTGTTTCTTAACATGTTTTTGTTGTTTCATTGTTTCTTAACATATTTTTGTTGTTTCATTGTTTCTTAACATTTTGTTGTTGTTTCATTGTTTCTTAACATTTTGTTGTTATTTCATTGTTTCTTAACATGTTTTTGTTGTTTCATTGTTTCTTAACATTTTGTTGTTGTTTCATTGTTTTTTAACATTTTGTTGTTGTTTCATTGTTTCTTACATGTTTTTGTTGTTTCATTGTTTCTTAACATGTTTTTGTTGTTTCATTGTTTCTTAACATGTTTTTGTTGTTTCATTGTTTCTTAACATATTTTTGTTGTTTCATTGTTTCTTAACATTTTGTTGTTGTTTCATTGTTTCTTAACATTTTGTTGTTATTTCATTGTTTCTTAACATGTTTTTGTTGTTTCATTGTTTCTTAACATTTTGTTGTTGTTTCATTGTTTCTTAACATGTTTTTGTTGTTTCATTGTTTCTTAACATGTTTTTGTTGTTTCATTGTTTCTTAACATGTTTTTGTTGTTTTATTGTTTCTTAACATTTTGTTGTTGTTTCATTGTTTCTTAACATGTATTTGTTGTTTCATTGTTTCTTAACATTTTGTTGTTGTTTCATTGTTTCTTAACATGTTTTTGTTGTTTCATTGTTTCTTAACATGTTTTTGTTGTTTCATTGTTTCTTAACATGTTTTTGTTGTTTCATTGTTTCTTAACATATTTTTGTTGTTTCATTGTTTCTTAACATTTTGTTGTTGTTTCATTGTTTCTTAACATTTTGTTGTTATTTCATTGTTTCTTAACATGTTTTTGTTGTTTCATTGTTTCTTAACATTTTGTTGTTGTTTCATTGTTTCTTACATGTTTTTGTTGTTTCATTGTTTCTTACATGTTTTTGTTGTTTCATTGTTTCTTAACATGTTTTTGTTGTTTCATTGTTTCTTAACATTTTGTTGTTGTTTCATTGTTTCTTAACATTTTGTTGTTATTTCATTGTTTCTTAACATGTTTTTGTTGTTTCATTGTTTCTTAACATTTTGTTGTTGTTTCATTGTTTTTTAACATTTTGTTGTTGTTTCATTGTTTCTTACATGTTTTTGTTGTTTCATTGTTTCTTAACATGTTTTTGTTGTTTCATTGTTTCTTAACATTTTGTTGTTGTTTCATTGTTTCTTAACATATTTTTGTTGTTTCATTGTTTCTTAACATGTTTTTGTTGTTTCATTGTTTCTTAACATTTTGTTGTTGTTTCATTGTTTCTTAACATGTTTTTGTTGTTTCATTGTTTCTTAACATTTTGTTGTTGTTTCATTGTTTTTTAACATTTTGTTGTTGTTTCATTGTTTCTTACATGTTTTTGTTGTTTCATTGTTTCTTAACATGTTTTTGTTGTTTCATTGTTTCTTAACATTTTGTTGTTGTTTCATTGTTTCTTAACATGTTTTTGTTGTTTCATTGTTTCTTAACATATTTTTGTTGTTTCATTGTTTCTTAACATTTTGTTGTTGTTTCATTGTTTCTTAACATGTTTTTGTTGTTTCATTGTTTCTTAACATGTTTTTGTTGTTTCATTGTTTCTTAACATTTTGTTGTTGTTTCATTGTTTCTTAACATGTTTTTGTTGTTTCATTGTTTCGTAACATTTTGTTGTTGTTTCATTGTTCCTTAACATGTTTTTGTTGTTTCATTGTTTCTTAACATGTTTTTGTTGTTTCATTGTTTCTTAACATTTTGTTGTTGTTTCATTGTTTCTTAACATGTTTTTGTTGTTTCATTGTTTCTTAACATTTTGTTGTTGTTTCATTGTTTCTTAACATGTTTTTGTTGTTTCATTGTTTCTTAATATTTGTTAAAATCTTTATTCCCTCCAACACACACAAAAGAACTTTATTGCTTTTGTAAAAAAAAAAAACAATTGTTGAAAAAGATCTTTGTTTGACAAAAATCTTTGTTTGTTTCACAAAAATCTAGTAATGTTTAAAATCAATTATCACAAAAATAAACGGAAAATCAAAATCGAGTTATCTCCCTTTATACAACATTTATCTTAAATTAAAGTTGTCTCCCTTTATACAACAGGAACTAAAAAAAAAAATAACGGCCTTTTTATTTCGGAATTTTTTAGATGACGGTTGACAATTTGTAGAATTTGGAATATTCGGACTACTGTTCTCATCTTGGGTGTTTTTATCACCACGTTTCAGCCGATGTAACCTCCGACCATTCTTCAGGTGTACTTTGTCGAACTTGAGAATCTTTCTGTCGGGAACCCTTCATTAAATCCACTGGAGTAGCATGCTCTCGTTCCCTCTACCATGACTGGGATGAAGTCTTCAGTAATTCGCAATTCTTCGTATCGCCTACACTGAGGATTGAACCTTCAACCTCCAGATGACTGTCACTTAGAACTGAATTGTACTTAGTACTATATATCCACGGACAATTCTAGTATGAATTTTGGGAGCCTTAAACCTATTCTTGTTTTTGATCTAACTACTTATCACTATAGTCACTACTTATCTATTATTTTTAATTATAGGTTCCCATATTGTATTGAATTTGATACTAGATCTGCTTAGTAAGTCATTGTCGCCCAACATATGCGCTGCTTCTTTGAGTCGTCTTACTCTCCACCGTTCTTCTCTATCTATAATTTTTACTTCACTCCATAAGGGTAGATGGTTTCCCTTTTCCTTCCATACGTGGTCAATCATACCCGACTTTTCGATTTCTCCACATATTACGGCTTTCATATCTTATTTTTCTAGTACCAGATAAATTACTTTTTACTACAGAAACGCACGGAGTCGTTACTACCACCATAGTAGCAGCCACCGCCGCTCGTCCTAGGACATCATAGCCCCCTTTTTTTTCCTTTTTTTTTTTACTAGATTTGGTAGAACCTATCTTACTGATGAGAATTTTACATATCTTCTATGCTGTCCTGGTTTGGTTCAGTGATGCATGCACATTTCATTCTTAGAACCTTCAACCTTCAGATGACTGTCACTTAGAACTGAATTTTACTTATATCCGACTGTTCGATTTCTCCACGTATTACGCTTTCCAGTGTTCTTCTAGCCTTACTTTTAGTGGACGACATGTCTCAACTTTGTATACTTTTCCACACTTACATGGAATCGCATACACACAGTTCTTAGTCATGACTTTTTCCGTAGAGGGGGTTGACTCTCACAAGATGCTTTCAGAGAGTTGAGTCGCCCCTGAATACTATCCTGATGTCATATGGATTACATATTCTTTGGATTTTTTCTGACAAGCCCCTCATATATGGTATACAAACTGTGGTGAGTTCTCGGGTGGTGTCTTTTGGTGTTGCGTCTAGATTTGTTGGAGCTGATGTCATGCTCTCTGGATAGTTGTTTCGGTGAAGGGTTTCTCTTAAACTATCCATTTCCTCTTGATATGTATCGTTGTTACTACATATTGTCTTTGCTCGATGTTGTAGGCACCGGACAATTCCTTTCTTCACATTATATGGATGGTTTGAGTTAAAATTTAGATATTGTCCAGTGAAAGTTGGCTTTCAATACCCAGATGACCTAAACCCCTGGTCAGTGCGAGTTATCAGCACATCTAGGAAGGATAATTTGTTGTTATGTTCTTTTTCCATCGTGAACTGTATAGATGGGCGGAGAGAGTTCACATGGTCCAGTAATATTTGAACGTCTTCCTGGTGAGGCCAGAATATGAATGTGTCATCCACATATCGGAGCCACATTGTTGGTATTAGTGGTGTTGATTGTAACGCCATTTCCTCGAAGTATTCCATGTATACATTTGTCAGTACTTGGGACAATGGTGAACCCATAGCTAGACCTTCTTCCTGCCGATATATATCAGATCCTATCATGAAGTATGTGGTTTCTATGCAGACGGTCAACATCTCTATTATATTATCAATTGGGATACAAGTGCGTTCCTTCAGTGAAGCATATGAAGTCAACCTATCTCATACCACCGTCAGGGTCTCATCAGTGGGTATTTTTGTGAACAGACTCGTTACATCTAGACTCACCATCTGGTTGGAATGAATGGGAGCATTGTTGATTTTTTCCACGAAATGAGCTGAATTCTTGACATACAATGGAGATTTGCCTGTGAGTGGAGTGATTATATCTACCAGGAATCGGCTCATTGGATGGCATGCTGAACCTCGGGCACTGGCAATGGGCCTTAAAGGAATACCGTCTTTGTGAATCTTAGGAAGGCCGTATAGGTGTGGTAGCTTGCTGTAATGTTGAACCAGCTGTCTGTATTTTGCAGGTGGAATGATGGAATGGAGGTTACATCAGCCGAAACGTTGTGATAAAAACACCCAAGATGGGAACAGTAGTCCGAATATTCCAAATTCTACAAAGGCCTTTTTGTCCCCGCTGTGACAATTATTTTCACTTTTAGTTTATATGCAACACATTAACATGCACTACCTTTTACTTCCTTAAAGTATTACAATTGAAAATTAAACAATCTCAGATTGATTCATAATGAACGTTTGTTATTTTTACTAATGATAAAGTTACAACTTATCGAGGCGAAAAACTGCTTGTGGATAAGGTTTAATGAGATGAACGCATTGTGAGTTGAATGATGTAGAATACTATGACAGGATGACAATTTTGATAATTGGTTAATGAATTCAAGAATAATTGATATATTTAGTTATAGATGAGATTAAAAATGGAAAAAGCGGAAGATCTGTGAGCTCAACGTTTCGCCCAACTGTTACGTGGGCTTTATCAAGGGCGGACGACAGAAGACGAGAAAGTCTGTAAATTATGGGAAATATATATAGTGGTAGGGTTTTAAATTTATGTAGAGAAGGAAGATATGCAAATATGTACAGAGTCAGAGAAAAATACATAACACACACGCACACACACACACACACACATATATATATATATATATATATATATATATATATGATTATTTTTATTTACACAGACATGTACAAAATCTGCAACACTGGCATGTCGATGTTATTGATCAACAGCTATTATAAACTGAGATCTCATCAGGCATAGTTAGAATCCGATCTTAACCTTAGATCATATTTGGAAAGAATGAAATGAAGAAAAAAGGAAAGAGATTTAAAATTTCAAAATTTGGAAAGTCACGTGGTTGAGACCGTTAAGAATCAAAATTTAAGATCAAAATCAAAATCAAAAAAAATAAAGATAATAAAAATATTAATATAAAAGATAAAATATAAAATATAAAATAAAATAAAATAAAATAAAATATTATCATTTTATCTCTATCTATCTATCTATCTACCTATCAACTTTTCTATTTATCTATCTATCTATCTTTTTATTCTACCCTTTTTATTATATCTCTCTCTTTTCACTTTATTTTATTTTATTTTATATTTTATATATTATCTTTTATATTAATACTTTTATTATTGCCTATTTTAGACAATCACTATTTACTGCAGTGGACATTTTGATTCTGGTCAGGAACTAAATATATAACCAGAGCGAAAGCGAAGTAAGACCCGAAAATGCAGAAGTCAAGTATTCAGCTTTTACGTACTTCCACTCCAATTATATACGTAGTTCTTGTCAAGAATCAAAATGGCTGAATGCAGATTATTTTACTCAGTGACTATTTACCGTAAAGTAAATTAGCTTAAAACCTTTGTTAAATATTAAATATTAAAAGATTTTAATGCAAATAGGTCACAAATGAGTAGTTAAACCAAAATAAATAGTTTTTTTTTACTTATTTCCCAACTATACTTCCTTTAAAATAATTTATGTCGGTATTAGTAATGATTACCTATAAAAGTATAATTATATTTACTGTCGTTACCGAGGATTGTTATCTCGAGAAGGACCAAACATAGATAGTAATTTGAGGAGGGGAGGAGGTGACTTGCGTGCAAGGAACAGAGATTATAAGTTTGTCTTTAATAAATAAAAAAAATGACACCATAAAAATCAGTCTTTTATAGTCCCTATTTACTTGCCTCCCCACGAGGGCAGAGTTAGACACAAATTCAGTTTTTAATGTAGGGAAAAATCCAGCTCCCCAAAAAGGGGCACTCTGGATTGGGAGTAAATTAATAGGTTTTTTGGGGTTTTTTTTAATATGGTTCACCCTATACAAGGCAGGCCGCCACTGTAGACGTAAGGGGCTACTGAGAAAAAAGAAAAGGGGAGAAGGTTGGGAGGGGGGCAGCCTAAATTGGGATTTGCGCCGCAAGATGTCTGTTTACATTAGTTTTAAATTTCTGCATGTCAGTACTGTCGGGGAAACGGGGGGCAGGAAGGGAGTTCCAGAGGCCAGCAGCACGAGGAAAGAAGCTATTTGAGTAGAAGGCTCTCCGGCATCTGGGGACCTCCACAGTGAATGAATGAGATTTAGTTGATTGTCGAGTTAGTCTAGTGAATTTACGTCGAAGGGGCACCAGAGTAGCCAATTCATCGGAGCATAATCCATTGAAGTATTTGTAAAACAAACATAAGGATGCTACATTGCGGCGATAGGACAGGGACTGGAGCTTGGTTGACAGTGAGGGACTTATTAGGTTGGCGATTCTTTTTTGGACCTTGTCAAGGAGGGAGAGAGTAGTAGATTATGCATCAGCCCAGATGTGGCAACAATACTCCATGCATGGGCAGATGGTGGCTTTGTAGAGATACAGAATAATGTCAGGTGTGAGGAGTTTACTAGCACGGTAGAGGGAGCCAACCCTCTTTGCGGCAGCCTTGGCAATGTCTTACCTCAGTTTAGAAGGATTTCTCCTTCATTGGACAGAAAAGGTGATGTATAGTATCAGAACAGATACTACACTTTGCTCCTAGTCTTTTTATATGGGGTTCAGTACATCACTTGTAATTGTGCGATGCAACACTATATGCGCATGCGCTATGGGTTGGCCATTGCTGTTGTCGGATACACAAAGAACTTTATTGACTGGAGTAATTTCGTTTCGATTAATTTGGGTTTTGCATTGTCTCCTCTTATTGATGTTATGTCAATTTTTGTACCCAATAATTAACTCTTTCAGATATTTTAAATTCTTTCATAGCTGATATTATTTTTTTTATTCCTATTTATTTATTGCAATCATATTCACCGTGTGAGAGACAAAGCAGGAGCTATCCAATTCCTGCAAGAGAGTGGTTTATATTACATATAGCTCGATTTTGTGATGTTGGACATCAAATGCGTCTAAAATTGTTAGACATTCTAACAAATTATTCCAATTCCAATAAATTACTTTTCGTCAATAAATTATTTTTTTAGAACATTCGTTACTGCCTTTAACCTAATTCTAACCCTAACCTTAACGGGCAGCCACTCGGACTTAGGGTTAGTGGTAAAAAAATTGTTAACTGACCTAAAAGTCTAGAATGGCCCGGAAATGGGGGATCATTTTACGTTAAATTCTAATGCGAAACTGATCCTCTACTCTAAATTCTAAAATAATAAAATAAAATAATCACCTAAAAAAAAAAACTTCTTTTTTCGGGTGAAGGTTAGCGGAAGATATTAATTTACGAATGTACCAAATAAAAACACATCTTTCTCGTCATGATTTTATTTTTTTTGTTTTTTTTTTTATGGAAAAGGCAAATTAACCTAAACGAAATTGTTGCAGTCCAGTAATTTCAAAAGTACCGAATAGAATTATGATAAAAATCAGTTCGACGGTGACGTTGTTGCTGTCGAGCTGAGGTATGATTCCATTTAGTCCTAGGAGGTCTGCCCTCCCAAGCTTTTATAACGTGGACCCCACTCTCTTACACTCCTTGCGACGTGACGGCATCAAACGTAATGTAATGAGACCCGTCCCGGTGCAGGAATCCTTCCTGACTGTGAACACCTTTTCTTTGGCTCGTGACTTCGTCTGTAGTGGCTGTAAAAAGAAAGATGGCTCGAATCTCCCCCGGGTCAGATGAATGACGACTTCGTGACTCTGTGAAGGCAAGATTACTTAGCAGGACAACTCGATAACAGAATAACTCGACAAACGGCTAGGTCTTTTCATAACAATAATTATTTAATAAAAATGAACGGTGGGTTTTTAACCCAAAGTCTATTCTTCGATAATGGCTTTTTTCTAACTATCTTATCTTCCTTCTCTCTGTGTGTGTGTGTGTGAATCTCTTTACGACTGCAAATCCTTAATCGAGATATAACTTGTCTACTCAAAACGGTGTGTGTGGACTCTTACGACCGTTGGTATTAATTGAGACGTTAATCTCTGTTGGAAAACGATGGTGGGGGAATGCCATGAGCCACGCCATGCCAAGCGAGAGCGATCGTTCGCGCGGCGCTCTCGCTGGGCCGTCTGTTCCGAACGAATCCTTAGATCTGACTCACTTGCGATCGCCTTCTCATCTCAAATAACAAAGACGAAAAACGTATAACTCATACTCTCTCTCTCTCTCTCTCTCTCTCTCTCTCTCTCTCTCTCTCTTCTCGTCGTGTGGTACGCGCGATGCTGACTTACTCTCTTTCTTTCCCCCATCCCTTCTTCTGTGTCCCACCTCCTCTCCCGGGGTGGGGTGGTACGCTTCTCAACGGACAATTTGGAATTTATCTCTTAGTCTTTATCTCCCTAGAGACCAATTATTCCCTCTCCCTCTGTCCTCCAAGTGTTGACACCTCTGATAAGATTCCGCCAAAACTTTTGGCAGCGTGTGCTCAATGTATCCCATTGTTGTTCCCTAATTGCCAACGACACCCTAAGAGTCAATCTCAGACTTCGCGGCGCCCCCAGCGATCAGGGCCCGGACGGTCGAAAATATGTACTAGCTCCCAGACTTCCACTTGTCTCTACGTGGGGCCTGATCTCCCCGATGCATTCCAGTGCACCCCGGGGTGCAGACTCCGTCACTGAAACCACTGTTTCACATCCGCCCAATCCTTATTTCGTGTCAATTGGTCGAAATTGACACCTCCCAGACCGTTACCTTTCCCTACGTGGGGGGCTGATCTCTCCGATGCATATCGGTGCGCCATAAAGGGGGCAGATACGTCGGATGAAATCACTGTTTCACATCCGTCCACCCTTATTTCGTGTCACTTGGTTGCAATTGACATCTCCCAGACCGTTACCTTTCCCCACACACAGAGAGAACAACGGACAATACAATCAAAACAATAATAATCAAAAATTAAGAAAAAACTGTAGCTAAACAATGGAACAAAAAGTTTTCTTTTTCTGTTCTGTTTTCTTTTGGTCTGTCCTTCTTTTTCTCTTTCCAGTCTATTAAAACATCAGGACTACGTATGTATGTGTGTATGTGCGTATGCATTTTGTGGTTTCTGTGTTGGGAGGTGGGTAGGTGACAAAATGAATTATTATGCATGCAATTAAAAGTTTGTTAATACAGATTGGAGCTCGCAACGCCCCTTACAAATTACGTCACCATCACCCTCTCCTCGGAATCAATCTCTACTTCTTCACTGGTCATCCACCCGGATTTCCGACACGGCAGCGATTCCTGCTCCCGCTCGCGATCTGGGTGAAGTGTACTCAAGGGTAACCCTCCCTCGCTCATGCACTCGGCCGTCGGTGTGCTCGCGCCGTCCAATTTCTCCCTATGTCTTTCTCGCGCCCTTTGTCTTTTCTGCAAAAGCTAACCCTATTATTTATGTGCACAATTCTCACTAACATCGACCAAGCCCTATCGTGCCCGTGTCTAGTTCTACCTTTTAACGTGAATTTTCCCTTCCTGACGGGGTTAATCGAACCCTCCAATCCCTTTAAAGCTAATAGCTTGTTACCTTCTGGTTATGCAACGCATTTTAACACATTATAGTACTTTCATAACTGTTCGATGGGGTCGACCGGTAATCGCAAACGATTTGGTAATTCGGCTTTAATCTGCCGAGATGATTATATTCGGCGACAAGTGTCTTAGCGATTGCATATCCAACTGTGCACCTGTGCACTCACTCGTCAGTATCAACAACTGAAATTCTCTTGGTACGGACCTGTCTGGTTCGCATACCGTCACTATCATTGCGTCGGCCACCTCGGCCGGATTCTCTTCGTTCCCTTCTCTGGGAAAAACAATTCTCTCAGACTAACACCTTCTTGGCTCACTTCGGCCCGGTGACATTCGATATCGATGCGCCTTCTCTGGCTGCATGCGACAGTAACCCTTTTGGTTCTTCCCTATAACTTCCAATTTCTTAATGATCATTCTCTCATCGCTTCCCGACACTGTCCCTAATTACTCATCGAGTGCCTCTCCCAGCAACGGGGGGCCACTGATTTCTTCTGCTTCGTCTGTATCAACACGATCTATCTTAGATAGGATCTCATATCCTTCTCTTCGCTTATCATTACTTCTGTGCCCTTTCGTAAGGCGCACCACAATCTGTCATATTCACGGTGGTTCGAACATCTGTCGATTACTTCAACTTTCTTTTGCTTTTACAACTCACTATATATCTGCCTGGTCGTTCGGCAACAGCCCATCCAGCTGCAGGTATATTACTACTTGTGATCGATCATTTGGATCTAACCACGACGACCCTCCATCGGTCCCAGTTATGCATCTCTTTCTATCCTTATATGTCCGTTTATCTCGGGGGGGGGGGGGCATCCAAGACAACTGTCCGCGCCACAACCACCAGCACCGCACACGCATGGGGGCCCTCCCTGCGTGCGGTGGAGCCAACGAATGCGACACAGCACAACCTCGGCCTCTCCCCCAGGTCCCTGACTATCTTTGGCTTGGCTTTCCTGCTATTCTGTGGTGGGGCGTTCTGCTCCCCTCTACCGTAACTTCCTAGGTAATTCCTCTACCTTTTTGGCTAACCGATTTTCTCTCAGTCTCTTCTGGAGCTGGGTGGGGGGGTATTTTTTCTGCTCTCCTCCCACTCGCTGGACTGGTCAACCGACCTAGCAGTCGCGTTTAATTCGATCTCTCTCTACGGGGGGGTTCATTGCTTCTTGCGGTTTCTCATAAACCGGCGAACAAAACCCAAGCCCGTCTTCTTCCCATTCTACCGTAACTTCATAGGTAATTCCTCTACCTTTTTGGCTAACCGATTTTCTCTCAGTCTCTTCTGGAGCTGGGTAGGGGGGTATTTTTCCGCTCTCCTCCCACTCGCTGGACTGGTCAACCGACCTAGCAGTCGCGTTTAATTCGATCTCTCTCTACGGGGGGGTTCATTGCTTCTTGCGGTGTCTCATAAACCGGCGAACAAAACCCAAGCCCGTCTTCTTCCCATTCTACCGTAACTTCATAGGTAATTCCTCTACCTTTTTGGCTAACCGATTTTCTCTCAGTCTCTTCTGGAGCTGGGTGGGGGGGGGGGGTATTTTGCCGCTCTCCTCCCACTCGCTGGACTGGTCAACCGACCTAGCAGTCGCGTTTAATTCGATCTCTCTCTCTACGGGGGGGTTCATTGCTTCTTGCGGTTTCTCATAAACCGGCGAACAAAACCCAAGCCCGTCTTCTTCCCATTTAAATTCGCTATCTTTCACTAAACTTATCATTCTGGGGGCCACCCTACTTTTTATACTCTGTGGGGTGGCCTCTGGGCGCTTCCCTGGTTCTTTACCCCAGTGTCAGGTGGCACACTAAGGTTCGGAATCCTAATTCCTCACCTCCGATCTATGCTGCTGTGCACCACCGACTCTCATGTCCGAACCGACCACACCTAGTGCAGTTCGGTCTAACCGAGCCGCGTGGGCGCCCATAATTTGTGGGACACTCTGCTGCTCTATGCCCCTCACCCCTGCAGGTCCAGCGGACTGATACCTGTCTGGCCGGTGCGGGCCTATCGTACTCATTTTGAAGGTCCCATGCCTTCCTTCTAGGATCGGAGTCTGCCTCCCAATCTTCTCCGCCCCCTCTCTCCATTCGGGGCCCCGGGCTCGCCCTGCCCCCACCGTTTTCCTTCTCCCAGGCCTTTCCTCGCCATTGCTTAACCTTAGCCGGGTCAACTCGCGTACGGCCTCAATCGCGGTTCGCTCGCTGGCGTATTGCCTCACTAGCTGCTCGCGGAGCTCCGTCCAAGTGATCCCCGGGTTCTCTACATACCTCCCCTCAATGAATCTCGACACTGGGCCCCTCGCTCCCTCTAGAGCGAGCAGCACCATCTCTAAATCTTCTAGTCCATAAATCACCCTCTTCTTCTGAATTACTGCTAACCACTCCATTGAACCGACGGGATCCCCTTTGGGGGGGGGGGGTATTCGTATCCCTCCTATCGGCCTTTCTATCTTTCTAGTCTCTTCTCTCCCTATGCCTGTTATACTATTTACTAGGTCCTCCTCCGAACCCATTCCCCTTGCGTTCTAGCTTACCACCCCTAACAACAGAACTACCCAAACTGTGTGCAAAGTTTGGACAACAATCGACACACCGACAAAACCGAGCAAGCGAACAAGAGAAATCAACGAGTCACCTACCCCTCTCCTCTGCTGCTCCTGTGGTCCCTCGTCTCTGGGTTGGTTGCTTGTTATTTTTCGAGTCCGTCTGGGCCTTTCAATCAATTGACTAAAAGTTCGCGGTCCCAGACCGATCTCAAAGTCTAAAAAACGTTTTTTCTTTCAGTCTATCTCTTTTTCTATCTTTCTCTTTTTTTTTCAAACACGGGTGTACATGCCCGTTAAACTGTTTCTCTCTTTTCTTTTTCTTTTTCTATCTTTCTTTTTTTTTTCAAACACGGGTGTCGATGTCCGTCAAACTTCTCTCTCTGCCGGTAAAAAAAAAATCGTCCGTTGTGCCCGTGGGTTTTTTAAAATTTGTCTGTCTATTTTTTCTTTTTCCAAGGTGTTTTGCCGGAAAAAAAAAATTGTTTTCTTTGTGGCCGTGGTTGGCTTTGTTCTTTTCTTCTCCCGAGGTTGCCAGGCACTCCTCACCGTACCATGATCCTGGTCACGGCACCATTTATAACGTGGACCCCACTCTCTTACACTCCTTGCGACGTGAAGGCATCAAACGTAATGTAATGAGACCCGTCCCGGTGCAGGAATCCTTCCTGACTGTGAACACCTTTTCTTTGGCTCGTGACTTCGTCTGTAGTGGCTGTAAAAAGAAAGATGGCTCGAATCTCCCCCGGGTCAGATGAATGACGACTTCGTGACTCTGTGAAGGCAAGATTACTTAGCAGGACAACTCGATAACAGAATAACTCGACAAACGGCTAGGTCTTTTCATAACAATAATTATTTAATAAAAATGAACGGTGGGTTTTTAACCCAAAGTCTATTCTTCGATAATGGCTTTTTTCTAACTATCTTATCTTCCTTCTCTGTGTGTGTGTGTGTGTGAATCTCTTTACGACTGCAAATCCTTAATCGAGATATAACTTGTCTACTCAAAACGGTGTGTGTGGACTCTTACGACCGTTGGTATTAATTGAGACGTTAATCTCTGTTGGAAAACGATGGTGGGGGAATGCCATGAGCCACGCCATGCCAAGCGAGAGCGATCGTTCGCGCGGCGCTCTCGCTGGGCCGTCTGTTCCGAACGAATCCTTAGATCTGACTCACTTGCGATCGCCTTCTCATCTCAAATAACAAAGACGAAAAACGTATAACTCATACTCTCTCTCTCTCTCTCTCTCTCTCTCTCTCTTCTCGTCGTGTGGTACGCGCGATGCTGACTTACTCTCTTTCTTTCCCCCATCCCTTCTTCTGTGTCCCACCTCCTCTCCCGGGGTGGGGTGGTACGCTTCTCAACGGACAATTTGGAATTTATCTCTTAGTCTTTATCTCCCTAGAGACCAATTATTCCCTCTCCCTCTGTCCTCCAAGTGTTGACACCTCTGATAAGATTCCGCCAAAACTTTTGGCAGCGTGTGCTCAATGTATCCCATTGTTGTTCCCTAATTGCCAACGACACCCTAAGAGTCAATCTCAGACTTCGCGGCGCCCCCAGCGATCAGGGCCCGGACGGTCGAAAATATGTACTAGCTCCCAGACTTCCACTTGTCTCTACGTGGGGCCTGATCTCCCCGATGCATTCCAGTGCACCCCGGGGTGCAGACTCCGTCACTGAAACCACTGTTTCACACTTTACTTTCTCCCTGAGTTTATTACTAGTTCCCTAAGGCGCTCCTACCAATAAATGCCGACGGGACTGTTAGGCATTTTTTGTAGGCCAGGCTTCGCTTATCCTAGTGTACTGACGGGTATCTTTTACAATAATCCGCAGAGTGAAAACGCTAAAAAAACAAATATACAACAAATAAAAGTAACTGTAGCCGATAAAAGTTATTTTCCAACTTATCTGTGACATTTGTTTGTATTTTTAAGCCGTTCCAACTGCTATTTATTAGAAATCAATATTTTTGTCACACGAACATTGGACAAGACAAAAAATGGCGATGGGGGGTATCGTAACGAGGTAAGGCTGGGACGCCATTTTTTTTTAGTAAAAATCCGTGCCCAAAAAAAAACAAGAATTTTTTTTTACATCTAATGAAACCCCATTTATACTACGTAAAAATACAAACAAATGTCATAGGTAAGTAGGAAAATATCTATTCTCGACGTAGCTCATCTTCACTTGTTGCATTTTTTTTTTTACCCCGTTCTCGTTCGTTTTTTGGACCCCGTTAGCGACTCTGCGGATTATTGTAAAAGATACCCGTACTGACTTCTAAAAAGCCACAACCGACCTTGTGTTAACCTCCTGACAAGGGGATAAACAATATAAACCTGCTTTGCAAAGAGAATTTTGGCGTTATTTGTTTTAATCCGTACAGGGATGTAATTCATTACTGACATTTAAAGAGTTATCTCCCTTGATATAATGATAACATATCTGGAAAGAAAATAACGATTTTTTTTTTTCAGTATGGAAATGACATTTTAATTGTGTTAAAATTGAACATTGCCGCCGGTAAATGTGGTCATATTTTCCATTCTTCTTGCTTGGACACATGGCTGTCCACGCCATCTACATGTCCGAAATGTCGACAGAAGTGGTCGAAAAAGAAAGTCATTAGGAAGCTGTATTTTGAATATGACAACAGAACGATTTAAGATGACAGCCAATCGAGGTAATTTCAATTATTGCGTGAAATTGTTGAACTTGAAGAATTGCACAAACATTAAGATGCAATGAAATAATAATTATAATTAGTTAAATCTGTAAATTATACAATATTCCATGATAAATGTCAGTATACTAAAATCATATGCCCTTAATAAGGTTAAGATGAAAATTCATATACACTAAATGTACAAAAGCAAGGAAATTCCTAAATTTTTACACTTTTATTGTCATTAAGGGTATGACTACATATCAACCAAACCATTTCATTATCACATCACTACAGTATAAATCTCTATGCATAAGTGGATGAAGTGTGTGAGGTGCACTGAAGAAAAATTCCTACCAGTAAAATACATAGCCCTGTTGTGCTCGCATACCTTTAATGACAATAAAAGTGTAAAAATTTGGGAATTTCCTTGCTTTTGTACATTTAGTGTATATGAATTTTCATCTTAACCCTATTAAGGGCACATGATTTCAGTATACTGGCATTTATCATGGAATGTCACTACTTTTGTAAAGTCTATGCCTCAATACAATGGTCATTTTTAAGGTTTTTTGGAATTTTCTGGAAAACTAAGGTATATGGTAAACTGAAATTAAAATGTCATCAACTAGACCCTAGAACCTCTATCTCTGCCAAAAATCAGCTGAATCCATCAAATAGTTGATGAGATACAGGGTGGCACATACGTACGTACACACAGATAACATGATTTCATGATTGAACTTTCTGGATCTCTGGGTTGCCTTGACTAATGATGCTGAAATTCTACACACTTATAGAACCTATCAAATAACGATTTTGTGCAAAGTTTTAACTAATTTGGTTTATTGGTTTTTGAGTTATGATTGATCAAAGAAATGAGATTTCCAGCATAGGCCATTTGTGTAGTCTATTAAGGGATAGAGCGCTCTCGTGCCTCCCTTGATTATTTCCCTTTTAGCTGCGTCTTAGTTGAGCAAAACAAAAAGGTCACAAATCTAAGTTTAAGGTTGTGGCTATAACTATATTGCTTGCAATGCTCTCCTTTAAATTGGTGGTGAAAAATGGATCAAGGAATATAAAATTAAAGATATAATAGAGGGTATCCACTTCATCATGAGCACCATATCTGAAATCAGAAATTGCGAACCAGTGTTAATCAAACAAAATCCTTAATTATTTTAGGCCGCATAACTTTTGGTGGAATTTTTTTTTTATCATTTTTAAAAAACAGTTTAAATTTATTATTTGTTAATAATTGTTTGTTAGTTTTTAATATAATTATATTTCGTTAATAATTAAACTATTTCAAAAAAAATTTCAAAATAAAAAAAAATCCAATTATAAAAAAGTTTAGTTTTAATTATTTGTTAAAGATATGTTCAAACTTAAAAAAAAATAAAAACATTTCCAATTATAAAAAAAAAAACAGTTGTTAATAATTAAACAAATAGTTGAAAACAAATTATTATTTGAAAAAAAAAAAAAATCCGGCCTAAAATATAATTGTGGATTGAAGGGGAGGGGTAACACGGGTTCTCAATTTCTGATTTCAGAAACTGTGGTCCTGATGGAGTGAATACCTTCTATTTTATCAAATTGCTTTTAAATAGATAATGAAGCTAAGGTTAAGGTTGTAGCTATAACTATATTGCTTGCAATGTTCCTATTTACTTGCCTCCCCACGAGGGCAGAGTTTAACACAAGGGCGGTTTTTAAGGTGGGGGAAATCCAGCTACTGAAAAAGAAGCACTGGATTGGAACAAAAATTAAAATTTCCATAATTTTGATGGATTGCAATGTTTTCCTTTTAATTGATAGCTAAAAATTGGATCCGTGAATATCAAAGTTGAGTATTCATTAAGCCGACAGAGAGATAAAAACAAAAAATTAAACAAAAAAATACGATTTGGGCGTTGATTTTGATAAACAGCCTCTATTTCCTCTCTTTCCCTCTTACTACCGCTTCACCCACCCCCTCGCTTTTTCTTTCAAGTTTCACTATATAAAATGTCGAGTTCTGTCTAATAAAGCTCATTTTACCAAATGAATATGGTCGAACTAATCGACCGGAATATCTTAGTCCAGCTTTAATGATGTGTTTGTGGCCTTATTTCTACTAGCATGTTGTCTTGCTTATCCGCTATTCCATGAACTAATTTTCCATTTTGTCTGAATTTTTTTTTCCTATTAACTCCCTCATAATAGGTTTAAAGCTAGCAAGCATCTTTTGTCGCTTCTATCACAAGCAAAAGGAATAATTGGATTGGATGGATTGGTAGAAATATCATTTAAAGGACACCAAATGTTGTTTTAAAGATATATAAAGCTCTAATCAGAACCAGTATAGAGTATCCAACTCCAGTGCATAGATATGGAAAGTGAAAATTATCACCACTTGAAACCAATAATTAACCAAAAATTCCGTTATTTTTATAGAATCACTCCCATTTCTAAACCGTTATAGCAGTTACATAATTGTGGTATATTTTGTCTTGCACTTGCATGTTCTCACTCAAGGAGTGATTGGTATGTGGTTCGGTAAGAACACACTTGCATGTTCTCACTCACAGAGTTATTGGTATGTGGTTCGGTAAGAACACACTTGCATGTTCTCACTCACGGAGTTATTGGTATGTGGTTCGGTAAGAACACGCTTGCATGTTCTCACTCACGGAGTTATTGGTATGTGGTTCGGTAAGAACACACTTGCATGTTCTCACTCACAGAGTTATTGGTATGTGGTTCGGTAAGAACACGCTTGCATGTTCTCACTCAAGGAGTTATTGGTATGTGGTTCGGTAAGAACACACTTGCATGTTCTCACTCACAGAGTTATTGGTATGTGGTTCGGTAAGAACACGCTTGCATGTTCTCACTCACGGAGTTATTGGTATGTGGTTCGGTAAGAACACACTTGCATGTTCTCACTCACGGAGTTATTGGTATGTGGTTCGGTAAGAACACGCTTGCATGTTCTCACTCACGGAGTTATTGGTATGTGGTTCGGTAAGAACACACTTGCATGTTCTCACTCACAGAGTGATTGGTATGTGGTTCGGTAAGAACACGCTTGCATGTTCTCACTCACGGAGTTATTGGTATGTGGTTCGGTAAGAACACGCTTGCATGTTCTCACTCACGGAGTTATTGGTATGTGGTTCGGTAAGAACACGCTTGCATGTTCTCACTCACGGAGTTATTGGTATGTGGTTCGGTAAGAACACACTTGCATGTTCTCACTCACGGAGTTATTGGTATGTGGTTCGG